>JAAAKM020721499.1:254898985-255501485 GCA_010016025.2 Alatinidae sp. Z8VKAUB7J3
TAATTTTCACTTTTTGTACGCCCCATAACCTGGCAATTTCGTCATTCAGGAGTTGGTACTTTTCAATCTTTTCAAGTTCTTTTTCACATACTCGAGAATCACTTGGTATTGCAACATCTATAGGGTGTTTATACGGGATCGATTTGGATCCGTACCAGTTTGGATCCGTACCAGTTTGGATCCGTACCTGTGTAAACCTGGTCTTAAAGTCTTGTAAAAAGTAACACTTTAGGTCTGAATGTATATTTAGGTCTGAATGTATATTTGGGACTTTCTTAAGTTCACATTTTTTTAAATAAGCAACTCGATGTTCCGGGTCAGGGCTAAGGTTGCTAAGAGTACGATACAAATACAATTGCATCCTATCTATCAACTAAAATATCTAACAATCTTTCCCTGTTTGCCGATATTCCTGGATAAAAAAACCCTGCGGTTTGTTCAAGACGCTAGACGCAACTCTAGAAATCTCAACTTTCGGTTTTTTTTACTAAGGATTGATGCGATTTTATGAAATTTGTTAAATATTTAGAAATAGATACAAATAGGCTGATGATGAAGTGCTCGGAAGTAGCCAGGAGATTTATGACTGACCCAAAATAATACTAATTCATTTCTAATGTGACAGTTCAAACTGGCAAACTGGCGACTCATCCAATGAGCTAAATAGTTCTTAGTTAAGTCATTGATTTAATAGATAATCACATAGTAAATAACTAAGCAGGCCTACTCAGGCAAGATCTTCAAATCTTTAAATTAATTTCTCTATAAAAGCGCATTTATTTGCTTGCTGAGGGAGGGAATCCTTCAACACCACCTGCTCCCCCAGCAGCTCCCCCAGCATCTCCTGCAGCACCTGCTCCTCCAGCACCCCCTGCAGCTCCACCTTCAGCACCTCCTGCAGCTCCACCTTCAGCACCGCCAGCACCCCCTGCAGCTCCACCTTCAGCACCGCCAGCACCTCCTGCAGCTCCACCTTCAGCACCACCAGCACCTCCTGCAGCTCCACCTTCAGCACCACCAGCACCTCCTAATTCAATAAAATATCTTAGTTGCAGAAAAGACTCAACAAATAGGAGGGACCAGAATTGAATTCTTTACATCGTCTCGGTGTTCTACTTAAAACGTAAATGTTCATCAGCTAAGTGACTAAATACCAAGTGACTGATTATCGTGTGGGCGAAGAAGAACGTTAGCAACACCAAGAGTAAACACTGGCAAAGTAATTAGGGGTTTATTTCGGTAGCCTTTAGGTTCCATAGATAGATAGATAGATAGATAGATAGATAGATAGATAGATAGATAGATAGATAGATCGATAGATAGATAGATAGACAGATAGATAGATAGATAGACAGATCACGCCAAAGAAATCGTCAAAATTTATCATGTAAAATGGTGACTCAGTGAAATTTTCAGTATTAGCTTCCCAAACGCAAGTCGCCTTTCGTGTATCTTTGGAAACATCACCAGTGCCATGCGAAGTGATGATGATGATGATGATGATGATGATGATAATAAGGATTACGATAATGATATCTATAATAAGTATACTGATACGAATGAGATGAAACATAATGGTAGTCAGATTAAAGGCAATGGCGATGGTGATGATGATGATGATGATGATGATGGTGATGATGATGATGATGATGATGATGATGATAATAAGGATTACGATAATGATATCTATAATAAGTATACTGATACGATTTTCGATAACGAGGCTAACACAACATACGTTTCCGGTTTAGCTGAGTTGCCATTCCATAGGTTGAAGTTCTATGCCCTAATCCACCTTACCTTCCACCGACCCTGTTATTGTACTAGCAGAGTGCCAAGTTTTTGAGATGTTAGTTAACTTGCAAGAATATTAATTTCGTATCAGGCTGTCTCGTGATGGCATCCGGTCAGATTTTAAACAATACTTTGTTAATGAAAGTTTATCAAAATTATTTATTAAAATTAACAAATGTCGTAGTTATTACCAAGTATGTAATTGGTTCTTCTTAAGAGTGGCGTAAATTTACAGCACAGAGCATTATACATGTAATGTCTTCTTTCCGTAGTGATGGTTTGTAGTCCGTAGTGAGGCTCGATGGCTCATTGGTTAAGGCGTTGGTTTAGTAATCATGAGGACGCGGTTCGAATCCGGTCAGCGCCGTTATAAGCTGAAACAAAGATAATAATAATAATAATAATAATAACGATATACAGGAGATTTCCAAATTACATTGGCTCTTCATCTCCCTTAAAGAATAACTGTAGATGGGAAAAAAGACGTGACAAGCCTAAGCGACCAAACTATAATTATATAAACAACTAATTTCTACATGGCAGTGGTCCGCGATCTTGGCTCCGCAAAGTATGTCAAGGGATGTGGAACCTATTAATGGAAACAAGGTCTTCTGAACCTTTTTAATGCTATCCCTGCCAACTTTATCAATAGGGGTTTATGGAGCAAAATTTCTTTGTTGTTTTGTTACTTATATTTTGTATTCTTTAGAGTGACTTTAATATTTTGTTTAATTTTTTAAAATAATTTACATACATACATACACACATACATACATACATACATACATACATACATACATACATACATACATACATACATACAATTACAGAACATCTACGAGTCGACCTTCAACACGCTACTGGGAGGAATTCAGCACTAACTCCTTTGCAACAGGTTTGTATAGGATTGCGATATTTTGCGACTGGTTGCATGCAAATGTCATTGGGAGCCTGGCTCAATGTTGATCAAAGTAGTGTCAGTCGAGTTGTGAGGAAAATGGCGTCGACCATCATTGCTAGATATCCTGACGCTTTTGTAATGCATAACAATTTGTGATTGTTTCTGACATTTTACAAAGTAAAGAGGCATGAATAAAGCACTACACAACATATTAGAGTATAAGAGACTTTCCTTCTAATTGTACCAGGTCTACTCTAAAAAAGCTGAAAATTGTTTTTGCCTGAATTGTTTTTGCATTCCTTTTACACAGAGAGCAGTGGTAACATTTATTGAATTGTATAACTGTGATATTTTAGACATATGTTTTTACATCCTGGAAATCTTCCAGAAACAAATCGCCCGCTCAGTGTGTTTTTGCCTCTGTCAGTAAGCATACACAAAAGAGACTCTCGAATGTCAAAAAGTCAAGACACCTCGTCACACAAATAGCACAAAGCAGAGATCGTAAGCGTGCTTTCAGTACCCTAAGTATCATATGAAATATTTAATATTCAATCTTTTGTTACGGAACTTTCCATGAAACATAGCAATACAGTTTTCATACAACAAAAGAAAACCACTTTGTTGTGAAATGCCACAATCTTTCTTTATTTATGCACGACGTTTCGGCACTCGCAGTTACCATTATCAAGTGATGTTAGGATTTTGACAGCGCAGCTTAATAAACTAGTGGAAAAATTTTATAAATGGAACGGAAAATCCGCGTTCAGAAAGCTGGAGAAAGTTGCAACTCAGCTCATCAAAATCAAGAGAGACATCAAGTTTAACGACAGCACTATTAGATTTAAAATTTCACAGTTTTCCAAAGAAAAATGCTTCGGACCTCAAAAATGCCCTGTCTACTTAACACTACCGTGGCATGAAAACGTTTCACTTCGTTTTGAAAACCAGATCAAAAAGGCCATAGGGAAGTGTTTCGGCTCAGTCGCTCCACGCGTAGTTTATACAACCAAAAAAGCACTATCAACCAACCACAAAGATCGTGTGCCTTCCACAAAGACAACCCGATATGCAAACCCAGCCTCTCTTTGAAACGTATGTGAACGAGACTTTTCTTTTTCGAAAAGGTCTATCTGCCCTCGATTTCTCGATCGAATCCGTTCAGATAAAACTATCAAAGTCACTTTAACTTTTCCCTTGACCGCCGTCGATCGAGGGGCTCACTGACCAATCAGATTTCAGAACTGCCAAAACTCTTCCGAATGGTGAGCCAAGAGAAAAATGAGCTGTATTACTCGCTGGAATTCTTCATCAAAATGCCTAAATCGTGTTCAGCATTTAACTGTATTAAACGGAGTATTTGGGAAGAAAAATCGTTATCGTTTCATAAGTAAGTAGAAACCATTCATTCCATTGCTGTGTATTAAATACTTCAATGAAGCCTAAACTAAGAGCATGAAGTTCACCCGTCCAAAGGCCGCAAAAAGGGGAGGCAGGTGGCCTTCCTAATCCTGATCGCCTTTTACAGAACGCTCGAGTGTCTTTTTTAAACTGAAATGCAAATATTTGAACCATCCCCATCGGCTATTTACGTTGTGCTTTACCGGTTCCCAGCATTAGAAGCGAGCTATGGGGCCGATTCTTCTGTAAAATATCAAAGGTGATGAAACGAGGTACTAAAAGGGAAATGATTATAAACTTCACCAGCAAAGTTTGGTTTCTCTGTTCACAAAGATGGATAGTTTGCATACACTAGATCCGTACATTCCATGGTGCAAAAAGCGTTCAAAATAGGCTAATAAGGTAATTTGACATGGTTTGCATACACGAGATGGTTACATTCCATGGTGCACAAAGCGGTCAAAATAAATTAATGAGGCATATTTGGCATAGTTTGCATACACTAGATCCGTACATTCCATGGTGCACAAAGCGTTCAAAATAGGCTAATAAGGCATATTTGACATGAATTTATCTACAGTAAGAAGGTTTCCAGGTCTCGTTGCAATTGTTTAACTAAAGTAATCTAAACTTTTAAAATGTTTCGTCCAAGTATGTGGTAGATTAGGGGGTACATCTGAAGCCAGTCCAGTCCAGTCTAGTCCAGTCCAGTCTAGTCCAGTCCAGTCCAGTCCAGTCCAGTCCAGTCCAGTCCAGTCCAGTCCAGTCCAGTCCAGTCCAGTCCAGTCCAGTGTACTCTGAGAAGTGTCAGAAGAGAAAAGCTTTTGAGTACATGTGGTATTTCGTGCAAAGTTCATGTTTTGTACCAGAAAACAAACAAAAATGTTTTGATGGTGTCACTGCTTTTGTCAACAAAACTTGAAGATTTGCATTTCTTCCAGCATCTCATTTTGGTCCGGGAAAGTGTAAATTTTTTGACTTCGAAAATTATATCATCAAAGCTTTTTTACTCCCTTTTATATGTTTATTTGAGTTTAAAATATGATCGTGAGGGTGCAAAGTGCCTTAATATAACGTTGACGGTGACATTTTTTGCGTTAAATTATGAACGTTAAGTAAGCTTGTAGCCTAGTACTTTATGCCTTATCATTGAAAGTTTCCACAGTTGCTGATATGGATCCACTGAGTCCATTGCGTTTGTTTATTTGAGTTTAAAATATTATTGTGAGGGTGGGAAGTGCCTTACATTAAAAACTCCATTAAAAGGCACTTTAGATACAACACCTAGAGCAGGAACAAAAGAAAGGAAAAGGTAGCGCTTACATACACTCTGCTCAATAAATACGAGCAGGGTGTCATAATTATCGATAGAGAATGTGTCGTAAATGTACGAGGTTCAACTGTACGAAACAACAATCACGTCGTGGGCTTCAACAATATTCAGCTGTTTCGCCACTCATTCACTCAGACCATACTATTAAATATAATTTTCAAACGTAAAATCTGTCTATAATTAAAGATTTTCCCATAAGATTGTCATGACCTCATGGTCTTTATGATATTTACGATCGCCTAGAGAGAAGGTTGCCGTCTTCGTCATCGTCATCTTCATCGTCATCGTTATCGTCATCGTCATCGTCATCGTCTTCGTCATCGTCATCGTCATTGTTATCGTGCCACAACAGTCATGTCTATGTATGTCATTAAAACTGTTCTACTATTATCAGCCTGGCTTTTATTTTTACAAGCAAAATATGGATAAATGATTTTATAATCTTAGGAAAATAAAAGATGGAAAGCGGCGTGCCTTCGGGAGTCATTAAAACTGTTCTACAATTTTCAGCACGTGTTTTATTTTTACAAGCAAAATATGGATAAATGATTTTATAATCCTAGGAAAATAAAAGATGGAAAGCGGCGTGCCTTTAGTAGTAGTAGTAGTAGTAGTAGTAGTAGTAGTAGTAGTAGTAGTAGTAGTAGTAGTAGTAGTAGCAATAGTAGTAACAATAGCAGTAGTGGCAGTAGTGGCAGCTGAAGTAGAAGGAGAATGTCGCAAGGAAGAGGAGATAGCAAAACTGGATGTTGTCAAATGAATGCATGGTTACTCATCATAGTGGTCAGGCTAATGGCTAAATGTACTTTAAAATTGACCGGCGGGTGTAGACGCCATATTTGCAGCCCTGAATATAAATAAACGTAAATGTGATTGTAAATGCTGTGTCTTCCTCAAAGGCCCCACATATGTCAGCCAAAGGATGTTCCCTTTGACATGTGGTCCCAACTGTAAGACACCTCAGCCAATTGATGTACCCTTTGACATGTGGTCCCAACTGTAAGACACCTCAGCCAATGGATGTACCCTTAGACATGTGGTCCCAACTCATTTTTGGGTATGGTTAATTTTTATGGCAAATTTTTGCCACGTTTAGCTACTACACTTACACCTTTGTACAGGCTGTTGCAGCAAAATACCAAATGGCAATGAACTTCTGCCTGTGAACAGGCATTTGTCAAGGCTAAGTCTGACCTTGCCAGTGATACCCTTTTGGTTCACTATGATCCTCAGAAGCCCCTTGTTTTAAGCGTTGATGCCTCTCCTTATGGCATTTCATATTTGTGGAATTCAGGACGATGTGATCACATGGAGGGCTCTGCAAAGGTGGGATATGTCCGGGATGGGAAATTCCCGGGATGGGAAATGTCCGGAATGGGAAATTTCCGGGATTTGATGTGTCCGGGAACCATTGAATCTAGCCTCAAGAAATAATTAGCACGAAATTCAATCCACGAGAACGTGCTTGTTCAACATGAATCAAAACAAATTTTCAATAAGCGGCCAGGCTTTAAAAAGTTATGAGCTGAAATGTGTAGCCGCGGGCCTACTAGGCCCCCCATGTAAGATAGGGTTAAGAAGTTGCCTTGACAGTTGATACAAAAACACAACCTTAAACCATTGGTTTTTGCTATCAATTTTCTGGAAGGTGCTAAATTTTCGCGCGATCTTTGATGTTACGGTACAATTTTGCAATATAAATGTATGACTGGTTATTTTATTCGTTATATGCGTTCTGCACGCTGGAATTTGAGCATTTCAATAGTGCCATTGAGCGTAGTTACACTATTTGAACATATTGAGAACGCGTTCTGCACGCTGGAATGTGAGCATTCCAATAGTGCCATCGAGCGTTATTACACTATTTGAACATATTTCTAATGCGTTCTGCACGCTGGAATGTGAGCATTTCAATAGTGCCATTGAGCGTAGTTACACTATTTGAACATATTTGGTGGAGCATTACCACAATAGCTTGCAAATTAACGGCGCTGACCAGATTCGAACCGCGTCCTCATGATTACTAAACCAATAATATACTTCTAGTGTAGTTAGACCCATGGTTTGGCTTCGTTTTATTGACGATGTATTTTTTATTTGGACTTATGGACCCGACGCGCTACAACATTTTTTTACACATATGAACCATTTCCATCCAACCATAAAATTCACAACACACTCTCTGAGCAATGCTATGTGTTAATATCAGCTCATTCTGAGCACTTTTAATTCCCAAGGCAATTTTTGCAAAGTGGCACAATAGACCAACTTTATACAATGTACCCTAATGGGTCATTTGAGAACGACATGGTCTCTAGGGACGCCTAAGCAATGCTGTGTGTTAATTTCAGCTCATTCTGAGCACTTTTAATTCCCAAGGCAATTTTTGCAAAGTGGCACAATAGACCACAACTTGTAAATGGCATTGTGACTTTAAGCACAGTAACTCTACAACTTGTAAATGGCATTGTGACTCTAAGCACAGTGGCTCTACAACTTGTAAATGGCATTGCGACTCCAAGCACAGTAACTCTACAACTTGTAAATGGCATTGTGACGCTAAGCACAGTAACTCTACAACTTGTAAATGGCATTGTGACTTTAAGCACAGTAACTCTACAACTTGTAAATGACATTTCGATCTCTAATTGACGGTTGACGACTTCGTCATAGCTAATGAAGTAGTTGAATCTATGAAAAGATGAAACAGACTCTCTATATTAATTAACTACAAAGCATGGCATTTATATTGTTATTGTTATTGTCATTATCATAATCGAAATAACCATCATCATCATCATCATCATCTTTTTATCATCATCATCATCATCATCATCGTCATCTTTTTATCATCATCATCATACTGGTACGTGCCATCAGATGCTCAATGTAGAAACATGATCCAAAACTGATTGAGCAGAACACTCACAGAAACGTGGGGCTCGGAGAAGGGTGACCAAGAGGGTGATAGACCTTGCATTAATTTTGAAAACAATGTATTTGAACAATTTGAGTAAAGGCCGGTTTCCAGTTCCTCGATCACCCCTCGATTCGGTCGAGCGCGACCGAACTCGACCGCCAGCTCTAGTCCTTGGACAAAATCTCATCTTGGGGTCACTATCTTCAAAGACCTATAAATTGCTTCAAATGCTCTAAAATCACTGGCAATGAGCTGGAAACATGTTAACAGGACTTGTTAAGCATGTTGGAACTGGTTTTAGTGATTGTTAAAATTTAACAAATTTTTGCGAAATTGGCCAAAGCGCGCGCCTTGGACAAAATCTCATCTTAGGGTCACTATCTTCAAAGACCTATAATAAGACATTATCTACTGTATAAGTGCCAGCTACATTCCGGCCTTCCCTTATATTCCACTGCCGCAAACATTTCTCAGCTACCTTCCTTATATTCTATCTTGAAAGATGCGACACGGTAAAGGACAGTTTAATGCTAATACGTCGTTGACTGTTGATTTCAACTGCTTAGCAATATGACGTCAGTAATGAGATACAAACTTAATCATCTTAAATCGTCATCAAACCTCAGTCCCTCTTGTTGATGGCTTTGAACAAAGGCAGTGGTCAAGAGGTCTGGTATCCGAGACAATAATTTCTCTTGTTTTGACTCACTGATGGACAAAAGCCTTATCGGTGAGTAGCAAACTTTTAGCAAAATTTTCGTACATTCGTGCTCGATTTGAGAGGCCCCGAATTTTTTTGGTAGTTACTTAATGCCTATTGCAATGTATAGGATACGTATGAAACCGAAATACTCTCTCTCTCTCTCTCTCTCTCTCTCTCTCTCTCTCTCTCTCTCTCTCTCTCTCTCTCTCTCTCTCTCTCTCTCAAGTGCCGTATTCATTAAGAACTTTGGCGGTCATGGCTTTCCTTTGCTGTCTGTCTTCACATAGTTCTAACATCGCGGTTCCCCTCAGTCCACACAAACTGCTCAAGCTACTGATATAAGTTGCCCTTGGCCTACCTCTGCTTCTCCTGCCCGCCTGGATTTAGAACTCTAATGTTTTCTACCCTAATCAACTTCAGGTACTGCTTTAAAAGATCTTTCTAAAAAGATAAGATAAAAGACAAGAGTTACATAACAGGTGTTGTCTTCTTAGACTGCTAATCCATGTGTTTCATATGAAAACCTTAACCCTACCTTACATGGGCTTTTTGGCTCTTCTCATACATGGGGGGCCTAGTAGGCCCGCGGCACTTTGACACACCATTTTAAAGCCTTGAGAGCAGGCACGCAGATAAGGGGGACAGAGGCTGTACCCGCCTCATATGTAAAACTTGCCAATGTTTGCCCCCCAAACCCCCCTATGGCATTAAAAACGTGGATCACTTGTTTATATCAATTCACTTACGCAATTTTTTAATCTATCATTTGGTGTTGTAACCTATCTGCTGTCCACCCTTCCATTTAGCGATGGAAACTACATTACACAACGTACATTCCATGGTGCACAAAGCGTTCAAAATAAGCTAATGACGCATATCTAACATAGTTTGCATACACAAGATGCGTACATTCCATGGTGCACACAGCGTTAAAAATAGGCTAATGACACATATTTAAGATAGTTTTGATACAATAGACGCGTACATTCCATGGTGCACAAAGTGTTCAAAATAGGCTAATGACGCATATTTGACATAGTTTGGATACACTAGATGTGATCGAAATCTACGCCATCCACAAGGTACCCGTCTTTGTCGTCTGACATCTCAAGTTAATGTGCAATATCATCAAATCAAACATCGTCATGGGTTTCAAAAAAATATCATCATCATGAGAAGAACCATCTTCCAAAATCTGCAAATGAGGACTGACTGCTTTAAGTTCAGAATATCTTCTAGTTCTCACTGACATAATCTGATAAGAAGATTTTGCACTGCTGCATTACTACTACTACTACTACTACTACTACTACTACTACTATCACTACTACTACTACTACTACTACTACTACTACTACTATCACTACTACTACTACTACTACTACTACCATTACATCAATAATTCTTACCACTACTACTAGTGCTACTATCACTACTAATATTACTACTACTACTACTACTACTACTACTACTACTACTACTACTACTACTACTACTACTACTACTACTATTGGTCGATTTTTAGGCCTCTTTCCGACACAGCAATAGGCACAGGAGCTGGTAAAAATCGCTGGGGAAAATAGGTTGAGTAGTTTGTTCGCCAAAACGTTGACTATTTGGAGAATATACTGTGACTGTCGAACATGTTTCGTTTTCCACTCTTCAAATTCGTAAAAAAGGCAAGGAGAAGAGTGCAAAGACATTGAAGTACACATTATTGCGTAAATCGATTTTTTTTGAACACATTGTGCACCATGGAATGTACGCATTCCAAGCATGCAATTGTCACTAAAAAGGCCTTGTTAGGTTATTTTCAACACATTGTTCACCATGGAATGTACGCATTCCAAGCATGCAATTGTCACTAAAAACACCTTGTTAGGTTAATTTGAATACATTGTGCACCATGGAATGTACGCATTCCAAGCATGCAATTGTCACTAAAAACGCCTTGTTAGGTTATTCACTGCAGCCCATATACCAGGGCAGTGTAACACTGTAGCTGATAACGAATAAAGAGTTTTTTCTTCTGCAGATATTGAATAAACCCTTAACTCAGATACTCTGCTGCATAGGACATTTAAGGCATTGGGTTTTCAACCCAGTATTGTGGGCCAGGGGCTATATTTGTTGATGCTTTTTCATTTTCATGGGTAAATTTAGTGTTTTATTGTTTCCCTCTTTTCAGTTGTAACAGAAATTGTAAAATCGGTTTATTTACAAAGACCAAGAATACGGCACAGGGCCGAAACTAGTCGGTCAAGAAAATCAAGAAAAGAAGCTAGTGTCATTAATAGTGCTTTGTCTACCACCACCGTACAATTTATATATATAAAAATAAATATATATATATATATAAGTACTCAGCAGACACATAGCATTTATTATATATTTATCACGGAGTGGAGCATTACCACATAGTGCCATTGAGCGTTGTTACACTATTTGAACATATTGGGAATGCGTTCTGCACGCTGGAATGTGAGCATTTCAATGGTGCCATTTAGCGTAGTTACGCCATTTGAACATATTGGGAATGCGTTCTGCAAGCTGGGATGTGAGCATTTGAATAGTGCCATTGAGCGTAGTTACATTATTTGAACATATTGGAAGTGCATTCTCCACGCTGGAATGTGAACATTTCAACATATGCAGACGGAATCAGGACACCAGAACACAGCCACCACTGAAATTTTAAAACACTTCCCATGAGGGGTATTTCGCATTAGGAACACTTCGATTTGATTTATTTTCTTATTGGGAGGCTTTCCTGTCGTGTTTCTTACCAACTGCACACTTTCGTAATTTATGGATACATTGTGGAACCATACGACACTCATCACTACTAAAACTTAATAGTCCACCTTCAGAATTAATGTAAACAAAGTAGAACATTATAGGTAAAAAAGGGTCAATCTAGCGGTCTGCCGTTCCGACTTTGTGTCTGACACCCTTAACTTTGCATCAAGGACCATAAACTAATGCCACAATAAATTTTTTCCCGATGGTATGGAAAGCTCAATTTTTTTCTTGATTTGTCACTGCACATAAGTTTAAATAGCTACATAGAAACACCCAGAAAGCTTAAAATACCAACGACCTTCTACTTCCTTCATCTCAACAACAAACTCTAACTATCTAGAGTCATTCTATCTTATTATATGTTTCCCTAGAGTCGATACTACTTTTTTTATTTTTTTTATTTTATTCAATATGCGTATCTACTACTTTTTCTCCCCTTCTACTTCATTCATATCAACAACAAACTCGAACTATCTAGAATCATTCTATGTTATTATATGTTTCCCTAGAGTTCATCCTAGAGTCTTATTTTCATTCATTCATTCATTCATTCTTTCTTTCTTTCTATCTTATTTTCTTTCTTATTTTCTTTCTTATTTTCATTCATTCTTTCTTTCTTTCTTTCTTTCTATCTTATTTTCATTCATTCTTTCTTTCTTTCTTTCTTTCTATCTTATTTTCTTTCTTTCTTTCTTTCTTTCTTTCTTTCTTTCTTTCTTTCTTTCTTTCTTTCTTTCTTTCTTTCTTTCTTAGTAGGAACCTATGTTGAGGTGTAAGTACACCTTGGAAGTCTTTAAGTTGGCTTAAAGATACATCTTTTATCTTTGACTTCAAAATTTCTGACAATGATGATGTAGAGCTTGGTTGTCACAATCCTACTTCAGGCAAATTATTAAAGCGCGCTCACCGGATACAGTCTATAATAGTATATTAAAACACTCCCTGTAATTCAGTACCTCTAGTCGATATTTCGAACGTTCAAATTTTAAAAGGGCATATCATGACGATTGCTTAAAATCTCGTCTTCAAATCTGGACCGTTATCTAAAACAAAAGATGTAAATACAAAACTCTGCCAACGTATTGGAGTCAATGTTTGGCTAACATTACCCGTTCAACTTGGCTATGAAGAATCGAATTCTGGTCGACAAGATCCTTGATTCTTCCGTTAAGTTTGGCACTTTCTTCTTCCTGGTGCCTTTTAGCCGAATGTTTATCATGTAGGCACTGATGTTTAGATCCATTCTGTGAACTCCACCCGTAGTTTGGTTGTAGACAGAAATAGCATTTCGCTGCTCGATCTCAACACTTCCGCCCCTGTTTTAGTTTCTTTGTTTTAGTTGTCATCTTTCCCGGCATATGGATAACATTGGATGGCATAACCAAGCGTTGTGGTTGCTACCCACAGTTTGTAACCAAATTTTACAGGTTTGTTTTTTGCAACTTCAAGCTATTACCGCCACATAACTACCCTATGTAATCCAATATTTTATTTATTGTAAATTGGTATGTATAATTGTGATTTTCAAAGTTTCAGTCAGTTGAACATGCTGATCATTATCAGATGCGTTGCTTTGCTGTTCGGTTGAAATAGATTCGTGCTCCCGACGCTGAGTGCTGTAAAGGAAGTTTCGTTAATTATATCCAGTCTGTGCCGAGCACCCTATTGGAAAGTAGCCTCCCGCAGGAGAAGCTCCACTACTTATTAGGGACCGAGCCAACCCTCGAGAAGCATCTAACGCAAGCAATCTAGTCAGTTATTCTTAACTTAGCGCCCTTAAAAACGGTTATTATGTTGCACCAACCAACTTAATATGTAGTATGTTTACAAACGAAGGCTTCTCGTGCCTTTAAAAGATGTTCATGTTTAGGAGGATTTTTACCTAGTGGCACGTTTATAGTTTAACTCTTTTCCAACAAATTGAAAGAAAAAAATTTTCAATTTGGTGTGAATGACGTCATCTTTGGCTATGAAATGTTGCGCAATATTCAAAATTTTCCTAAATTTTGTAAAAGGCCTTAAAACATACTTTTTGAATTACATTTTGATCTTTAAAGGGCTTTTAGTATCTCTAAAGTATTTCTACATGTATACGTTGTATTTAAGCAAGATATGTTTTCACCCGGCATAATGGGGACAGTGAGATTAATAGAAGTGGAAATAACAATAACAACAATAATAACAATAGCAGCAAGGTCAATGGTGCGATGGTGGCGATAAAGACGCAAAGTCAATAAAAAAAAAAAAATAAATAAAAATATATAGGCCCTATTTTAATGATAATTTAGATTTTCTGGGCTTGTCCAATGTTTATTTCTTCGACAGAAAAGATAATAAGAACATTAAGATGTAAAATGATCATTACTAAAACTGATACTCATACAGACACCGAGTTTCTCTCACACACGATGTCATTTCTGTCATGAAATTGTAAACAACACCATATCAAAGACCGTTGGTCGCCAATAAGTTGATTCTGCGCATGCTTTGTCTCGTTTCAAACCGAAATATATTAACAGTAATTTATGCATTAGGTTCGGCGCATGAGAAGAGCGACGTTTGATTTGTCGACATCCAGCTCAACGCAATTGGAGACCAGCCTCTCTGCGCCATGTGACTTGACCAAGGAAGAACTGCCGTCCGAGCTGGTGTGGCGACTAGAGAAATAAAAGTATGTTAACAGCGGAGGTCACCTAGCTCAATTGGTAGAGTGCACGCCCCGAAAGCGTGGGTCACGGGTTCGATCCCCGGTGGTGACATGCTTTTCTATTTCTCTAGTGTTCTTTTCTGACTATGCTGATGATGAAGAAGTGCTTATGTTATAAGACATCATGTTGGAGACTTTGACATGGTGAAATACAAATATTCTCACTCAAGTATTACGTAGGTGAATGCATGGGAAAGACAACATTGGCCAAATTTTATTCATATTCCTAGATAGAATTGGGGCGATTCCACGGTGAAGTGGACATTTTTGGGAGAAAATGAAAATTGTTCATTGCACAAAATATAATTATAATGTCTGAACCGATTTAAGGCCTAGAACCGATTTCAAAACCGATTTCAAAACGGTTGTAAGCACCAGTGTGAACACGGCTCATGAGATAAATTAGACCTAGATGAGGCCGTGCACAAGGCTGTCTGCAGTAAAACAGTGTTATTAGTCAGGGGGAATTAACCTGATTTTGGGGTCAACTGGGAATTAATTCTGATGTTAGCATGTTTAGTACCGTTAGAATTGCAATTTTCTGTTTTGTATGAATTTTGCGTAGATCACTGTAGACAGTTGCCTTGTGAGAGTCAAAAAGTCTGTTGTTACTAACAAGTAATGGAAAAAAGTACATCGGGAAAAGGAAAAATAGTAGATTTTGCTTGACAGAAGACAGGTGGAGAGTTACAAACTGAGTACAAAGGGTAAGGATAAAGATCTTGTTTCTAAATAAAGGAAGAGAATGTTCGTTTCCCTCTCAGAAGGCTCATCTTTGCAAATGTTTGTCAAGCGTCCCCTCAGAATGTGACGTCACTAGAAGGAATTTTCGTCGAGACATCAAACTCACAGAACAATAGACTGTCAGCGGCGATTCCTGACAATACTTTACAAAGACCCTGGTCTGCACGCAGGCTAGAACTCTGAGGAAAATACAACTTTTGTCTCACGTGAAAATGCTTTATTCATTACTACCAACATCGGTTACGAAGTGCCGCTTTGTGCACCATGGAATGTACGCATCTAGTGTATGCAAACTGTGTCAAATATGCATTATCAGCCTATTTTGAACACTTTGTGCACCGTCGAATTTACGTATCTAGTGTGTGCAAACTAAGTCAAATCTGCAATATCAGCCTATTTTGAACGCTTTCTGCATCATGGAATGTACGCATCTAGTGTATGCAAACTATGTCAAATATGCCTCATTAGCCTATTTTGAACTATGTCAAATATGCCTTATTAGTCTATTCTTGACGCTTTGTGCATCATGGAATGTAAGCATCTAGTGTATGCAAACTATGTCCAATATGATTTAATAGCCTATTTTGAACGCTTTGTGCACAATGGAATGTATGCATCTAGTGTATGCAACTATGTCAAATATGCCTTATTAGCCTATTTTGAACGCTTTGTGCACCATGGAATGTACGGATTTAGTGTATGCAAAGTACCTCCTCAAAAAATTGTCATGGGTGTTAGATTACGTAAAAATTAATAGGCGGGGGTTTTGAATAAGAATTTCCTGGCTGGAAAGTTTTCAAAAATTTAATTAGGGGGGGGAACGTCTATTAGGCACCCAAGAGTATTTCACCAATGTTCACGACTATACCTATACAATAGGAGAAAATTGGTTACAGAACATGAGCAGCCAGAATGCAATAAAGTTCAACCAAGCCGGCCTGTCGGCTCCTCGTACGTACTTTGTGCAAACCGTGGCGGCAAGTGTAGACCGAAATAAATTTTGTTGTACGCATCTGTCTTTAATTTGAAAGAGGTATACCGATTTTAAATGATTTAACTGGCCTTACTTTTGTACACTTGAACCGAACAAGTAAAGTCATATTTCTATTTGAGTCGGTTCGTGTGACCCAAGTGTTCCAATTTTTTTCAGTTCCGTTCATTGATGTGTGCATGCGAAATATATGTTATTAGTGTGTCAAGGAGTAATAATCATTGAGTCGGTTGATTGTTGACATTGTGTGTTTATGTCTAGATAGCGCATAGATATAAAGCTATAGGAAAACAAGATTGTCAGTATTGATGTCCTATTATGTAGTATCGCTATTGGTGCTACCGTAGTCTTTATGTTGCGATTATTCGATGGTTTGTTGGCTTGTTGTATTGATGTACTACTACTACTACTACTACTACTACTACTACTACTACTACTACTTTTACTAATACAGGAGCTACTACTACTACGACTACTATTACTTTTATTACTGCTAAGACTACCAGTTCTACAACTACTAGAGATACGTCTGTTACTATTATTATTATTACTACTACTTCTACTTCTACTACTACTACTACTACTACTACTACTACTACTACTACTACTACTACTACTACTAAAAAGCGTTTAAAAAAGGGAATGTTTGAAAGAGGGAGGCTTTTAAAATTGGGAGGTGTTTCAAAGAGGAAGGCGTTAAAAAGAGAAAAGCGTTTGAAAGAGGAAGACGTTCAAGGGCAAAAGGTTTTCAAAAGAGGGAGGCGGTTAAAAGGGACAAGCTGTATGAAGGAGGGAGGCGGTTAAAAGGACAAGCTGTATGAAGGAGGGAGGCGGTTAAAAGGACAAGCTTGTGCACCATGGAATGTACGCATCTAGTGTATGCAGACTATGTCAAATATGCCTTATTAGCCTATTTTGAACGCTTTCCTCACCATGGAATGTACGCATCTAGTGTATGAAAACTATGTCAAATATGCCTTATTAGCCTATTTTGGACTTTTTGTGCACCATGGAATGTACGCATCTAGTGTATGCAGACTATGTCAAATATGCCTAATTAGCGTATTTTGAACGCTTGTTGGTACAAAATTCATCTGAAGATGTGATTTTCTTATAATCATTTTGCATATATTGTTATATAAGGTTGTCTAGCGAACTTCACTTTATTGTACAACATATTTTTTCATTTTTTGCGAAATTTCAAAAAACTTTGCATTTTTCACTTTAAATTTTGAGAAAACGAAATCGGCAGTACAAATTCAGGAAAGAAAATCTAATTTTAAAGATATAATAATCATGTTTTGAGGAGTGTCAGACGAAAAAAGCTTTTAAGTACACAATGTTTTCGCTATTTCGTCCAATATTCTTATTTTGTACCACAAACAAACTATTTGATATATTATTTTATTATCGATCATTATGTTATTACATTCTGACTGGAAAAACCCTGTGTAATATGGATCTTGTAGTTGACGCTGATTGGTGCAAAAATACAATCTATTTAGAGAATCCAAGTCTGATTGGCTCTTTAGGATTTTCAAATCGGTAATGTATTTGTCTATGCTCTCCTGCTTTTGGTCATGCTTTTGGAAGATGTATCGTGAGAAGACTTGATTTTTCTTTGGGGCTGCATATTCTCTGAATTTTGTGAAGTGTGTATCAACGTCTTCTTTTTCAGCCTCAGTTAGGTCAAATGTGCTGAAGATTTCTCTCCCTTGTTCGCCTGCCCAGATGAGAAGATATGCACATCGCTGTTTACAAACTATGTCAAATATGCCTTATTAGCCTATTTTGAACGCTTTGTGCACCATGGAATGTACTCGTCTAGTGTATGTAAACTATGTCAAATATGCCTTATTAGCCTATCTTGAACGCTTTGTGAACCATGGAATGTACGCATCTAGTGGATGCAAACTATGTCAAATATGCCTTATTAGCGTATTTTGAACGTTTTGTGCACCATGGAATGTACGCATCTAGTGTAATTTTTGGAGACAGCTCTGTATTTCTTTCAGTCTTTTGCCATGCTCATATCCTGTGTAGCTTATGGCTGCACGAACAGGCAGTTGGGGAGGTCGAATGGTGGAAAATCTGGAGGCAGTGGGACCGTGAATCTCAGTTCAACAGCCAGTGAGAATGACACTCAAAGCAGAGCCGTATCGTTTCATCGGTAATCACATTGAAATATTTTATCCTGTTACTCTTCCAGAAGTCTTCTTTACTCCATTACATGAAAGATCTAACTTCGACTCGATCGATTACACAATCATATTGACCTTTGATCAGGTAAGGATACAACACACTCATTGCTGCATGTCGACCCTACGGATCGACTAGCCTGGAGAGAAGCTCTGCGTAAGTTCATCCCCCGCCCGACTCCCAGAGAGGAAAATGTGATGTAAAAGACGGATAGTGAGTGTGTGTGAGTGTGATGTACATGAGGTTTCTGCCCGGTAACATATAACTTAGAAGAAAATCCACGTTTGCAAAATTGAAGATGTGGACTGTATCAGAGGTAACATATAACTTAGAAGAAAATCCACGTTTGCAAAATTGAAGATGTGGACTGTATCAGAGCAGAAAAAGGCACGGGATGTTAAAACGGCAGAGGTGTTAATGAATGTCATTTTGTCTGTTAACTCACATTAAAAAGTGCATTAGTTTGTATAGGTTTAAGACATTGTGCACATCTAGCATCTGCTCATTTTCAAATGGTTTTGAGCACAAAATTTCAACCATTCATAAATGCAAAGAAACTCAAATTAGAGAAGAGTCTGTTTCGGTGCCCATTTCATTATTCTTGACTTCAGCTTGTAACGAAGCTGTAGACTACAAGGCAGTGCCTTTAAAAGTTTCTCCCTGAGATTGTTTTAGGTGGATTTAGCATTGTTCAGATATAACTTGCAAAGGGGGGGCATCGGTTTCTCAACACAGGAAAACTGTTAACATAATATCTGTAAGTGTTAAACCAGGGTCTTTGTAAAGTAGTTAAACCAGGGTCTTTGTAAGTGTTAAACCAGGGTCTTTCCTCCATCGGCTTTGGTTAAACTGATCCTGGGCTCTGCATGACAAACCGAATGAGATATATCGTAAAACAGCACCCCCCTGATTTTGAGAAGCGGACTCCCAAAATAGCATTATCTACCATAATGGATCTCCTGCAGTCTGAAAACGCTGCTTAACTACATTTTATTTTTTAACCTTGCTTTTGCTAGTAGAATCAGAGAGTAGGAAGCCTTTTGCTTTTATCAAGCACTGGTGCTGAGTCTAACAATCGGCGATTTGCTTAGTTGGAAATGGCCGGAAGCTTTCATAGTCTTGATCAAGCTCGGCCAATGAAACTTGTAAGATTCGGTAATTAAGCTGACTAATCGGTTGAAATATTTTATATTTGGATCAACAAATGGGGAAAATATTGTACATTTTGTCAATCAGACAAAACCTTATTTAAATAATTATTTCGAAAAATGATCAAAAATGCATATTTCTAAGTTATCGTTTCACCAATGCTGTTGATCATTATGCAAAATGGATGGCACCACAAACTAGAGTTGTCTTGACACCTGCCCTACCTACGTAATGTTCGTTTTATGGCATTGTATTACAATCCATGGGCAATAGTTTGGAATAATTGAGTATCCTCGGTATTTGTACCATAGAGACAGTATTTCTTTTGGTTGTGTCCAAGTCAGTGTGCCCAGCAATAGCCTGTGACGTAGATTCGCAAACATTGATCCTCATTACATTACAAAAATTTTAAATCTGCAAATCCTACCTTATCGATTATTCCCAGTTCTAATCTACTAAGCTATTTTTCGTATGAAAACACAATCGTAACATGCTATTAGCCTCATCTATTGGTTTGAAAATTGAAGAATAATTCATATCCCAAAGTATGGGTAGGTGGTCAAAGCTATGAGTGGTGAATCTTTCTTAGCCGACATTTCACATACAAATACAAGGGGCACATACTAAAGCAAGGGGACTTCGACATAGTTTCGTACCACTCTAGGTGTTACATATCTAACAATGGAATGTACGCATTCCAAGCATGCAAGTGTCACTAAAAACTGCTTTTGGTTCTATTCTAAACGCATTGTGCACAATGCAATGTACGCATTCCAAGCATGCAAGTGTCACTAAAAACTGATTTTGGTTCTATTCTAAACGCATTGTGCACCATGGAATGTACGCATTCCAAACATGCCAGTGTCACTAAAAACAGCTTTTGGTGCTATTCTAAACGCATTGTGCTTAGATAAAAGGCTATTTAGGCTTCCACAGATCGTCAAGAACACAAGGGCCAGAACGCTTATCTCGAGGCTTATTATTGACGAAAGGTAGAGTTTGTACGCAGTGATAAACACACGTTTGGCATCAAGATCAAAACTTTAACAACTGACCGACTACAAAACTGAAAGACGTAAAGAAGGGTGTTGGTTCCTCATGTAACAACGTGAAACAAAAATGGTAACCATCGTATGACAACAAACCTGACAAAAGCTGCGGGCGTTTGAGGGGTAAAAGCACTGGGGTGTAACGGGCCACAATGGGTTAATGCCCACTTTGTACACTGAACATTCAATAACAACACACTTATTATTCTGTTCACATAGAAATGTACTCTGACATGAAGTATAGAAGAACCCTCCAGATTTCCATTGAAAGAGTGTAGAATCAAATAATATATATCTAGTGTAATCGGCCCCATTGGCTCACAGTGTTTGGATTTCGTAGCTGTGCAATGCTACTATTAAAACCAAGGTTTTGAAAACTTCACCTTGACGCTCTATTGATAAGTTTGGTTTTCAACATTACGCAGAAGGGCGTCAATACTACCCAAACATTTAAACTTTTTTACTCCTTTGAAACTAACACTCTGACATCGTATCGTCTGCTGTGATATTGCCGTCGTAAAAACTTTTGTTATGCTTGGCACTTTTTCGTTTTTAACAGCGATGTAAAGACCTGAAGGATAAACCACGTATGTACTCTCGGAAGAACAGACTAGAAAGAAATTTTCCAAAAGACAAATTCGGGAGGAACTCCTCAAGGATATACAAAGTATGAACTCTCCTATCCATTTATTTTATGTAACCCTTTTTCTTGATATAGACAGTTTATTCACACCAGATATTAATGAATATTTATATGCATCTTGTAAATAGTTCCTTCATATTTTATTGCGTTCGTGTCATGTTGTTTTTGTGGCCGTTTGGTTGAGTTTTGATATTTAAATTAAATTTCTTTGGCATTTTATTCGTGAATCACGATCAACGGAGGAAACGTCACTTTCAAACTATTTTCGTATCATCATCATCATCATCATCATGTTCCTGTCGCGTCCAAGTGGATGCATAGGGCCTCAACGAACTTTCGCCACCTTACTGATGGCGATAAGGAGGAGAGAGATGGTGACGAAAAGGAAAAGGATGGCGACGAGAAGGAGGACGGTGGTGATGATGAGGAGGAGGGTGTTGATGAGGAGGATAAGGGTGGTGATGAAAAGGAGAAAGATGGTGATAAAAAGGAAAAGGGTGGCGATGAGGAGAAGCATGGTGTTGAGGAACAGGGAGACGGTGATGATAAGATCGACATAATAATGATAATGAATGATATTTCTGATCATACTCCTGCGCGCTCTCCTTGACTATTGGAGCACTGGGCTCTAGTCCTAAATATATCATTACATCTTTACATCACTCATTTTTTTTACAAACACTACTGACCATACTGGAAGGTATGGGAAAACCATATCGTTCTACTGGCTTTCTTACTCTACTTGGTCTGTGTGTCGATTGTTGTTGTTGTCCTCGTTGTTGTTGTTGTTGCTGTTGTTGTCGAAGACCAAAAACGCCACCAAGCAATGTGACTCTGCCATAGGGCAGCACTTGCTTGAGAACCCAGACTGTGCCAAAGTTTACAAGGACAGTTGCTTCCGTATCATAGGAAAGGCCAGGTCTTCATTTCTTATGGCCGTTCTGGAGTCAGTCCACATAAAAGCAAGAAAACCTTTACTATGCAGACAAGAAGAGTTCGTTTTCTCGCTAGGCCTATTCAATTAACCTTGACAGTAGACTGTCAATAAATTTACTTGTTCGAAGAAGTTTCTATCTCGTCTTTAGAGTAACCCAAAATGTTGTCCATTTTAAATATGATGCCTAAAATCATAGTTCGCACCATACATTTGTCCGAAATAATTCCCCCAAAATTAAAATGGGTTAAGTCGTTTGGTTCAAAAATTTTAAGTCCAATGTTTTCGTGTCCGAAAAAAAGTGATTTATGTATTTCTGAATGTTCTTGCTCACCTTGGTATTTAAATAACACTTGTTGTATGATCTGCATTTTATCTTATCAAGATATTGTAAGTTTTTTCGCCTGTTAGAAGTTTACGTCACTCTTTAATTACACGTTGCTTTTTATAAGCAAGTCCATTTTCAGGACCTGGGGCCATACGCATAAAAAGTTCCTTACTTAAGTGAAAATTCTTCCTTAAGCAGTTAAGAAAGATCCTTAGCGAAGAAGTTGGAATCATGGGAATGCGAGGAATAAGAACAGCCTCACCCTCAAAAGGTCCTGTCAAGATTGTTGCCTCTATTACGTTTTCCATTGTTTTTTTGTCGGCAAGTCGCGTGCCATTGCAAAGCTTTGGTGGATTGATATTTCTTAACAGCATTATTGGTACGCCTATTTTTAGTTGTAGCACGTGTGGTGGAAACCCTGAAAGATCCACGGAATTTAAAAATTCAGATGCCCATGATGGGTGTGGTCTTTATGATGGGTGTGGTTCTTCTTTATAACAATTACAATAGTCAACTGCATAAAAAAGGAACCATATAAATATACATGGATACATACATCACATGTAATTGATACAAAGCAGAAACAAAGTACTAGGAATTGTGACATAGAAAATGACATAGGCTTCCTGTCCCCCAGGTGGTATATACTTGACATGTTTGATTGTTTACTATTCTATACATTCCATGGTGCACAAAGCGTTCAAAATATTCTAATAAGGCATATTTGACATAGTTTGCATACACTAGATGCGTTTTTTCCATGGTGCACAAAGGGTTCAAGATAGGCTAATAAGGCATATTTGACACAGTTTGCATACACCAAATCCGTACATTCTATGGTGCACAAAGCGTTCAATATAGGTTAATAAGGCATATTTGACATAGTTTGCATACACTAGATGCCAACGCTTGGGCCCTTACCACCCTTTGATTAGACTGTATTAATTGTATTGTTTGTGTTATTTCGTTTTTCTTTCCTTGATGTTTTTACTCCGCTTAATTTGTCAAAACAAGCGGGTAACAAATAAATTATTATTAATTATTATTAATTATTATTTTATGATTGCACATGGTAAAGAATGTGATTAAAGGCTCTTTTCCTATGTCAAAAGTTTTATTTTTCGAGGGTATTTCATGCGACTGATTCTTAAATTTCTCAATTCGAACGGCCCCCTTAATACTACTAGGTCGTGCCTGGGCGTAGTCGCCTATAAGTTTAGTTTGCAATTTCATTGTTCCGCCACTGACCCTGAAATTGCCTGAGTTAACTGTGCTATTTAATCTAACAAGGGCCCTAACTGTTCAGCAATTGTGAAGTCAACGATGGGTAACAATTTCTAAGAATGTTCCTGTGTACATCAGGTAAATAAGGGCCAACGATTTTTTTTTGTCGGTATCGGTATCGTTATCGTTGGCGGTGTGACCGGGCCTTAATGCTTGGGCATGTTGCTCCTCGACGTGTCCACAGCTGTGCGAAGCCACACAATGTTTACAAATTGCTGACATATGATGACTGTAGTCGCCTACCATTTTAGCCCTCCTGATTGACTCGCTTTTGAACAATGGAATCGGGCCTAGTTCTCACGCATCTAGTGTATCCAAACTTTGTCAAATTTGACTTATTAGCCTATTTAGAACGCTTTGTGCACCATGGAATGTATACTTTTAGTGTATGAAAACTATGTCAAATACGCCTTGTTGGCCTATTTTGAACGTTTTGTGCACCATGGAATATACGCATCTAGTGTATGCAAACTATGTCAATTATGCCTTATAAGCCTATTTTGAACGCTTTGTGCACCATGGAATGTCTAAACGCATTGTGCACCATGAAATGTACGCATTCCAAGTATGCAAGTGTCACTAAAAACAGCTTTTGGCGCTATTCCAATCGCATTGTGCACCATGGAATGTACGCATTCGAACTATGCAAGTGTCACTAAAAACAGTTTTTGGTGCTGATGTAAACGCTTTGTGCACCATGGAATGTACGCATTCCAAGTATGCAAGTGTCACTAAAAACAGCTTTTGGTGCTATAATGATCTTTATTAATCTTGTCGTAGTAGTCTTGCAGTAGTCCCGAATCTCTGACAAACATCTATCTCGCAAGGCCAAAAGATTTCCTTTCCTTTTGTGAGAATCGTTCGTGTTTCGATAAATTTCTTGCAGCATATTCAGCAAAGAAGGAGCCATATTGGAATTGATTCAAATAGTCTGTACGGCATTGAGGCCAAGTATTACCTAGTATCAATTTGGTTCAAAAATGTCGATGTCCACCGGTGGATGATTGGGAGCTAATGTGGCGACTAGAGAAATAAAAAAGTATGTTAACATCGGAGGTTATGTAGCTCAATAGGTAGCGCGCACGCCGCGAAAGCGTGGGTCACGGCTTCTATCCCCGGTGGTGACATATTTTCTATTTCTCTAGTGTTCTTTCCAAAACTGAAATAGCAATTCCCATTTCTTTAAGATGATAGCTCTTACCTCAAAGTATTTTTCTTCGTGATTTTATAACTTCGTATTTCTCCTTGATTACTCTTTTTTCTTACTTGCTCCTCTTTACTTCTTGTTTATCGCTTCTTAATCGCTTTCTCTTCTCCTATACTTCATTTTGATTTTTTATCGTGCCTCTTTATTCTTCAGTTCCTATATATTATCTCTTAGTTCTTCTTTATCTCTTTCCCTTTCTTTTGATTCTCTCTTCATCTCTTTTTATCCAAATAAGCTTGAACCCAGCCTACTTGGCCCCCACAATCCGCCTTACCTTCCCCCGTGGCTGTATAGTACGTAGAATTATTCCACACTGCCTTGAAATACATAACCTGCACGCTGGCTGCAAATACGTTCGGGTTTGAATAAATAGCAGTAGATTGGCTTCAAATTGTTAAATTGTTTTCATGTTCCTATCAAGTTGATGGGGGTCGATATATAGTTTGAATGGTACAGCTGCTGCTGCTACTACTACTACTACTACTACTACTGCTGCTGCTACTACTACTACTACTACTACTACTACTACTACCACTGCTACTGTTACTGATATTACTACTTTTACTGTTACTACTACTACTACTACTACTACTACTGCTGCTGCTGCTGCTGCTGCTACTACTACTACTACTACTACTACTGCTGCTGCTACTACTACTACTACTACTACTACTACTACTACAGTGTGGAATTATCAAGTCAAAGCTGTGGGTATGGAAGACTGAAAATAATTTATTAAAGCGGAACTTGTAAGTCAATTGACGCACTGATGAGTGAAGACAGAACTACCTCGAACTGAACTGCTTTAGCCGTAAGTGTTAAAGAAAAAATTTTACATTGTATGTTTTATTTCAAATATAATATATTATAATGTGATTGGGATCTTAAAAAGGAAAATGACATTTCCAACTTTGCTGTCCATGCTTGACAAATAACAACAAGAGGAACGATTAGGTACCAATCCCTCCAGCCTAATACCTCCATGGGTCAACCAATCAAAAAAAGTGGCTAAGAGAACCAGTGGTCCTTTTTATTTGATTATATCGGATCCTCAAAGAAGGAACTCGTACTTTTTGACAATTGATTCTTCCTTTTTAGCTCTGTTCTTCTTGTAGTAGTGTTTCCGTTCTTCTCTTTAAAAAACCAAATAATAACAACCAAAAAAATTCAGTGCCAGTACAACTCGTAATTACCCTTAGGTCTCGGGAAGAGATCCGGTTACTTACAAAGAGAAATGCAGAAACTTAAAAAACTTTGATAAAATAATAATAATAATAATAATGATGTCTATTCGTTCTGCAAATTTACAAGTCAAATATGAGTTATAAAGTAATGGATTACAACATAAGCACTGTGCAGTTTGTACACCTACCAAACTTAGACACCATTACCAATCTCTCAGTTTAGCCCCCTGATAAGCAGTGGGGCCTATCACCGAATACCTCCATCCTTCTACCTTATTATCACAATCTGTGTCTACCTTTAGCTATTACACCTACCAAACTTAGATACGATTACCAATCTCTCAGTTTAGCCCCCTGATAAGCAGTGGGGCCTATCACTGAATGCCTCCATCCTTCTACCTTATTATCGCATAGCTTCGATTCGGACCAGTGTAACAGGTGTAAAGGGAGATAACGAGTTTAATTCCCATCCGACGCGTCGTATAGTGTCGCGTCGACTCGATTCGGATATATGTAACTCCGGCATAAGGACTAAATAGGAACTTCAGGACAACTTGACGAATCCTGCACAGTTTGTGAAAGTCCCTGAAGTCAACTGTTGTTTTCTTGTCCAAGCTGAGCTTAACTTACGTCTCCTCATAAACAGCAATCTATTTACTGCAACCTTAGTTTTTGACCTTTTTGTCTCAGCTGTAGGAAAATATAGGCCGCAAATACCTTCCAAGGCATTAAGAAGCCATCTTGCAAATGTTACGAACTTGCTTACATAGATGAATGTTGTAAAGTTATAGGTTATGTGTATATGTGTTGTAACCTATATATTTGACTTGTACGCGCAACGATAGCGACATGCTGTAATTTGTTGCGGCATTCATGTTGCTATCATGTCAATATTGTTAATTGTAAAAGTTTTAAATCAATCATTACTGTAAAAGTTGGGAAATAGATTAAGCCTACAGCAATCTCAATGATTATTTTTCCCCTCTCCCCCCGCGGACACCCCTTTCCCTTTTGGAAAATAAGGACCGCGGGGAAAGGCCCCACTGCTTATCAGGGGGCTGCACTGAGAGATTGCCATAGAAGAAGTAACGGAAGAAAACCTTTAGTCTAGTAGATTCTTTAAAATAGGTAAGACCAGCCTACGGCCCCTGGGCTGCACAATGGCAGCGTGGCAGTGTGGTCTTCGTCATTATTTACCGTAAATTTGTAAGCAAAGACTGTTATTTAATAATTGAACAACGGAAGAAAACCTTTAGTCTAGTAGATTCTTTAAAATAGGTAAGACCAGCCTACGGCCCCTGGGCTGCACAATGGCGAATTGGGTTGTGTCGCTGTTTTTATGAGGTTGGGTTGTCTAAAATGAAGTCTAAAATATCCATAAAGGGGGCACTCGATTCCCGTTGAGAAAACCCGCTTTACACTACTCGTACACTATCGATTAGGCCTCAGTACCGTAGCCAGGGGGGATGCTTGGTATGCTTAGCATCCTTTAGAAGTGGACTTCAAGGTAAAATAGCATCCCCTAGTTCATGGTCGTCTGTCATAAATACAAAAAATTGATTAATTTTCATACCCAATGTAATTTCGAGCCGGCTTTTTTCTGAAATTTAAAACCTTGCCAATCGGCTAAACGACAATTTTGAGCCGGCTTTACCCGGAGCCGGACGGTTATTTCCTGGCTTTGATAAAGGAAAGGCGGATATTTCCCATTTATTTGATCATCTTGTAATTACATAAAGTTTATTGCAAGTTTATTTATTGTCATTTCTTGCAAATGGTAAAGAATGTGATTAAAGGCTCTTTTCCTATTTCAAAAGTTTTAGTTTTGGGGGGTAATAGCTACGTCTGTGGAAAAAATGAAGATATTAGACTATTTTATGATTGCGTCCTAGCCGAGTCAGCCGTCCTAGCCGAGTCAGTTGGTGCGCTGGATTTGGGATTCTTTGTCTGAAAGGACGCGGGTTCGAATCCCAGTGTACCCAATTGTTCAGTTTGTTGTAGTAGAGGTCGTTTAATTGATTGATTGATTGATTGTGTAGTAGAGGTCGATAGATTGATTGATTGATTGATTGGTTGATTGGTTGATTGATTGATTTTGTAGTAGAGGTCGATTGATTGATTGATTGATTTTGTAGTAGAGGTCGTTTGATTGATTGATTGATTGATTTTGTAGTAGAGGTCGTTTAATTGATTGATTGATTGATTGTGTAGTAGAGGTCGATGATTGCCTGACCCTCTACAGTGACTTCATCCTCTTCCTATGGCATTGGCAACAAATTGACAAACAATTCACCATGTGTCCATTGTGGCTCACTACCAAACTTGTGGAACTCGTTCTCACAAAACACAATGTCTAGACTTCTGACGAAGCAACCAGTTTTCAATTCAAAAACTTTGAAACCCTTGGTACCTTCTGGGTACCCTACGAACACAACTTTACTTGATTTGGTATGCAAACTATGTCAAATATGCCTTATTAGCCTATTTTGAACGCTTTGTCCACCATGGAATGTACGCATCTAGTGTGTGCAAACTATGTTAAATACGCCTTCTTGGCCTATTTTAAACGCTTTGTACACCATGGAATGTACGCTTTTAATGTATGCAAACTATGTCATATATGCCTTATCAGCCTATTTTGAACGCTTTGTGCACCATGGAATGCACGCATCTAGTCATAACAAAGAGTGTTAACAAAACCGATGTTACTCACTGAGGGCCAGTGGAATTTTTTGTATCCAAGATCTTGCTACACAGACGTTCTTTAGGATCCAAGAATGCTACTATTGAAAATAAATCAGTCCCTGCAGCAATCTCAATGACGACCCCCCCCCCCCAGGGAAACCGCTTTCCCTTTTGGAAAGAAAAGGTTCCAGGGGAAAGGCCCCACTGCTTATCAGGGGATCATCATCATCATCATCATCATTATCATCATCAACATTATAATCATCATCATTATCATCATCATCATCATCATCATCATCATTGTCATTATCATCATTGTCATCATCATTATCATCATCAGCATCCTGAGTGTCAACATCATCGTCATCATCATTGTCATTACCAGCAGTGTTAACACAATTTCCATCATTAACATCTTGATCGTCATCATCGTGGCTATTTCAAGGGTTTCATTCAAAGGAACATTTGTAAAGAGACTGCTGATGTCAAAGGAACACATAAATGTATCTGCATCCTGCTGTGTCAGGCCTTGTACCAGTTTACTGAAAGTAAACGAATCCTTCACACAATGTACGGAGTACATATCGGACACTGGTTTGCCGACAAAAAGAGTTTGTGTTTTCTCTGAAATTGTTCTAACAATTTTGGCGCCTCCAAATTGTTGGTAGGCTTTGGCAGCAGGTGCTATCTTGCTGGATAGGAGTAAGAGTCATTTTGCTGGCAAACGTGGCTACTATGAGAACAGGTCGGTTCCTCTGTGATTTGTTGTGTCACTAAAATCTTCTGATATAAGGATGTTGGATATGTGTGTGTGTGGATATGTTGTGAACTAGCTCATTCTAATTTTCCAGGCATTTAATGAGAAAATAAGATGATATTTAGCAATTTTAATAAAATGTACCCTATAAATTTTATTTAAATACGAATACATTATCGATGATTTTGGAGGGGGGTGCAGATCTGTATTAGCGCCGGGCTTATGATGTCTTGCCATGATAAAATCCATAGCTTCTGACTTTTTGACGGCAACTGACGGAAAATTTGCAAATTTTCAAAGATGGATATTTGATATTTTGGATGTATAGGCTAATGAAGAATCAATTAGCAAATCGCAAGTAAAGTTGCAAGTGTAACTACGCTCAATGGCACTATTGAAATGCTCACATTCCAGCGTGCAGAACGCATTCCCAATATTTTCATATAATGTAACTACGCTCGATGGCACTATTGAAATGCTCACATTCCGACATGCAGAACGCAATCGAAATATGTTCAAATAGTGTAACTACGCTCAATGGCACAATTGAAATGCTGACATTCCAGCGTGCAGAACGCATTCCCAATATATTCAAAATGATATAGAGTAATAAAAGTAAAAAATTCAATAAAATGAAATATGGAAAATAGAATAAATAGTAAATAAAGGAAAACAATATGCAAAGGGTGAACAACATAACATTATGTACATCTGGCTTAAAATAAGGAGGATCTTCTTACTAAGAGGAGAAGCAATGAGATACCCACCATTGCTTAAAGTAAGGAGGATCTTCTTACTAAGAAGAGAAGCAATGAGATACCCATATTTGGTCATGGTGTGGAACTTGACCATATATTTGGTTCTAAGTGGCTGTTGACAGAGTTAGGGAGACTTGGCTGTAGCATCAGTGTCGATGAAGTCAGTCGATACAGACAGACCATCACCAGATCTGACGATGTGGAGAAGTACCTGCGCGCAAGTATTCCTGGATCTTTTGCACAATGGAGCTGTGATAATGTTGACCATAATGTTAGGACCTTGGATGGAAAGTCAAGAAAAAAGAAAAGAAAAGTCTGATCGGAATAAACAATGGTCTGAAATGAAAAATTTCTGCGGACCTTCACTTCGATTAAAGCAATGTTGGCTTGATTGAAATTCAGTGCTAGAAAATGTCCAGTATTCTTTAAGTTTGTCAAGATTGTTTCATCAGGAAGTTAACATCTCTCTTCTTTCAATACTCGAAACTCCGCTAAATATGGATCCCAGTATGGAGCTACCTTATTAGCCTGTTTTGAACGCTCTGTGCACCATGGAATGTACGCATCTAGTGTATGCAAACTATGTCAAATATACCCTATCAGCCTATTTTGATCGCTTTGTGCACCATGGAATGTACGCATCTAGTGTATGCAAACTATGTCAAATAGGCCTTATCAGCCTATTTTAAACGCTTTGTGCACCATGGAATGTACCTGTCTCGTGTATGCAAACCATTTCAAATATGTACTCACTTTACAGGCATAACGGTTACATGTATGACGTACGTTTTCCTTTACAACTACCATGCAAGAAGTTCGGGGTCGGGCCAATCGTTATTTTTCTTACAAAAAAGAAAATAGGTTGTTCTTATTGCTCAAGATATACTTTTGAATACAAGAAAATTACTATTTTCAACATTAAGATCCTTAAGCATCGCTATAAAACATTCGCTGTCCCTTGCCATTCCGCCAAAAGAGGATGGCAGCTGATTCGTGCGAGACATTTGCCCGGTTTGGGGTTAAAATACAACGCAAATGGATAAAACTGTGATATTTCTCATGTTTGGATAGGGCTCTCGGCTGATATCGGCAACCGAGCCTCGTTCTAGTAGTACTTGTGAGTGACAATAAACCAAGAAGGCTCTACTCATCAACGTCACACACCGTATGCTTATCCATATTATGCATGATACATTTGAACATGGAATGCACGCATCTAGTGTATGCAAACTATGTCAAATATGCCTTATTAGCCTATTTTGAACGGTTTGTGCACCGTGGAATCTACGCATCTAGTGTATGCAAACTATGTCAAATGTGCTTTTTTAGTCTATTTTGAACGCTTTGTGCACTATGGAATGTACGCATCTAGTGCATGCAAACTATGTCAAATATGCCTTATTAGCGTATTTTGAACGCTTTGTGCAATTGATGTGCAACGATTTAGACTGACAAATCTGTTTTGATTAGCCTAAGTTTGTAACGGTAGAGAAACGACGACAACCGGCGATTCTTTTCAGTTTTCATTTATTCATTTATTCATTTATTCATTTATTCATTTATTTATTTATTCATTTATTCATTTATTCATTTATTCATTTATTCATTTATTCATTTATTCATTTATTTATTCATTTATTCATGTATCCACATAAGCATGCAATTGTCACTAAAAACGCCTTTTTAGGTTATTTTGTACACATTGTGCACCATGGAATGTACGCATTCCAAACATGCAATTGTCACTAAAAACGCCTTGTTAGGTTATTCTGAAGACATTGTGCACCATGGAATGTGCGCATTGCAAGCATGCAATTGTCACTAAAAACGCCTTGTTAAGTTATTTTGAACATATTGTGCACCATGGAATGTACGCATTCCTAGTGGAATCTTGAAAGAGAACGTAGAAGGACTTTCTTATGGCCTTTTTTGGTATCAGATAAGCGGTGGAGATAGATATATCTCAGAATTGATAACCCATAGGTTAAAACACGGACTGCTTTGGATGGCATTTGTTAGAATCGATAAGGTACACTTAGACCCTGTTTACACGGGTACGGATCCAAACTGGTACGGATCCAAACTGGTACGGATCCAAACTGGTACGGCGTTCAAAATAGGCTAATAAGGCATATTTGACATGGTTTGCATACACTAGATGCGTACATTCTATGGTGCACAAAGCCTTCAAAATAGGCTTTTAACGCATATTTATCATAGTTTGCATACACGAGATGCGTACATTCTATGGTGCACATAGCGTTCAAAATAGTATAATAAGGCAAATTTTACATAGTTTGCATACACTAGATGCGTACATTCCATGGTGCACAAAGGAATGTACGCATCTAGTGTATGCAAACTATGTCAATCATGCCTTATTAGCCTATTTTGAACGCTTTGTGCACCATGAAATGTACGCATCTAGTGTATGCAAACTATGTCAATCATGCCTTATTGGCCTATTTTGAACGCTTTGTGCACCTTTGAATGTACGCATCTAGTGTATGCAAACTATGTCAAATATGCCTTATTAGCCTATTTTGAACGCTTTGTGCACCACACCGTATTCCTGTGGTTAAGATTGGGAGTCTTACAATGATACGAATAAGTAAAGTGTTACGATGAGTATTACAGTAACATCTTGTCACTGATACACTTATCTCGTAGTGCAAGATTCCCAAAACCAACGCAGGAGACGTCAAACGGAAAACCGTATTCCTGTGGTTAAGATTGGGAGTCTTACAATGATACGAATAAGTAAAGTGTGAAGATGAGTATTATCTACCAAAATTGTTAGAACAATTTCAGAGAAAACACAAACTCCTTTTGTCGGCAAAGTAAAGGATCCCAGGTTTTGATGAAAGCCGCTTCTAAAACTTTCAGATCGAAACTGCTACGTTTAACTAATATCTAATAAGCGATTATGTTTATCTACGCAAATGTCTCATTTAGATTTATATATGATGCTGAAAGTGAGACAACGTTATGTAATATAGTGGCAATAAACTATTGTCGTTCAAAATAGGCTAATAAGGCATATTTGACATAGTTTGCATACACTAGATGCGTACATTCCATGGTGCACAAAGGTTCGAAATAGGCTGACAAGGCATATTTGACATAGATTGCATACACTAGATGCGTGCATTGCATGGTGCACAAAGCGTTAAAAATAGGCTAATTAGGCATATTTGACATAGTTTGCATACACTAGATGCGTACATTCCATGGTGCACAAAGACATAGGTCATCTTGTAAGTGGACTTTGCGACAAACAGTTATCATTGAAGTAGCCAAGAGAAAGTACACTATGAATGTACAAGAGAAAGTACACTATGAATGAAAGGTGACTACTCCACCGACAACTTATCATAAGTAAAACTCCAAATCTGTAAACTACATGGACAACGTTTCGTCTAACAGACTTTTTCAGGTCTCTACTAAAACTTGGCTAAACTAAAGTCAGACTATCGCCGCTCCAACGTCGAACCTAATTGTATTAGGTTCGGCACATGAGAAGAGCGACGTTTGACTTGGGCCTAAGTCTTTAAGTGCCTTTTCATAACCGCTAATTATTTCTATAAATGAATTCAAGAAGAAACTTTTATGAAAATCGAAATTTCCCCTTAAGTTTGACTTGAAATAGCCTTATTTTACCTTCAAAACTTAATGCCATGAAAGGGGCAGGGGCAATCAGTGTATGCAACACTTTTGTTATTTGCTTTGCATTATTTTCATAGCCTCTAATGCATAGTCAGGTGAACAACAAATGTCACTTTCCGTAGCATTTGTAGCTCAGTAGTTAAAGCACTGGTCTAGTAAACCAGGGGTCGAGAGTTTAAGTCTCTCCAAAGGCTAACATTAAGCTTGTCAATAATATGGCATACTTTCATTTGTTACATTTTTCTATTTCCATTGGTTTTCAGTTTTCCATTTATTTTACTTATTACTTTAGTAGCCATCGATGCACCAGAAAGGTTCTCATCAAGTGTGCATCCAAGGTAGGATACACTGCTATGCAGTTTAATGACAGTATTTGTTCCTTTGATTGTCAGTGTTTGGTGTTTGTTTCTTCCTTTTCTTTTTGTAAATAAAATACATTTAGTTTTATCTTCACCAAAGTGGATGCTTAGTTTATTATCAATAAATGACCCACGCTTTCGCGGCGTGCGCTCTACCAACTGAGCTAGGTGATCTCCGATGTTAACATACTTTTATTTCTCTACTCGCCATAGTAGCTCCAGATCAGCCATCAGTTGACATCGATATCCAGCTCTACGCAATTGGAGACCAGCCTCTCTGCGCTATGTGACTTGACCAAGGAAGAACTGCCCTCCGGCCCGTCATCAATCCAAAGCCCATTAAAGTTAGAGAGAAGGTGAGCCACGAAAAGCATGTGATTACAAATTTCGATCTCTCTTACATATTGCCAACCGGAAGTGGTCTGGCACTCATGCATACAGCGGATACAACAATAACCTTAAAATTTCATCTACCCTGTGCCTGACAAATTGCTTCCACTCCGCCCTGTTTTGAATCCAATACAAGGTTGTCATACTGTCAACCCAGTAATGAATACTATCAATCTTGAGTTGGGGTTGAACGTCTTTAAGGGGTCAACTTCTCAATTTTCATCTTGAAGAGATCAACTTCTCATTTTGGATCTTGAAGAGATCAACCTCTCCATTTATGTCTTGAAGAGATCGACGTCTCCATTTACGTCTTTAAGGGGTCACCTTCTCAATTTGCATCTTGAAGAGTTCAACCTCTCCATTTGCGTCTTTAAGAGGTCACCTTCTCAATTTTCATCTTGAAGAGATCAACCCCTCGCATTACATTTATGTTGTACGGATGATAGAGGATACAATCTACACTGATGTCTCAATGATGTCACTTTACTGAAAAGTGGATTAAATGAATAAATAAATATATGGTCAGATAAGATAGTCCAAAATTAAATCAATACATTTATTGCAGTTAAACATTATAATATGGAGTAGAACATTTAAAGTCAGTGCATAAGCACAAAAGTATGCAGTTAGAATGGAACCGTGTGTGTGTTTGAATCGTAAGTTGCAACAGCATATTAATGAGGCACTGTATTTGGTATTTAAACGTAGGAAACAGATGCTAGTTGGTTTTCATTGTGCTATCGATTGAAAAGCTTACTTCATTTATTGTTTTAATTATAATACTGGTACATTATAATACTGGTACATTATCAAGAGCTTTGGAGGAGTTATGAGCTTAGAAGGTTACACTGCCGCAGCTTCGCCATTGCTCTAGTCAGACCAGACAGCGATGCGGAGTGGAGATGCTAAAGGTAACAAGGAGAAAATAGATTTTTGAAGTTGAAAGCTGGGATATTCTATGCATATTCTTCTGAGGATTTGGTGAGTCATTTTATTTATTTATATATTAGCGACACGCTAAATGTTCGTCACAAATTGCAAAGGAGAGCGTTCATTTTCAAAGCTCGAGCTTATATTGAATTACTTGAGAAACTCAATCATCAGTACCTCCATTTTAAATCCTGCCACCCATTTCACACTAAAAAGGCAATTCCTTATAGCCAGGCCCTACGTTTGAGGCGAATCTGTTCACAAGATGAATATTTTGAGCAAAGGTGTTCCGAGCTAAAAGCATGGCTAGTAGCTAGCGGGTACAGTTAGGATCTGGTGACTGACCAAATAGAACGAGCTAAATGCCTCAACCGTGATGATATCTTAAAACAAAAATTATGATGATGATGAGGAGGAGGAAGCTAATGATGATGATAATGATGATGATAATGATGATGATAATGATGATGATAATGATGATGATGATGATGTTGCTGGTGCTGGTGCTGGTGATTATGATAATGAAAATGAGGCGAATGATGATGATGATGATGATGATGATGATGATGATGATGACGATTATGATGGTGATGAATATTGTCGTGGTAGAGGTGACAATAGCATATTTGAAAACATGAGTTTAATACAGAGTAAAATGTTGTTTTCAGTGATTTATATAGCTTGCAAAGTGTAGAAACTAATCTAAAATGAAAGGGATTCTGTGTTAGTAGTAATCTTTACATGATATATTTCTATGAACCATTGATAAGTACATCGTCTTTCGTGTAACCTGTCCATAACAAGGAATGTTATAGAAAGCCACTATCATTTGTATTCTTTAAAGGAGATGCGACGTGCCACTTCTATTCCACTCGAGAAACGGACCTGACCATTTTTCAAAATCGTGCCACGTCACACAGTTGCTTTTCGGCCAATTAGGATTGTCTTTGTTCACATGATCAGCTTGGCATGCGAGGACTAAGGTAAAGGATCGCTTATACATGATCAGCTTGGCATGCGAGGACTAAGGTAAAGGATCGCTTATCTGTTTCTCTTTGTTTGGAAGGGTACTCAACTTGTGTCATCATTTCGACTGAATGTGTCATTGTGTCACGCAACATCAAATTGTGTCATTTTGACACAAAATGTGTCAATTTGGCAGCCTAGCCTTCGCAGCTCTACTAATCCCGACCCATTAAAGAGCGCAAGTAGCATCTAATGCACAGTAGTCAAACAGTTCGTGGTAACGAACTGTAGTAAGGAGCGACCCGGCTCAATAGTAACCAAAACTCTAAAAAATGGAGGTAACAGAGGTATATATGGAGGTCGGGGAGGATCCAGTAGACAGTGTTGGTAAGGTGGTCAGGGAGAAATTAGAAGGTATAACTAAAAGGAAAGAGTTAACAGAGGAAACAGTTACATATTTACAGGTAGATGAAGCTAGGTTAGGTAAGTTTTATTTGTTACCCAAGGTACATAAAGTGCTTGAAGGTGTGGTGGGGAGGCAAGTTATTTCTAATTGTTCTGTTGCGTCATCAATCCAAAGCCCATTAAAGTTAGAAAGCATCATCGAGAAGAGAGGATTTGAAATGTTAGTTTTGAAAAGACCACCAGAGAAATACAAAAGCATGTCACCGCCGTGTAATATCAAAACCTTTTTATTACTGTAGGGACAATACCTTTATGACGTCAGAAAAGAGCGGGGAGGGAGGGTACATTTAGACGTTCTGACGAGGGAGGGGTGGAGGGTGCTGTCGAGATAGATAGATAGATAGATAGATAGATAGATAGATAGATAGATAGATAGATAGATAGATAGATAGATAAATAGACATTTTCATGACCGTTTGTTTGCTTTAGTTCAACAAATAGTTTAAACAGCAGTCGAAAAACTTGTAAATATAGCAAGGCATTAGAGCAATAAATGTGTACCAAATTTCACGTGGCCCATTCACGTTCTGAGTGTCTGACGGTCAGTCTGAGGCTTAGCTCATGTTTGTAAGCATTTTCTTTTGGTTATCTTCTAGTTTTCACGTGAGTTGATTGTGCGAAGATTGTGATCTACTTCGACTCAAGATATATGAGAAAATCCTCATGCGACTTGTCAACTCTCAGTCGAAGCCTTTGCGTCGGGGCGAAGTTAAGAGATTGCGACGTGCGCCAACGGGTCGTGCCGTTACAGGACCCAATCCCGAGGAGATCTCATGTAAACCACATGATCAAGATATAATGGCGACTAGCAATCAAGTTTCATTTCTTACTCGAACGACTTATTATCAATACCGGCCTTAACGAACCTTAACATACCAGCCCACGAACAAGGATCGATTTACAAGCACTACAAAAACTAGACATCGTCAAGTTATTATTGGTACCATGCAAGCAGAAGCTCAATTTCTATTCGCGCCACAGTTGAAAGTATACTGCTCTATGGATCACTACAACATTTAAAAAAGGTACTGGTGCCAACATGGCCTAGGTATATGTTGTAATGTAGACATCAAAGTGCTGTCACGTTATAATTTACAGATTCACAGAGAATTTACATTAAGTAATATAATTCATTTTTTGTGTTTTTTCTGTGTCCAGTACGACATATTGGATTTTTCCTTTTTTCAGTGTCATGCAATAGGATGTTTTTCATCTAGTGACAACAAGTTGGAGGCCCACTCGAAGCCTCATCTGACACCTATCAACCACTGGGAGGGCATGAACCCCCAGGACCCTCCATTCCTGTAGAGCCGCTCACACTGCTAAGAGCGTGGCTGAAGGACATGGCAAATCGAGGCCCTGGTAGTTCAGACCACACCCATTATTGATTGATATGTGAAAGCTCCTGAACGCAGGAGGCTGGAAAGAAAGTGTTTTTAATTATAAGAAGTCGTAACATCTAAAATAGTCTAATATCTTCATTTTTTCAACATTCGTAGCTATTACCCTCGAAAACTAAAACTTTTGAAATGGGAAAACGGCCTTTAATCACATGCTTTACCATGTGCAATCATAAAATTGTCTAATATCTTCATTTTTTAAACATACTTGGCTATTACCCTCGAAAACTAAAACTTTTGAAATAGGAAAAGAGCTTTTAATCACATTCTTTACCATGTGCAATCATATCGACGATGCAATGTATAACATTGTGTATGGCATGGTGTATGACATGGTGTATGACATAGTTTATGACTTTGGGTATGACATTGGGTATGACATTGGGTGTGACATTTTGTATAACATTGTGTATGATATTGCGTATGACATTGTGTATAACATTGTGTATGACATTGTGTATGACATAGCGTATAACATGTTTCCTACTGAAATGTTCCATGTCAGCGATCTGAACGTCGTGGTGAAACCATAAAGGCAATATGTACAAAAAAAACGCTCGGAACTCCACGTTTGATACTGGGAAGATAAAAGTCGAAACATGGAACGGATCAAACTATAATGTATGTGTGCTCCGATGTAGTCTGTCTCGTCTTGACGTGATATGCATTGGAGATACTTCTCTACTATCCCAACCGAAGACATTGATTGATATATCAGCGTTCATCCTTTCAAACTCCGATATGGAATGTACGCATCTAGCGTATGCAAACTATGTCAAATATGCCTTATTAGCGTATTTTGAACGCTTTGTGCACCATCGAGTGTACGCATCTAGTGTATGCAAACTATGTCAAATATGCTTTATTAGCGTATTTTGAACGCTTTATGCAGCATTTAATGTACGCATCTAGTGTATGCAAACTATGTCAAATATGCCTTATTAGCGTATTTTGAACGCTTTGTGCACCTGTATGTATGTATGTATGTATGTATGTATGTATGTATGTATGTATGTATGTATGTATGTATGTATGTATGTATGAATATGTGTATGTGTGTATGTAAAGTTGTAAAAATCATTTTTAAGATTTCGTAGGTAAGAGTCAATGTCATCTATTACAGATAGTGACAAAGTTCTATTGAAATCCTGCACTCTGATTCCTTATGTAACATTGTGTTTGGATTCTGAGGACGGTATTGTTAAGGATTCTGTAAAAGTGAAAGCAAAATACAGGAGTGTTTGGAAAGGCGTGGAAAGATTGTGGAAGTCATTTTTATACTGGAAAGGTTGTACATGTAGAAGAAGAACCTTCCACAATGTGTAGAAAAGCAAGCTGCTTCTATCCATATGAACATAAGATACCAAATTGTTGTTGTCTGTAAATCAGTTTTGAAAGACTTTTAGCCTAAAACCAAAACTTTCCCCCCCGTACAATTTCTTGACATCCCCAGAAAATCCTCAGATTTCTTGTCGTAATAAAATTTTCTTCAGAAATATTAATTTTGACAATGTTGTAATGATTCATCCTTGCTTTATATTTCCAATTTGTGAGTATGAGTAATTTCCTCTTGGCAAAAAAGACATAAGCAGAAGAAAAAAAATTGAGAATTACTTTCTTTGCCCCCCTCCCCCCCCCCAGACCAATGGAAGGGGGAGGATACTTGGCAGTGACAGTACATTACCCCAAGCTAGTCAGTGGAAAATGGGTAGGTCACAGTTGCATCTGGCAGTTGCATCTGTGCAAAGACCAAATTCCATCTCTGCACTGAACATCGAAAATGTGGTTAAAGCTTACGAGGAGAGTTCCCGTTTATCTTGTAGAGCGGAGGCGAAATGGGCTGTCGGTAAGTCAAATGCAGTTCCAAATCTGTCTAGATGATTTAGCACTCTTTGGACTACTTTTTCTTCGATATGGAGTGTGTAATATTGATATGGTAATACAAACTGGAGACAGATGTGTTTTGAAAGTTCTGTTTCGGTCTCATAGCGTTGGTTGTTAAAGGATTTAATGTGATTTCTGTACCCGTCTTTGAAAGTCCCCCCCGCGATACCTATGTAGAGTTTGTCATTGTCGCCGTTGTCCGTTTTTACCGTAGCTTGGTCCAGATGGTCTCATTGTACGTTGCCTGGTCTTGACAGTTACTCTTTAAAGGTTTACGTACAGCTCAGTGATTTGCATATGATCCTGTCATCTCACATTAAGTGCCATTCCCCGACCATTCTTGGAAGGCATCTCCATGACAGCAGTAAATATCATTGTTTCAGCTGTGTACAATAAAAAGCTACAGTGTGACGTCGTAATTTAATATCAGAAGTTTAAAAATATTTTCAATATATCAAGTGTATGTCACTTCTAATAAATAGCATACAGCGGAAACGAGATAATAGACTATGAAACATTTGAACAACTGATTTAATGCACTTTAGAAGATTTACTTCTCTTTTATGATTGAGATTTCGCATTAAAAGCATATATAACCACTGAGAATACGATGTCAATATATCAAGTGTATGACACTTCTGTTAAATAGCATACAGCGGAAATGAGTTAAATAGCTTCTGCAACCGATTCTTCAGCAACTGAAGGTTCTTTGTCTTGGGAAGTGCTGCCGAGACTATCAACAACAGCTTCTTCAGTTGAGGTCTCTGGGTGACCTTCTGTTTCTCTTTCTGTGTCAGGACTTCGCTATCTCGCTATCTCCCTCATCTACGCTATCTCGAGCAATGGGAATGCTTGATACTTTTCTTTCGGAGTGAAAGCTTTAAAGAAGGGAACAAGCCAGGTACTATTAGATTTAAGCTATGAAATCTAAACCGGAAGACATACATATAGTTGCTAGGACTTTTGGAAAGTTGGCTACCGCCCAATCTAGTTTTTTAATTCACAAATGTGATCGAATGAGATGTTTTTTGACTTATGCAGTTCATTCTTGCTGTAGTTTCATTTGAAGTTTTGATGTGTTTAAATGGAATCTCTTTTCTGTTTATTTAACGGTGAGTAATAATTTGTATAATCCAGAGTATTTGAAGTGTTGCTCATCATCCCCTGTGAAGACCACTAGTGCTATTACTTCTTTCAAAAGAGGGGTTGTATTTTTAAAGGGTTGATTAAATAATATTGTTTGTTTTGAAAAGAACACTAGAAAAATAGAAAATATGACACCACCAGGGATCGAACCCGTGACCCACGCTTTCGCGGCGTGCGCTCTACCAACTGAGCTAGGTGACCTCCGACGTGCAGTTGAAATTTGAATGCTAAATCTTAACTCTGTCATAGCACTAAAGAGCATAACAAAGCTAGACCCTTACCAAGTCAAAGAGTCGTATGTTAATTATTTACCGCTTTTGTAAGTAATTATTTTTTCGCTTTTGTAAGTAATTATTTACCGCTTTTGTAAGCTCCTGGTTTTATCATGCCTTCTGAACAGGCGGGAAAGGGGTTTTATAGGTAACATCTGGTCTGTTTCCTCCTTCATCCGAAATGACCTACACCAACCTCAGTTTACTAACACCCTCACCTGCAATCTTTTAATGTTTTACTCTGCATGCTATAAGGTCTTAAGCGATCACTAATTCCATGTTGACCATCAAAGTGGAAACACTAACTATCCTTCAATCAAATAATAGTGTCGCAAACGAAACAGAAGTTACAAACCTTAGGTTCCACTACATCATCTCCACATATTTGTGTTTTTTACCTTTTTTTTAGTTTTTTTAGTTTTTTTTACTTATATCCTGGTCGTCATTTATACTCCCTGTGTCCCGGTCATCATTTGTGTCCCGGTGCTTTGTTGATTGCTAATCGAACATTCCTTGTAGTTTTTATCTTTCTTTTTTTTTTTTTTTATTCATATTTTTTTAGTTTTCTTTTTCTCTTTTATTTTTCAGTCTTTTCCTTTTTTTAGTTTTTTTCTTTTTCATTTGGTGTCAGAAGTTTGGGTTACATGAACTGTGGTGCTGGAATTCTTCGTCCATTACGAACCCAGGAAGCAAGATTGAGGATCGTTGAAAAGGAATCGCAGTGGAAGTTCTCGTTATCATATATCAATTTAGTACAGCCAGGAGTCCAGACAGGAGGTGCAGGAATGGCTTTGTGTTCGCCAGTCGACAGAGTTTGTCAGGAGTAGAGACAGCCTATAGTCCCACATATAGATAGTGGTACTTGTACTAATGTGTCAAAAAGGCATCTGCCGAGCTCACAGCAGTGCTGGCAAAATTGTATGACCCATCGCAACAATTATACTTGCCCTAGTGAACTTGTTACCCTATTGGAAAGGAGCCTTCCTTAGGACAGGCTCCGCCACTTAAAAGGGACTGAGCGCACCTGAGAGATTGCAAGTGAAGCACCTGACACAATCGATCTTTTCAGTTAATAAAATGTACTTTTTACGTTCGCCAGGCAATGCCTTCTCAAGGAGAAACACCTTCGAATCCCAAGAGACGTTTCGACTATCGTAAATTACCGATTAAGCGCCCATGCTCAAATAAGCGTCCAGTTTGGGAAAAATTTTTCTCACAAGCGCCCAGGTCCGAATAAGCGCCCAGGTCTGGACAGCAAAGACGTGGATGCAGTAGCTCCAGAGTTTACGCTTTTAGATGAACGGGCTCGACTTTTGATTCGACAAAAGTCGTGCGAAGTCTAGTTGAAAGTCGAGCCCGTTTGTACAGGGCTTTAGAATTAAAGGAAGCCACGCTAACACAGCATTGCCGCGTCTAATCATAACAATTGATTCTTTCTGCCCACTCTGCCCCACAATGCATTGTCATGTGAAGATGAGTTTTGGTCTTCAATTTCGCGCCAAGTGACAATTGACAATAGCGGTCTACCTACTTTGATGAATTGCGTAAGTAGATTTAAAAATAATTATAGCTCATCGTCGTCCTCGTCGTCCTCGTTTATCGTCCTCGTTTATCGTCCTCGTTTATCGTCCTCGTTTATCGTCCTCGTTTATCGTCCTCGTTTATCGTCCTCATTATCGCCGTCCTCTTCATTATCACTAATTTCTTCGTCGTCATCATCATCGTCTTTGTAGTCATCACAACCATCATCATCAATATAAGATGTGCTTCGTCGAACTTTGGAAGATGTAATGTTTCATTTCTGTGTGTAACTAGTGCATTTTCCGTATCGTTTTTAGCTAGTGCTGACTTATGTTCGCGTTTTCAACGAGAAAAACAATTTGTTTCGCCAATATATGCTTTCCTGCACCCACTACACGGAATTTTGTAAACTCCTGCTTCTCCAGTCCTTACTACTTTCGTCTTTGTACTTATAAAACTAAGAAAATTCTCCGAGTAGTGACAAATCCTAATACGTGTGTAGGGCTATTAAGTGTGAGTCGAATGGTCCAAGTAGTTAGAAACAGTCGTTCAATCCCAAGAATAGCTTTAGTCTCAAATGAAAGAAGAAAAATCTCACTCAACAGCTTTGATTCGTAGACGTTAAGTTGATGATTCTCCTCGCGCTCAACAAACCGCTGTAACTTTTCAAAGCAACCATTTTCTTTTTGGCCGGAGAATATCTACGCAGTTAATGCCCGGCTGATGGCAAAGTATGCAATTTGTGTGGTAGAGAGAAAGATTTTGCAAAACGCTGTCATAAACGTCCAGTCAAGCAGCAACGCCGGAAAGTACGAGGACGGCACTCTAGCGCCTCTAGTCAAATACTTCAAACATATTCATTGGCACAGTTAATGTCACTGAGGTAAGCAATGAAAAACACTGTTACTTTACGTGACATAGTTTGGATACACTAGATGCGTACATTCCATGGTGCACAAAGCGTTCAAAATAGGCCAATGACGCATATTTAACATAGTTTTGATACAATACATGTCTACATTCCATGGTGCACAAATCGTTCAAAATAGGCTCATGACGCATCTTTGACATAGTTTGGATACAATACATGCGTACATTCCATGGTGCACAAAGCGTTCAAAATAGGCTAATGACGCATATTTTTCTGTTTATTTAGGGTAGTTTCAATGTCGGGCCCACTGCTCATCAGGGGTCTTTGATTGAGAGACTGCCAGAGTGAAGACGATGTCGGCACTGGTGGAAGAATTTGTTGAAGCAGGAAGATTTCTAACAGGCAAGAACTTCTCCATGAAGAAGCCATATTCATATACATTTAACTTCTGCTTCTTATTTTAGCTTGCTTTATTTATTGTTTAGACACGATCGGCGATGAAATAAATTTTTGTGTTTTTCCCCTTTTTTTCTTTTTAGTTTTTTTTTGGTTTTTACTTTTTTTAGTTTTTTTTTCTTTTTAGTTTTTTTTGTAGTTTTTACCTTTTTAGTTTTTTTTTGTTTTATTTTTCTCCTTTATTTTTCAGTTTTTTTCCTTTTTTTCTTTTTTTTTCTTTTTTAGTTTTTTTAGTTTTTTAGCTTTTTTAGTTTTTTTATTAGTTTTTCTACTTTTACAGTACTTTTTATTCGTTATCATCACTAATCAAACAGTCTTATCTAACTACAAAGTTACTGCAAAATCTTTTACAATGTTTTATTACTTTGAGAGATAATCGTGTGCGCTATCAATATTTAACTTTCGTACCTTAGTATTCTGCGTGCTCGCAGAAACAAGAAGCTGAGGTGCATCAAGCAATTATAATAGGAATGTAAATCAAATTATGTTATTGTGAGACCAGAGTCGGACATAACAAACTGTTTAGAGAGAACGTACTGTCTTAGTCTTGAAAGAGGATACATCATTAATGTGACGAATTTAAATTGTTTCATAAAAGAGACCAGAGTTGGACATAACAAACTGTTTGGAGAGAATGTACTGTTTTAGTCTTGAAAGAGGATACATCATTAATGCGACGAATTTAAATTGTTTCATAAAAGAGACCAGAGTTGGACATGACGAAGAAATTTAGGCATAAAGGGTGATGACGTAGAAACCACGCGGAAATTTCAAAACTTTTCTTCAGGTAGTAAACAGGTAGCTTCCGCAGGCTTCCGACTACTTTGTCAGGGCAGTGGATTCTCAAGACGGCTATTTAAAATGGGTTTTAAGGTGCCCGACCGCCTTAGTCATGCGGGGTGACCCTTGCGGCGTCGGTTCCCCCTTTTCTGGGGTTGAACCTTGATGTTTCACACACCCCTCCAATGAACTAATAACAATAATCAGTTAAAAACATCAATCACAGCAACTACAATGATGATTATCTTTCATCCGATATACAAAATGATCAGTGCGTGTCACTGTCCAACTTCTGAGTGGGATTATAATAATAGTGTCATGAGTACATGTAGTTAATGAGAGCCCTGAGCCTGATGGGTTTCCATTATCTTTGCCATGTGGGGTTGAATCTTAGTTCAATCAATCAATCAATCAATCAATCAATCAATCAATCAATCAATCAATTAATCAATCAATTAATCAATCAATCAATCAATTAATCAATCAATCAATCAGTCAATCAATCAATCAATCAATCAATCAATTAATCAGTCAATCAATCAATTAAGCAAGCAAGCAATCATCAGTTGCATCAACTCCTTCAATCAATGCATCAATTAGTACAGGAAACAAATTAGCATGCCCAAAGAGAGTACCAGACTACTATAGATATGCTAGGCTGGTACCCAGTTCAGTGGTTCTTATATTGCTATTGATGTTAGCAAATTAGCAAATTTCGTAACGGCAATAGCCATATTGCTTCAAGCATAGTCTCGCTACATGCAGTATTTTAGTGACAAACTGGCAGTTTGTAACTGTTTTTGATTAGTGTACTGATATATCATGGCATGAATATTTTGCAATATCTCTCCATCTCTTCTCCCAGGCCCGTAGCCAGGGTTAGAAAATGATATTGGGCTATTCTCAACTTGGAGAAGCTATTTTGATATTTTAGTGGAGCTATTCTACAGTTTGGGGGAGGGACTCTTCTGAGCTTTGGGGAGCTATAATGTAGTGACGGACATTGACGTCATAAGAAACTTCTAAAGACATGCCTCATTATATTAACCATTGCAACTTCCGATGTAGAACAATAACCCTCATTGGAATCGACTGCAGACTCGAATGATTCTATAAAGGTTCGCCATTCGGTAACATCACCAAAAAACTTTTTTAATTCGAGCTTTGGGAGTTTAACTTGTTTCCTAGGAGAGCAGACGGACAAAACTTCATCCTCGCCATCGGGATTGAGTGGAGCAATGCAAGGCGTAGATATCTGCAACTGTCTATCGATTTTCGTAAGGATAGATTCCACTAAAAGATCGTATTCATATCGGATACCTTTAGTTGCAATTTGCGAACTTGATAAGAGTGAACTCTACTACTCCTAATCTATTTTATTAAGGTAAAAATTTATCCTCAGCACAACAAATCATCACAGTATTCATATCGGATACCTTTAGTTGCAATTTGAGAACTTGATGAGAGTGAACTCTACTACTCCTAGTCTATTTTATCAAGGTAAAACTTTATGCTCAGCACAACAAATCATGAAGATATTAGACTATTCTATGATTGCAAATGGTAAAGAATGTGATTAAAGGCTCTTTTCCTATTTCAAAAGTTTTGCTTTTCGAGGGTAATAGCTAAGAATGTTGAAAAAATGAAGATATTAGACTATTTTATGATTGCAAATGGTAGAGAATGTGATTAAAGGCTGTTTTCCTATTTCAAAAGTTTTAGTTTTCGAGGGTAATAGCTACGAATGTTGAAAAAATTGATGATCATGATGGTGATCATGATGATCATGATGGTGATCATGATGATCATGATGGTGATCATGATGATCATGATGATGATCATGATGATCATAATGATCATGACGATGATTCCGAAGCTGAGAACCCCACTCTACGGTATTTCGTAATTGGGCAATTTCCCGGAGCTAAGATAAGAGTTAGAATATGGACTATTATCAGGTATGGTTAGGGCTTTATTTCTTAGAAACAGGTCTCGGTCTCCGTGTCTGCTTGTCAATCGTTCTACAATCTTCAGATTCTGTATCGGTGTTCCAACAGGTCTCTGTCTTGAAACTTCGGTCTCCACATCTGCTTGTGAAACGTTCAACAATTTTCAGATTCGGTATCGGTGTTTAAACAGGTCTCGGTCTCCGTGTCTGCTTGTCAATCGTTCTACAATCTTCAGATTCTGTATCGGTGTTCCAACAGGTCTGACATCTTACAAAACTGTATAGAGTATAAAGGAGGAAAAATGAACAAAAATGGAAAAAGAGACGAGATGGAAAGGATTTGCATTTCAAATTAACTAAATCTTACGCTAGCAGAAGTACAAAGAAAATCAGACAAGTCCTAGGAATTGATGTTTTCATCGGGCTTTGTCGTAACAGCCACTTCTTTTCAACAAGCATAGAATTTTGCACCAAAAAGTGACACTCAAGACAGAGGAGGGAGGGATTGATCTGAGTTACAAGAGATATGATTGTCTCACGTTATAATTCATTCACATTGAGAACGTATAAGCGATATCTGAGTGGCAACAATAATGAAATCACTCATGCCCTTATCTATCATTTCAATTACAAATAATTAAACATTCCATTTCACATGAAATATGAGGGGGCGTACGTCTAACTTCTTATGTCATGCATTTTAATTGCACCCTAAGTAATAAGTTGTTTGTCTGTGTGTCTGTCTACTGACGTCATGTTTGTGTGTCGACTGACGTCATGTTTGTCAACTGACGAAATTACAAACCGGGGCATCGGGACACACGACCGGGACATCTATATATATAAAAATAAGTTGTCTGTGTGTCCAGTGACGTCATGTTTGTGTGTCGACTGACGTCATGTTTGTCGACTGACGAAATTACAGACCGGGACATCGGGACACATCAGGTAAAACCTCAACAGATATTACTGTCATTCATGTTGAATATTGATATTATAGTCTTTGATTTCGAGATTATTGCTAAATTCACGTTGAGAAAAGTTGAATTTTTCTAATCAAATAAGTTTTAAGAATACAGAGCCATACACTAATGGTGGTGGCAACGACATGCTCATCACATTTTCTCCAAGATACTAATAATATTTCTGAAAAGATTGTTGGTGGTACAAAGGTTACGCGGTGGCAACGACATAATCAGCACAGCAGTTTCTACAAGATGCTAAACCGGAAACACTCGTTAGGCCATAGCGACCTTGGCATCGTTATACGCTTTTAAGCGCGGAGCTAGAACGGCCTTGGTTATGCGGTGGCAACGATATAATCAGCACAGCAGTTTCTACAAGATGCTAAACCGGAAACACTCGTTAGGCCATAACGACCTTGGCATCGTTATACGCAGCGATTTGATGCTTGTGCCTTTCAGCGAGCGTTCAACCTTCGGTTTCACTGCAGAGCTATAACTCAGTAAAACAGCATTAATTTCTACCCCAGGCTTTCCCAACCTCGCAGGGTGAAATTATCCCGACAAGCTAACATAATTTCCCAAGTACCTACCCCGGATCCTTAAGGGTTCATCATTGTTCTCTTCGTCGATATTGAATGAGTGCACCATGAAATAAACCGTTTACTGCAACTTTACTTAATAGCTCTATCCTGAAATTTGCGGGATATCTATTCCAATTTCATCGCTTACAGTAGAACAGTAGAATATTATTATTTTTAGGTTGTCATGAATACACGGTGACCACCGCGTTCTTCCGCTTGCATATGTTAAGATTATTTTTTAATCCCTGGAGTTTTTCATGTGGACCACTTTGGACTTTTGCTTCAACTTTTGTTGATATTTTTGGTGGGCTGAAGCTCCTAAAAGCTACCTTACACCTGTGACTGTATATTCTTGGTTGCCGAATAGACGTCCCCCCCCCCCACATCAAATTAATTTTTCGAAGATTTTCCACCCGGGACATTCTTATTCCAGCCCCCTGCGCCTATTAATTTTAAATAATCTCCTATCCATGATAATTTTTTGAGTAGGTACTTAAATTGCAAGTAGAAAGTATATTTATCAAAATTTGAAATTGTGTTTTACATTTCATTAGCATAAACATTAGGCCAAAACGACATGCTAATCATAAATAAGACTTACCTACCTCAGGTGATTATATTTTTTCATGGTGTCGATGTATTTTCCTATGGTATATGATACTGTGTAGTAACATATCTGTAATAAGAACATGTTGCTGGTATATCCAGAGTCGTAGCATGGCTTTAAACCCGATAGGAACGGTAGACATGATATTCTCTAGCAAACAAAGGAGAGTTGAATAGAATGGATGAGATATGAGAAAAATACTGGCAAGAGAAGAAAAATTAACAGTCAAGCTTCACTTGGAAATTGAAATGCCAGATAATGTGTACTCACCCACTGCAACAACGACGACACTAGTTCAAGACTGTTGAGACGAAAACTGTAGAAACAGGAACATTGAATCCAGTCAAAGGGTGGTGATCAGCAATTGTGAGATGCAAACGAAGTATTTTTTCAAACGAAAGTGTGAAAAATATGATGAAAATACGTTTCTATGATTCAAATGTGTACCCTTCAATCAGGGAGGTCAAACCTTGGCTAAAAATTGGACTTTCCCACAAAAACTCCCAAATATAGCTCTTAAAATGACATTTAAGTATTTTTTCAAACGAAAGTGTGAAAAATATGATGAAAATACGTTTCTATGATTCAAATGTGTACCCTTCAATCAGAAAGATTGACACTAAAATCTTCACCTTAGCTTATTGAGCCTCTATGGCTCAATGGTTAAGGCGTTGGTTTAGTAATTATGAGATCACGGTTCGAATCCGATCAGCGCCGTTTAATTGCAAGCTATTGTGGTAACGCTCCACTCTTTGAGAATTATATATATATATATATATATAGATTCACTAAGAGAAAAAACTTGGGAGTATGCTACTCTGAGTTTCACGCCGATCAGCGTATCAGAGAACCCTACTGTAGAAGTTTCAAGCTCCTATCTACAAAAATGTGGAATTTTGTATTTTTTGCCATAAGACAAATCACGGGTGCGTGTTTATTTTTATTTTTTTTTTTCTTCTTTTTCCCAGGGGTCGTTGTATCGACCAAGTTCAAGTTCAAGTTCCTTTTATTACCAATATCCATCCATTTATAAACAAAAAATATCCCAAAGGGCTCAATGGCCATGGTGCACAATGCGTTTAGAATAGCAACAAAAGCTGTTTCTAGTGACATTTGCATGCTTCGAATGCGTACATTCAGTGGTGCACAATGCGTTTAGAATAGCACCAAAAGCTGTTTTAAGTGACACTTGCATGCTTGGAATGCGTACTTTCCATGGTGCACAATGCGCTTAGAATATCACCAAAAGCTGTTTTTAGTGACACTTGCATGCTTGGAATGCGTACATACTATTGTGAACTAGTCGTCTTGTATTTTAATCAGTCATACATGCCTAATAGTTGTGAGTGTTTGACTGTATCTCGTATGTATTTCGAGTTTAAAAAAAAAAAAAAAAAATTATTATTATTACTGTCTCAAAGTGATTGAACTCACAGACTGTTTTGAGACAAACTTGATTAAATCAAAGGACTACAAACAAAGCAAATACAAGGATCTTGAAAAGGACCTCATTGATCTCTTCCCGCGGAAGGTATAGGGCAAAATAAAGCACTTGTTCTTTGTACTTGTTCCATTAATCTAAAGTTATCTTTTAAAGCTGAATACAAAGCTACCTGCATTCTCTCTAAGACACTTGCTGCTGATCCTTGCTCTTCAATAGAAAATCTACAAATATGAAACACGCCAAATACGCCCAAGAAAATTCACTCCAAAAAAAAGTAAATCTATTTCCCTGCAGACGTATCTTCGTGACCGATCTGCTTCTTCAACGTGCAACTTGTTTTCGTGATCGAAAAAATACTGACTTGAAATATAAAAAATTCTTTCTATGCACACGATTTGGCTATCATATTCATGCAAGCACTTCTTGTACAGAATTTACCTGGCAATTAAACTGTGTTTTTTGTTTTCAAATATATGTGGTAGATTTTACACAATTGTCAGATCATTACCTGTAGGTACGAACGATCAATGAACTAGGTTTACACTTTCTTTGGGTTAGCTATGCCGTGAACTCAAACCTCTTGCCACCTTTTATTTGAGAAAGCTTACTTAAATGTTGCGTGAACATGGCAACTCGCAAGATAGTTTTAAATCTAAGACGATTGAAAAAAGAGACCTCTATCCGCAAAATAATGAGATGATAATGAAAGCACAATAAATTTACACGAAGCTAGTTTAGTTTTTGAGGAGAATTGCAGTCCAAAGCTAATAGTGCTGGGAAAAGGTTGCTACCAATCCCGAAAGTATCTGAGTGGTGATACTGATGATATTCATATGTTGATATGATGATATGATGATATTCATGTATTATGACAGATACTACCCAGAACAGTATGTTATTGCCACATCGTGGGAGGCATCACCCACAATGCCTTGTCATGTCTATATCGAGTTCAATGTCGTCTCTGCATCATATCGTTAATTTTATTAGAGTTGCCAGCAGTTTGATCATCATCTTTGTTGCTCATATATTCTTATGTTCACATTTTCTACTTTTAATATGAAAGACGTACCCTAGTCAAGTTTACTTGAAAAGGGAAAGTGGAATGTTTGTCAAAATTCAGGAGAGTGTACAGTGCAAGGAGAGTTGAATGAAGACTAATTTTCGAGAAAGGAGCACAACCCTAGGTGGAACGAGCGCGCCTCGCTGTCGTCTCTTCATCGCCATTTTCCGAACCACATGAAATCTATGCAATCCTAAACAATCCTTGTATATTTTAATTCTCTGTGATTTGATTTGAGCAGTGTGTGTTGGAAAGCTTTATGAATTGGCTCTTTTCGGTTGAGCGCGCTGCTAGAGAAAGGGTTAGGATAAATCTGCCAAGTGAGAGCAAGTTATCGAGGTGCGTCACCTGTGACCGCATCTTACTGTGAGACTTACATGAAAAACAGTTGGAAAACTGATGTAAAAAACCTGTATAAATATTACCAAATAAATAAATAAATAAATACTAAATGTGTTCTTACTAAGAAAGTGTACATCTTTTCAGTAGTACCGTTGCTGTATAGAGTCATTTTTCAGAGTATTTGTTCATTTTAGTAATTTCACGTTGATAATTATATAAACGTTCATGAAATATAAGTTTAGTAAGTATTTCTATAAGCTAAAGTCAGGGGGTATCAAAGAGAGTGAGATTCAAGTTAGAGAATTACTTAGTTATGTGTTACATGTACAACACTACAAAGACAACCCCCACCTAGATCTCTAAATGCCAGTCCCCACCTGGAAGAAGTTTTTTGGAATAAATTTTCAAAAGTTCAAATCGCCGCTTCCCACCAATGATGTAAATAGAAACGGAACACTAATCGAGACTTCTCTAATTGAAACAATGTACGCATCTAGTGTATGCAAACTATGTCAAATATGCCTTATTAGCCTATTTTGAACGCTTTGTGCACCTTGGTGTTGTACGCATCTATCGTATGCAAACTATGTCAAATATGCCTTATTTGCCTATTTTGAATGCTTTGTGCACCCCAGAATGTACGCATCTAGTGTATGCAAACTATGTCAAATATGCCTTATTAGCCTATTTTGAACGCTTTGTGCACCATATAGGAAAAGAGCCTTTAATCACATTCTTTACCATGTGCAATCATAAAATAGTCCAATATCTTCATTTTTTCCACGGACATAGCTATTACCCCCGAAAACTAAAACGTTTGAAATGAGAAAGAGCGTTTAATCACATTCTTTACCATGCTCAATCATAAAATAGTCTAATATCTTCATTTTTTCCACTGACATAGCTATTACCCCCGAAAACTAAAACTTTTGAAATTTTCAAGCTTAATGCTTGTGCAGCAGCTGTCATCTTAAGCAGCTGACACTTCCACTGCTTTTCTATTACTTCAAACTAATCAAAACACATAATGTACATCAATCTTACCAAAAAAAATGCATCAGCAATATATGAGGATTAGCTTAAATATTTCAAGCTTAATGCTTGTGCAGCAGCTGTCATCTTAAGCAGCTGACACTTCCACTGCTTTTCTATTACTTCAAACTAAATATGCCTTATTAGCCTACTTTGAACGCTTTGTGCAGCATGAAATGTGCGCATGTAGTGTAAGCAAACTAATGCAAATATGCCTTAGTAGCCTCTTTTGAACGCTTTGTGCAGCATGAAATGTGAGCATATAGTGTAAGAAAACTATTTCAAATATTCGTTATAAGCCTTATTGGAACGCTTTGTGCACCATGGAATGTACGCATCTAGTGTATGCAAACTATGTGTTTTCTGAAAAATAAGCTTGGAAAGTTAAAAAAAGCTTGTTATTGACAAGATAATAACTGTTACATATACTGGAAGGGAAACGGGAAAGTATGTGTAATATTTCCTTTATAATGACAGTAAAGCAGGGCTATTGATGAAACATTTGTGTTATGAAAACTTAGTACGATTAATCTCCCCATGGTAATGCTTGTCAAAACAAAATTTATTCAACAAAGGATCTTACATTATTTTCTTCTTCTATTTTTCCTATCTCCTTCACAGGTATTTCATCGCTGGATCCCACATCCTTTGCACAAAGGTTTATCTCTTTTTCACATATGATTACTTCCTCTGCCATCGCCCATTCTCGTACAAGTACATCTTTTGTAGTCTCCTGCTTTTGCACAAACACTTCTTCGCTTACTTTTCCTTCCTGTACACATACTTCATTTCTTGTCTCTTCTTTCTGTACATCCATCCATCCGTCCGTCCGTCCGTCCGTCCGTCCGTCCGTCCGTCCATCCATCCATCCATCCATCCATCCATCCATGCATCCATCCGTCCATCCATCCATCCATGCATCCATGCATCAATGCATCCATCGATCCATGCATCCATGCATTCATCCATCAATCCATCCATCCATCCATCCATCCATCCATCCATCCATCCATCCATCCATCCATCCATCCATCCATCCTGAGCGTAGTTACACTATTTGAAGATATTGGGAATGCGTTCTCCACGCTGGAATGTGAGCATTTCAATCGTGCCATTGAGCGTAGTTACACTATTTCAACATATTGGGAATGCGTTCTGCACGTTGGAATGTGAGCATTTCAATAGTGCGATTGAGCGTAGTTACAGTATTTGAAGATATTGGGAATGCGTTCTGCACCCTGGAATGTGAGCATTTCAATAGTGCCAGAGCGTAGAAGAGAACTTAAATGTTACTCATGCGGGAAAATTGGGCATATTTCAGTAAATTGTCGTGACAGAGAAGCCACAGAATAAGCAGATATTTGTAGTTAATTTTAGAAACTGGTGTAATGGAATCAGTGTATAAAAGTAGGGTAGGATTAGGGGTAGACCAGATCAGCGCTAGCTATCTGGTTAAACCTGTGGCATTGTAAACCGTGAAATGGTGAGTTTTGCTATCGTACCGTTTTTAGATGTGTTTTTTCCGAGGATAAAAAAGTGTAGGGTTTGATTTAACAACTCCAAGCTTCTTTTCTACAACTGAGAATATTGTTTCTTTTTCCCCTCAAGGTACTTGTGACCACGGCCCGTCCCCAGTCTTCCAGTAGCATTAGCAGATAAGTAATAACATAAGTTGTTGCAACATAGTATTTTCTTAACACATTAATAATTCTCGATTTATGATTCTCAAGTACTAGTAGGCCTACAGCCTATAGGGATGAACTTTTTGCTTTCTTTCGCAATAATAACCTCTGACTTGCTGATAATCTGGTTCTACCTAGTGCTCTAGTTCATCATTCTTTAGATTCTTAAGTACTAGTTATTTACCGTAGATTCTCAAGTACTAGTAGGCCTACAGCCTATAGGGATGAACTTTTTGCTTTCTTTCGCAATAATAACCTCTGACTTGAAACTGAATCAAAGTTCCTAATGTTAATCTTTCCAAGTGTTCCAACTCTACAACACAATAAATGCCCATAGCGTATCCAGTTGATTAATCTATTTGTAAAATTAGAGTGGAAATTTCACAAATTCTTCTAAAAGAGTCTTGTTGACACAAGCCCTTCGAAGTAAGAATATACAAATACCATATTTTCTAGACATACTGTCGCTTTCTGTCTCTAAACCCTTTCACACTCCAATTGCGTTGAGCTGGATGTCGATGTCCACCGGTGGATGATTGGGAGCTAATGTGGCGACTAGAGCAATAAAAGCGTGTTAACATCGGAGATCACCTAGTTCAGTTGGGTAGAGCGCACGCCGCAAAAGCGTGGGTTACGGGTCCATTCCCCGGTGGTGACATATCTTCTATTTCTCTTGTGTTCTTTTCAAAAACACTAATGCCGGCCTCACACTATACGATACGCCATTCTCAATGTGAATAATGAATCGCAGTATAACGATTATTTATAACTTTTGTATACGATGTACAAATCTAAAAAAAAACTTTGGTTCGTATAGAGTCAGTTTGAACGTTCAAGTTAGGCTTGAGCATGCGAATGTACAACATTTTTTTTACCAAACAATCGAATTTGTTGCTGCACCTGGCAAGCACTTGAAAATGTTCAATAAGGCGACCTGGAATTCTGACCAATATCAGCATAGTGAAATATGGAATAAGGAAAGCGGCTGCAACAAGAAATGAGTAGGAGTAACTATACGGCATGCAATTTTGGCAAGTTGGACTTAGACGTCATTAAATTACAGAAATACTACTTTTTTTGCTCTGAAAATAAGACATTAAGTTGAAAAAGGATTAACATAGGCTATTAGAAGTGCGGAGTTGTAAGCTACAACATGAAGTCGTTAGCAACATTTAGTACTCTGAGGAGTGTCAGACGAAAAAAGCTTTTAAGTACACAATGTTTTCGCTATTTCGTGCAATATTCTTATGTTTCTATATATACTACTACTATGTTGCACATGCCTTTTGATGATAAGAGTGCTTACAGTCAATGTCTTGGCCTATGTGTGCAACGCTGTGTCTGTTGTGTTGTAAATCTTATCATACTAACTAGTGCCTCCTTTATGTTTCTATATATAATTGTGCACCATGGAATGTACGCATTCCAAGCATGCAATTGTCACTAAAAACGCATTGTTAGGTTATTTTGAACACATCGTGCACCAAGGAATTTACGCATTCCAAGCATGCAATTGTCACTAAAAACGCCTTGTAAGGTTATTTTGAACCCTATTGACACCATGGAATGTACGCATTCTAAGCCTGCAAATGTCACTAAAAACGCCTTGTTAGGTTATTTTGAACACAATAGGCTAATAAGGCATATTTGACATAGTTTGCATACACTAGATGCGTACATTGCATGGTGCACAAAGCGTCCAAATTGGCTAAGAAGGCTTATTTGACATAGTTTGCACACAGTAGATGCGTACATTCCATGGTGCACAAACCGTTCTAAATAGGCTGATAACGCATATTTGACATAGTTTGCATACACTAGATGCGTACATTGCATGGTGCACAAAGCGTTCAATCTATAATCTTTATCTAGAACGAAGCATTTCTTTTCAGCACCTTTTTCTATCACCTTCTAGAACAGTGGTTTGCAACTTTTCAATGCCACGACCCACGTTGGCTGCCAAAACACATCCGCAGCTCCCCAGAGACATACAGATAAAAGGGTTAAGTGATAGGAAGGACAGTATTTAAAAGCATAGGCACAAACATTAGCTTACAAATAAAATTGAAATATAAAGTTTAGCTTCTATATCAAAGTTAAAGAATTGGAGACCTATGTCAAACATCTAAAAGTGCCCTTTAAGGAATTTACATTGCTTCTACTCACTGTAAACTTTCCGTTGTAGTGGCTAGGGCTGCTATTATTTTTATTATTATTATTATTATTATTATTACATCAACCTCAGTATGAGTGCAATTGGAGGGATGGCAAAGGAAAGCAAGTCATTTCTAATGATGATGCAAGATCTTTCGACTGTATTGCCGTTGGTCGTATCCGTTTGCTCTTGATAAATTGCTTTGTAGCACGGTTGGAATTCCGTATATTATATTATAATTCATATATTTATAAATGCTAAATACTGCGGTTAAAAGGCAATAAAACAAAAACAAAAATACAAATGTGTAGCGTACGCGCATCTAGACTTTCATTAAGGGTGTGAGACACAACACCACGCTAGTCTTTCGTAATACCGATATCGTTGAGCCAGTTTATGTCAAATCCTGGCAAGGAGCACTGGTCAGGAGTTAAACATGTTTTTTTACGATACATACGAGGTACAACTGGAACTGGATTGCAATACTCCAGGGATAGTTCTACTGTGAATTTAATCAGATATAGTGATTCAAGTTGAGGTGACTGTATTGACACACGACGTTCAACATCAGGATACACTTTTACCCTGGGTGGCAATATTATTAGTTAATAGGCAAATAAGGGATATTTGACATAGTTTGCATACACTAGATGCGTACATTACATGTTGCACAAAGTGTTCAAAGTAGGCTAATAAGGTATATTTGACATAGTTTGCATACACTAGATGGGTACATTACATGTTGCATAAAGTGTTGAAAATAGGCTAGTAAGGCATATTTGACATAGCTTGCAGAAACTAGATGGTTACTTTACATGTTGCACAAAGTGTTCATAAAGTAAACCTACGGCCTGGCGAGCTCCTTGCGGGTCCGGCCTCGTTCTGGATTTTTGTGTGATAAAGGTCCATAGCTGTCGATTAGGAGAATTCTGCTTTTAAGAATCTCATCCATAAAAAGCTAGCATTGTTTCTGTTTCCCTGTGATTTCTATAGTTACCAAGACCTTATATTTGTGAACAATACTCTGGTTTCTGTTTTGCATCGTCTATGAGTTGCTCAAGCTTTGCTTCTCCTGCCTTCGCCTCTACTGCCTTTGCATTATCTGCCTTCGTGTCATCTGCCTTCGCATTTTCTTCCTCCGCATTTTCTGCCTTCGCGCTTTTTGCCTTAACCCTTTCTGCCGTAGCGCTTTCTGCCTTAACGCTTTCTGCCGTAGCGCTTTCTGTCGTAGCGCTTTCTACCTCCGCTTCTTCTATCTCTGCTTCTTCTTTCTTCGCGTCATCTACCTAAAATTTCAAAAATTTTGTAAAAAGGCCTTAAAACATACTTTTTGAATTACATTTTGATTTTTTGAAGGCTTTCAGTATGTTTAAGGTATTTCTGCATGTATGCGTTGTGTTAAGGCAAGATATTTTAGATTTTGGGAAAATTATTTTCCAAAATGTATGAGATTTGAAACAACCGAAATGGTTGCTCACTTATAATCAACCGGTTTTTAATTATTTTGAGCATTATTTTCATCGACACAGGACTTGGTGACGTTCCTTGATCTTCAGATTTATCACAAGACGCTCCTCATTTACGAAGAAAATTAATTGCCCAATGGTCTGATAACTGCGTTTGGGTACTTAATTGCTCTTTTGTAAATAAACATTTGAAAGATTTCCCCCTACCGCCTCCTCTTATTTCAGCTCTCCCTTGCTGATCAAGTTGTGTCGTTCGACTTAGTAGCTGCGGTCACGCTACTACTACTACTACTGCCACTAATGCTACTTCTACTACTACTTCTACTAGTACTAGTGCTACTACTACTACTACTACTACTACTACTATTACTACTACTACTACTGCCACAAATGCTACTTCTACTACTACTTCTACTAGTACTAGTGCTACTACTTCTACTACTACTACTACTACTACTACTACTACTACTGCCACTAATGCTACTTCTACTACTACTTCTACTTGTACCTAACTACCGTGTCACGGAGTCACCGCACGAGGAGAATGGCCTGTGATAGATGCGACGAAACAGTAACGAGATAATAACTTTCATGTGTCACAACAAAAATCTTAAAAACACGGTAATGTCAAATATACAATTCATCTAAAGTAAAGATAATCATAAAGTTCATTCATACCCAAAGTTCGTTACTAGAGACGGCTTTGTTAGAATTCGGTTCGATTTGAGATTTATTCTTAGTTTTAATGTAGTAGGTAGGTTAGCAACTGGAAAGCAAATGACGTTTGTAAGATTTTCTATTTCAAAATATATTCCTTGGCGCAGACAAAATTTATTGACTTAGAAATTACTGCCTTTAGTACTACTTAAATACTTAACGCATATTTGATGAAAGTTCCACTTGTAATAATATCCACGTAAATCAGTCATACTTACTAAACTTGCATTTCCATCATGCTAGCAGACAGTATTAAAGACAAAACGAAATATTCTGATTCAGGTTGGCCCTCCCTACATTTAGGCTGGCCCATGTCTTCCCCCCCCTAGAATTCAAAAGCTAGAATCGCCCCTGGATCTGATCTACTGCACCTGCGATTTCGAATGAGTATGAGCCCATATCTAACAAATCTCTTCGAAGGATAGTATAGCAATATCGTCCACATGAAAGTTTTCAGTTCCCTTCCTCCACCCCTCGTACAAACCTCCGCTCCTTGTTAATGACTAAACTTTATGTCAAAGGTAACAGTCATTTAATGAGCGCCTCCCTTATTTCGTTGAAAATTCAATATAGGCTGGTGGAACTTACTATTCGACCCATTGGTCACACCTGTTCTGAAAACAGAGGCCCCAGTTAACATTGTTGAGCGCCATCAGCTCTCTCGTTGCCTTCTCTTCTATTTTCTGCTCCGCAGATTTTGGCTTCCACACTTTCTACCAAAACCGTTAACTAACTTCTAACATCACGTCTCTAATACAAATACAAATTCCATGGGCTTTCCGCACATACTTCATTTCGAAAAACAGACAGGTTCCAACAAAGCAATCGCAGCTGAAAGTCCACAGACCAGTATTGTTAAAAATTATTATTAAGTAAAATCCCTTAGGTCTAGAAACATGATAGGCACATGGCATGAGCCCACGCACGCCGCGAAAGCGTGGGTCACGGGTTCGATCCCCGATGGTGACATACTTTTCTATTTCTCTAGAGTTCTGTTCAAAACAGAAATAGAAAAGTATGTCACCACCAAGATGTGTTAAGTGCTGTTACTTAAAGCTCCTTATAGCCCCAAATCTATCACGTGGTTTAAAGGTCTTTGTTACGTCACAGCTAATGACAACCAGGGAAATATCAAATCGGCATTTCTACCTTATTAGCCTATTTTGAACGCTTTGTGCACCATGGAATGTACGCATCTAGTGTATGCAAACTATGTCAAATAAGCATTATTAGCCTATTTTGAACGCTTTGCGCACCATGGAATGTACGCATCTAGTGTATGCAAACTATGTTAAATGTGCCTTATTAGCCTATTTTGAACGCTTTGTGCACCATGGCATGTACGCATCTAGTGTATTGAAACTATGTCAAAATTAATTAATTTTTCAAAATTTTTCCATCCAGGACATTCTTATTCCAACCCCCCAGCCTATTAATTTTTACGTAATCTCCCACCAATGACAATTTTTTGAGGAGGTACTTTGGCAAGTAGAAAATATCTTTATTAAAATATGAAAATCACACGTTAAAAGATGACGGTGGCCTTTTACGAGGCTGGAAGAAGTGTGAAGACGCACATTACACGTGTTAGCAATAATACTGTGATGACGTTTTTGTCACGCCAATATCGACGGTGAGGTATTTTGTACAAGCATATCCTCAACAGGGTTGCCACACGTGCTAGAAAGTCCTTGAAAGTCCTTGAATTTGAACAGTGTCCTTGAAAATCCTTAAATTTGAAGTGTTCCCTTGAAAATCCTTGAATTTGAACTGTGCCTTGGAAAGTCTTTCAAAATCCTTGAATTTGAACTGTGCCTTGGGAAGTCTTTCGTGGGAGCTTAAGCTATGCATGGTATCAAAGACAAAAAATCCTATGTGAAGCCCCTAAGAGGCTCTTATTCTTAAAACCGTCACAACCGTAAGTCCTTGTACTAAACTGGTGCAAATTCTATTCGTCAGGAAGATACTCCAGCATTTCTTTTCCACATTTTGCTTCTGAATTTGACGTATTTGACTTGTTTTGAGCAGTTAGCAGTTAGCATTTGTCTTGAAATCTCTCGTTTTCAATACGCAATTGAGCAAACAAGTCATGTTTGTTTACAACTTTACATCAATGAAAAGAGAGAACTCGATCACTGTATGTCGAAATTCGGGTGAAGTGCGATACCTGTATTTGTAGTTTAATTCTTCAATTGTGTCAGTGATAAAAAGAGCTGAAGCCCAATATCTCAAGTTTAATATCAGTGTTGATAATTGAAGGATAATGGGACCACGCATGAAGCACACTCAAATATCACATATTCAGCGTTTTTCTCACAGTTACTTCGTTATGCAAGGATTTGTAGTAATTATATTAATTTTAAAAATAGATGTAAAATCTTAAGCCAAAAATTGATATCAAGAGGTTTTTCTGCAAATAAATTAACTTGGCAGTTTAAAAAATTTAGTTTTCATTATAACGAACTTTTAAATAAATATCAAAAGAATTATCTAGAAATACTTAAAGAAATCTATCTAACCTGTTGCTCACAGCATTTGTAAGCGTAGGGCTCTCCGCCCAACATACTCTGGAGTGCCGAATAAACGGAGGGGTCTGAATAAACGGAGGGGTCTGAATAAACGGGGGAGTCATCATTACGGTCTAAAGTTAATAAACGGGGGGGGGTCTGACCTCCAGTCTCAATTTCGTGAAAGTTTTAAATTAGGATGACACACATGAGGACAAAAATCGTACTAAGCGGATTATGGAAAGCATCTGTCATCAATGAGAACAGATACTACATCCATTCCTTGCCAAAAGGCCGAGAAGTGACTCCTCTAGCACATGGAATTACCAGTAGTGTATGTATGCCGAAATTTTCTCCACTCCTCATGAGCGCTTTTACAGTAAGTTTAGTGACGCATGCGGAAGCTGCAGCTTGTTATGTTCTGCGTTGATTCTGCGGCCGTACATCCCTGTGCTCTATCAGGTAAAGCCTCTCACTGTCAGGCTAGAAGAACGTGGTATAGGTACTGACGTCATTGATAGATCAGGTAAAGCCCCTCACTGTCAGGCTAGAACAACGTGGTTTACAAACAAAACAAAATTATTTCGGATAATTTTAATATACTGGAATGTGATGACGAACATAAAAAAGTTTTTCCTGTTAAACCAGTCATCTCATTTCGTAGGGCAAAATCGCTGAAAGATAGCCATCCATTTCTTGTCTTGGTGACGATATTTCATTCTACTCCACCATGTTACTTGTGTAACAGTGTAGATCTACTACTTTAAGTCTACATTCAGCTAGCGCAACAGCCCTGACTTCCTCATTGATTGCTTAACCATTAAGATAGGTACTTGTTCGAGAGTGTGGTTCGACAATAAGAGTATTTTAAAGAACTCAAGAATCTATTACTACACATAAAGACTCTACATTTTCGGTCATTCTGACGTTAGTACTCTGAGGAGTGTCAGACGAAAAAAGCTTTTAAGTACACAATGTTTTCGCTATAAAGTACGTCCCTATATATGATATACTAAAGTACGTCCCTATATATGATATACTAAAGTAAGTCCCTATATATTATATACTAAAGTACGTCCCTATATATGATATACTAAAGTACGTCCCTATATATGATATACTAAAGTACGTCCCTATATCCGGTCCAGTTATGTCAGTCACGTATCTTAGACAGGTTTCTATTCTTCCCATCCAGTTTCATCCTGATCTCACCGCCGGTTGAGATTTAAAATAAGATATCAGAGTTACGAGGTCCTTCTAAATATGAAGTTTCATGAAGATCCGATCCCTCCTTCGTAAGTTAAAAATACGTTATTTTTCTTATTTTTCAGAATTACCCCCCCCCCCGCAATTGAGCGGATCCGTAACTACAGAGCTTGAATTTGTGGAAGGCACACGATCTTTGTGGTTGGTTGATAATGCTTTTTTGGTTGTATAAACTATACGTGGAGCGACAGCGCCAAAGCAGTTCCCTATGGCCTTTCTGATCTGATTTTAAAACAAAGTGAAACGTTCCCATGCCACGGCAGTTTTAAGTATAGGACATATTTTAGGTCCGAAGTGTTTTTCTTTAGAGAAATGTGAAAGTTTCAGTGGGTACTTTTGGTCTTGAGGAAGAATTTGACCAGAAGGACGACCACCCCCAAACACTTGATCAAAAGTACCCAAGATACTTTTGGTTTGTGATAAAATTAGCAACCTCGACCCCCCACCCCCCTTTATTGCATCACCGTGCTCAGTCGCACCACGCCTTAAATCCACATTTAACTTTACCTTACCCGGGATTTTGAAAGTGCTCCATGTCCAGGGGCTGGATTCTTTGTACAGTAGCCTACAGGAATTTACAAAATAACAGACAAGTCAAGGGAAATGGGAAGTTATGAATAGACTTCATTGCAAACGTACGCTAGTACTTCAGGAGTTGAACTAGAGGGGGGAGGAGAGGCCTCCTCTGCCCTTATTTTTCTACCGAAATTTGTGCCCTCATCTTAAGCACAACTAGAAGGGAGGTCTTGCCGTTGAACGCAAGATGGTAACTGTTGGTCTTCTCCCACTGTGCACGTCGCGTCCATAACATATCTGTGATGATCCCAGTAAACGAGTTACGAATCACAGGCTGTTCATAAACTGATAGCGTCGCCTTCAATTTTCCAGGGTAAGATATAATATATAGTTTCCGGATGAGTACTGTTTCTGCAATTAAACTTTTCAGTTGTTGGGAAGAAGAATTGCTCTTGCGAGTAAGCGTTTCTTTGTACCATTTACTCTGTAAGAAACTTTCTAGTTTTCAATAATCTTGCATATGATTGTCACTGCAAATCCACGAACACCGCCCCGTTTAATAAAACTTTAATAAAACTTCAATAGCAATCTACTATTTCTATGAGTCATATGCAAGACGTCATTTTAGAAAAGACGCGCAGTGGCCACTGCGCGTCTTTTCTAAAATGACGTCTTGCATCGGCCACTGCGCGTCTTTTCTAAAATGACGTCTTGCATACAATCAAACGACCTCTACTACACAATCAATCAATCAATCAATCGACCTCTACTACAAAATCAATCAATCAATCAATCGACCTCTACTACAAAATCAATTAATCAATCAATCAATCAAGTGCCTAGGCCCGCAGGCTTCTGGCTTCTACTAACATAAAACCTTATATTCACTTACTCTCCCAATTTCGCCCAGATTGCAAGCGCGACTCTCAGGAGCACCTCCGACCCCGAAATTGCCTTGATATAGTCAAACTAATTCGATCATCTTCGTAACGATCATTTGTTCATCGATATGGGCAACCTTAGGTGTATTCCTGGCAACCTTACGTGTATTTCTATCAGCCTTACGTTTCTCGAGTTGTTAACTGGCCTTTCCCCATTTTCACGTCTGTGACAACTCTAAAACATTATAATAGGTAGTACAGAGGATTTAACCTTTCAATTGTTAACAAATTCCTTTCAGGTGATAAGTTTTATCTGGGAGACATTGATAAAAGAGGCCGAACTCGTCCGCATTGAAAATATCTTCCAACTTATAGTTTGAAAGAATTTTATCTTACACTTTTGTAATATTTTTGTGTTTTTTAGTTTTCTTTTAACAGCCAACATCTTGAATACTTTAAGAAGCCTTCTCAATGCAAAACAAAACCTTATCATTCCGTGTTCTATTTCAATTGCATTCAAACAGTCATCAAAACCCCCAAGGAGACTTTTGGAAACCGGTGCACTTGCAAATCATAGAAAAGCACTTTTTCTATAATGATTAAAGGCTCTTTTCGTATGTCAAAAGTTTTAGTTTTCGAGGGTAATAGCTACGTATGTTGAAAAACTAAAGAAATTAGACTATTTTATGATTGCAAATGGTAAAGAATGTGATTAAAGGCTCTTTTACTATTTCAAAAGTTTTGGTCACAAAAGCCGCAGAATAAATAGTTGAAATTACTAAAAATACTTTAGCGTAAAGAGTGAGGTATTAGGAGGAGGTGAGCCCCTCATATAGGTAATAATTTCTGTTCGTTTTAAGTTTTAATACTGCTGCTTACTTCCAGCTGAAAAAAAACTTTTTCATATTTAATTTTTCATTGTTTTTTTTAAGTAATGCTAGTAAATCCTGCGCTCCCTTCATGGAAATTTTCAGTTAAGGGTGAATAGGTACTTTCAAAACGGCGAGAGAAGAAGACATAAACATAAGTATCACAGCCAGCAAAGTATGGCCATCATCGTTTCATTACAAGGACACAACAGACACTGTCTTTTGAGAAGGTCCACAAAGGAGAGAAAGCAAAAGTTAAGGGTGAATAGGTACTTTCAAAACGGCGAGAGAAGAAGACATAAACATAAGTATCACAGCCAGCAAAGTATGCGCACGTCCTACTGTCAACTCACGTAGAGAGAGGAACCAGATCTTTTAAGCCTGGCTCTCTGCATGATGAAAGAGCTGATTTACCATGCTTAAGGAGGACTAGCCTGCTTGAAAACTTTTCCAGCTGAGGTTGATTCCTTTTTGCTTGCTCCTTGTACATCGTAACTATGTCATCAGAATAGAAAACTCATAAATTCTTCTGATCATCTGACTTTTCTGAGCGTGATTACATTCCATGGTGCACAAAGCGTTCAAAACAGGCTAATAAGGCATATTTGACATTGTTTGCATACACTAGATGCGTTCATTCCATGGTGCACAAAGCGTCAGAAACACGCTAATAAGGCATATTTGACATAGTTTGCATACACTAGATACGTACATTCCATGGTGCACAAGGCGTTCAAAATACGCTAATAAGGCATATTTGACATAGTTTGCATACACTAGATGCAATTTTGAGTTTGAGCTATTGTAGGTTTCTATCGATCTTAAGTTTAATGTCGCCTTTACTTTAAAAAAAAAAAAAAACTTCTTTTCCGGAAAGATCTTCTTTTAATTGATTTTTGTTCGTTTTTGTTTGCCAAAGTTTTATGTTTTTCAAAATTTTGAGTTTGAGCTATTGTAGGTTTCTATCGATCTTAAGTTTAATGTCGCCTTTACTTTAAAAAAAAAAAAAAAGCCTATTTTGAACGCTTTGTGCACCATGGAATATACGCATCTAGTGTATGCAAACTATGTCAAAAATGCCTTATCAGGCTATTTCAAACGCTTTGTGCACCATGGAATGTACGTGTCTCGTGTATGCAAACTATGTCAAATATGCCTTGCTAGCCTAATTTGAACGCTTTGTGGACCATGGAATGTACGCACCTAGTGTATGCAAACTATGTCAAATACGCCTTATCTCCTGAACATTTTTAACTCTCGCTCGAACCAGTTTTTGTTTGAGTGATTTAGGATTTCTAAACGAGATCATTGGTTTGAGTGTTTTGATGTTAAACCCAGCAGTTGGCTTAGGTACATAGACGATATTTTTATGACCTGGGATCACGGGAAGGCCAAGCTTCTCGAGTTTATGACTTATCTTAACTCACTCCATTCAACAATTAAATTTACATTTAGCTATTCAACCGCAGAATGTTGAGCCTGCTCATTGCACTCAGGGTCTGAGCAATTCTGGGTAACACCTCAGGTATTGAACCGGTCTCATTAATGAATGACGCTAAGTATTTGAACTGTGAAACAGTCTCTAAATTCTAGTTGTCGATTTAATAGGATCTTTGTGATCGTACAAAGCCTCAGCCATGATCATCTCCAGGAACAGATTGAGTAGGGTTGGGGAGAGTGGGTATCCTTGTCATGCACATTAACTAAAACTCCTGCCAATCATTTTGTCATTTGCTTGTTCCCAGTATGCATAATTTGCCAAGCAATTTCAAAAGATGTGTTATCATGGTGCAGTATTGTACATCTTAGGAACTTCAATTTGTTTTCATAAGGAAAATTGACCTGGTGTACAGAAGGCTGCAAATAAATTCTTCTAATCATTCAACTATTCAATTCTTTGCCCAAAGAGTCAAAGAGTTATAGTGTAACTACGCTCAATGACACTATTGAAATGCTCACATTCCAGCGTGCAGAACGCATTTCCAATATGTTCAAAAAGTGTAACTACGCTCAATGGCACTATTGAAGTGCTCACATTCCAGCGTGCAGAACGCATTCTCAATATGTTAAAATTGTGTAACTACGCTCAATGGCACAATTGAAATGCTCACATTCCAGCGTGCAGAACGCATGCCAAATATGTTCAAAACTACACAGACTGTTGTTGCTAGGTTTAGTGACTAAGGCAACCGCCAGCCTCATTGTCATGCGTTGATGTATCACATAAGCATGTGTAACAAGTCAGTTGAGTTCAGTCCAGTTCGTTAATAGAATTATGTTCATAAACTTGACGTATGAGTCATCTCTGATATAACATGGTGTCAGATAGTGGTTATTTTACTCCATCAGCTGAGTTGCAGCGATAGGATATTTATGACTTTTAGGGGTTGTTTCCCCCTATTTTCTAAAATAAGGCAAATTTTCTCAGGCTCGTAACTTTTGATGGGTAAAGCTAAACTTGCTGAAACTTATGTATTTAAAATCATCAATAAAATACGATTCTTTTGACCTAACTTTGGTAGCAAAATTCTGTTTTTTAGAGTTTTGTTTACTATTGAGCCGGGTCGCTCCTTACTACAGTTCGTTACCACGAACTGTTTTTATGGACAGTGTAATATGAGCCTTTTATGGCCAGTGTAGTAGGAGTTTTTATAGGCTGTGTAGTAGGGGCTTTTATAAGCCAGATTTAGGCGAAACCTATTCCGGATAAAGTAAAAGCGTCACTCACTAAACCAAAGTTGAATTTCTCTTTTTATCCGAGCCCGTCAATCGAGTGAGAGCACCATACTTTCAAAATTTGAGTTCACGTCGCAACTTCGTAAAAATTTTTTAGTAAGTATTGGGCGTCGAATCCATCACTAGTTTTAACTACGGCCATAAAAAGGCTCATAATAAATCACGACAAAAAATCGGTTGTTGTTCCTAACGACCCAGTGTTGTTTATATCCTCCGATACGCACTGCATGTGAACGTGGTCAAACCATAGTTGGAAGAATAATCTCTAGTTTGGAAGCTAACAATAGGCTATTGTTACAACTTATTGTCCCAGATTTTTACTTCAAAATAATAGCATCACAAATTTTCAGAAATATTGACCTGACCAATTCCTTGTGGTAGTTAAAGGGTTAAAGTTTAATAACATGAGAAGCTGAGCAGATGTGATATAAAGTTGCATATTTTTTCACATTTCTTGACAATTTAAATTGTACCAAGTTGTGCGCTTCTCTGTTTAGCTTGTACGTGGTTTAGCTTTATTACATGAGATTGAAGTATGCAATACCCAATAAAGATTTACATAATCATTGTCGTTATTGGCATGGTTATCGCCGTTATCATCATCATCATCATCATCATCATCATCATCATCATCATCATCCTCCTCCTCATCCTCCTCCTCCTCCTCATCATCATCATCATCATCATCATCCTAATCCTCCTCATCCTGATCCTCATCCTCATTTACCATCATTATCATCATCATCGTCATCATCAATTCCAATAATCATTTTCTTCGCTGCCAATGGAAAGTAATCTGTAATCCAGATTCAAAATCATCGCAATGTCTCTCCTCCCGATAGATTTTCTTATCATATTATTCCTCCATCCAAAATAAAATTTCTGTATCCAAGCTACATCGCTTCGTCCATATTGATAATACTCTATACATTCCCTATTTTAACTCCAATATCCTCTGCATAAAAAGTGCGCTCCTCAGTAAACGCCAAGAAATACATCTTCTTTGATGATGATGTTGCAGTTTTTTGAACAAATGTTAACTAAAGTACAATAAAAATACTAGCGCCGTTTGCAAGAAACAATATTATTGAGAGAAATACTAAGTTCCACTTGTACTTTAGGCTGAGAGTTATTCCTAGGTAATCTTATACATCGGCATCTTGTTAGCCTCGTGATTCTTCAACAAGTACATATTATTGAAAAATAATGTTACATTGCATAATCAGAATCATGTATGTTAATCAGGTAAACTGCTGCAATGGATGTGCTGGAACACTCTTAGTAACATTTAGAGCTCACATTGATAAAGCACTTAAAACCAGGCTAGCAGCTTAAATGAAATTCAAATCTTGTCCGAAAATCGTAGCTTCAAAGTCAGGGATAAGCATTTGGCAGCCTCTAAATCATGTATGTTAATCAAATAAACTGCTGCAATAGATGTGATGGATCCCTGTTAGCCTATTTTGAACGATTTGTGCACCACGGAATGTACGCATCTAGTGTATGCAAACTATGTCAAATATGCCTTATCAGCCTATTTTAAATGCCTTCTGCACCATGGAATGTACGGATCTAGTGTATGCAAACTAGGTCAAATATGCCCTATTAGCCTATTTTAAACGCCTTCTGCACCATGGAATGTACGCATCTAGTGTATGCAAACTATGTCAAATATGCCTTAAATCAGTAAGATCGTTAGATGTACCACAATAAGCATGTGCCAAATCACTCGGCCTGGCTTTTACGGAGCTGAGTGCATCGTCCGATATCGGTCTGTGTTTGAAAAGAATTTCAAATGCAGCAAAAACTTCTTCTCTCTTAATGTTGGTGCTCCTCCTCCTCCTCAGGTGCCATGTCCCAGGACGTTGGCGATCATGGCTCTCCACAGATTTCTGTCCTTCGCTGCCTCATATTACATTTTTAATAGGCGCAACAAAGAATGGACCTCTCCGGAGCTATTACTCTTCATGTAATTTTTTTTGTTGTTTTTTTGTTTTTGTTTTTGTTGTTTTTTTTATGTGTGTGCTTATATTTTTATCATCGTTTTCATTATTTTAAAATTTCTTTGGACTAGAAACTCCTGTATACCAATCCTGCTGTCCCATGTACTACGCCAGGTGACAACAGCGGGAAATATGAGACTCAAAACATTTTAATTGGGCCTTGTTTATGCTGTAAATCTATTTCTAAAATTTTCATTTTTATAAAGCAAAATTTGTGCAAGTTCATGAAAGGTTGGCTAATCACACATGAAAGGTTGCTTTTCTTAAAAAGAAGGTCATGTTATGAGACTCAAAACATTTTAATTGGGCCTTGTTTATGCTGTAAATCTATTTCTAAAATTTTCATTTTTATAAAGCATTCCACTATATGTACGGTAAAGCTTTCGATTATTAATAAAAGGAAAGAAAAGGTAACCCTCCCTGGGTTCGATCTCAAAAAGAACGACGCAAAAATCCATAATGCCACACCTTCCTCCCAGCTGCGGAAAAAATTTTTGTTAGTAGATTATAAATTAGCTTTTGAGCTCCTGTTATCGTAATTATCCATTATTTCATAGGAACGTATCTTTTATATAATCTAAACAGGGCTTCAGAAACATCCGCATCTGCGTCACTTTCACTTTGGACCAGTAGGTGGCCGTCAGCTTCTACTGAATTGCTCAACATTTTTGACAAACTGGTTTTTATTCTGCTCATTTGAAAGAAAGAGATCTTAATTACCAGAAACTAGAACTACTTCATTGATATTTACGTAAGCAGAAGTGCGATCTGCTCGCCGCTGATGCTCATGGTCTTTTATTGATGGACCTCTAGTATATGACCAGCAGTCAAATGTTGGAGATACCTTTCGTGCCTGATTCATATCCAATTTCAGTTTCAACAGTTTCTTCTTCTTTGCTTGAAACACATGCCTTTTTTTGCATACAATGTACTTATCGACAATATTGTGATGATTCTTTTGAAAAAAAAAAATTGAAAAAAAAAATCAATGTGATATTTGAATTCTGCATGTCCAATTGTGTGGTACTAGGGATAAAATAAACTTTCCTGCAGTTTCTGGCCAGTCTTTGTGTGCATTACCTCCAATCATTGCGTTGAAGTCCCCTTGGATGATAATTATGTCTTTCTTTTGTATGCTGTTCACTGTGGACTGAAGCCGATCATAAAGTGCTTGTACCTCCTCGTCTGCCCATGTTGAGGTAGGTGCATACACTTGGATAATGGAGAGATGCCTTGGAGTTGCAGCTATTCTGATACGGATGATTCCGCTTTGTGCACCTTGGAATGTACGCACCTAGTGTATGCAAACTTTGTCAAATATGCCTTATTAGCCTCTTTTGAACCCTTTGTGCACCATGGAATGTAGGCTTCTACTGTATGCAAACTATGTCAAATATGCCGTATTAACCTATTTTAAACGCTTTGTGCACCATGGAGTGTACGCATCTAGTGTATGCAAACTATGTCAAATATGCCTTATTAGCCTATTTTGATATAAGCATTGGTCTTCCCGAATACTTTGCCACAAACATATCAGCCCCCGTAGGGTAATGGATAGCGCCTTGGACTTCTAATCCAAAGGTTGTGGGTTGGAGTCCCACCGGGGCTGCTGTCAATATACTTATGGATGCCATATAATAACACACTATCACAAACCAATCTTTTCATAATGTTCCACATCATCACTTCTACCTTGATTTATAAGTATAAACATTGGGCTCCCCCAACCTAATTGTAGGGGTGTTGATTAATCAGGAGGTTCGATGTATCGGTGGGGTTTCGTAGATTTGGGGGGGGGGTATAATACTTTGGGGGGGTATAATACTTTGGAGGGCCAGACATATCTTGAAACTACTGTCTTTTGGGGATGGGGGGTTGGGGGATGGAAGCAACGCTAAATTAACATTTAAGTGTACATGAAACCTGGCGAAGTCTTGCAACAAGAAAGGTTAGACTGAAATATCGCGCATGATATCGAGCACTTGCTGCAAACAATACCAAAATATCGACGGATCGTCAATAAATATTCACGTATTTTGATTCTGTCAATATATTGTACAATGTTTCAATCAATGCCAAGAGACAATCAATATCATTTCCAGTATGTATTTTCATCAATATTATTGAGCGTCTCGGGGTCGCTTTAGAGACAAAACATTGATGTTTATGTAACGCGGATCTCTCGAGAGGAAATAAGCAATCTTATTTGGAAGAAGGACATCATTTGAGTAGATTTAGTTATTGACGTTTGAAGTGTGGTATAGACCGACGTAGAGTATCTTTGGAGTCGTTATAAGAGGTAACAGAGGGATGGAAATGGGTGATGAGAATTATATGTAATTGCAATGTGTGTGCTGAGAATATGCATATGTCTAGCACTGATGAAGGCTCAAAGTCGAAATTAGAGATACTAAAAGACCTTAAAAAATCAAAATGTAATTCAAAAAGTATGTTTTAAGGCCTTTTTACAAATTTTTTGAAATTTTTGAATATTGCGCAACATTTTGTAGCTATAGATGATGTTATTCACACCAAATTAAAATATTTTTTATTTCAATTTGTTGGAAAAGAGTTAAACTATACACGTGCCAAATATCTATGTAATAGCAGTTGTCGATATAAAGTTATGCCTATTTGACCACTTTGTGCACCATGGAATGTACGCATGTAGTGTATGCAAACAATGTCAAATATGTCTTATTAGCCTGTTTTTAACGCTTTGTGCACTATGGAATGTACGTGTCTCGTGTACGCAAACTCTGTCAAATATGCCTTATGAGCCTATTTTGAACGCTTTGTGTACCATGGAATGTACGCATCTAGTGTATGCAAACTATGTCAAATATGCCTTATGACTTTACCTTTCATTGACTAGGATACCAAATGAAACTTTACCTCCCATTGGCCATGATTCCAACGAAATCTTTCCCTTCCATTGACCATGATGGCAAATGAAACTTTACCTTTCATCGACCAGGATGCCAAATGAAACTTTATCTTACATTGACCATGATACTAAATGAAACTTTACCTCCCATGGACCTTGATTCCACATAGATTTTTACTTTCCATCGACCACCGTAATTTGAACGCTTTATGCACCATGGAATGTACGCATCTAGTGAATGCAAACTATATCAAGTATCCCTTATGAGCGTAGTTTGAACCCTTTGTGCACCATGGAATGTACGGAACTAGTGTATGCAAACTATGTCAAATATGCCATATCAGACTATTTTGAACGCTTTGTGCACCATGGAATGTAGGCATCGTGTGTATGCAAACTATGTTAAATATGCCTTATTAGCCATATGGGTTAACTATGTACTTTCCAAAAATAAATCATTATTGTATGAGTGTGTACTGCTTTTAATAAACTCTTGCATAGCTTCAAAGCTTTTGTTTCAAATTAAGACGTTTGGAATAGAAGAAGTCACTACAGCACGTAAATACGTTTGGAATACATTTGGAATATCACCGCAGCTTTTATAAGAAGAGTTAGTGGTAGTTGAATGCAATTTTGGCCTTTTCTTGAAAGTCTACTGCTTAAATTGTGTTTGTTTGATGCTTGTTCATTGTTTATTTTTGATGCTTGTGCATTGCAAATCTGAGTCTACTGCTTAATTTATGTTTGTTTGATGTATTGTTTATTTTTGATGCTTGTGCATTGTGAATTGTAAAATCTGAGTCTACTGCTTAAATTGTGTTTGTTTGATGCTTGTTCATTGTTTATTTTTGATGCTTGTGCATTGCAAATCTGAGTGATTGACACTAAAATCTTCACCTTAGCTTTTGAGCCTCGATGGCTCATTGGTTAAGGCGTTGGTTTAGTAATCATAAGAACGCGGTTCGAATCCGGTCAGCGCCGTTAAATTGCAAGCTATTGTGGTAGTGCTCCACTCTTTGAGAATTCTATACAATTGCAATGTGTCTGCTGAGAATATGTATATGTCTGGCACTGATAAAGGCTCAAAGCCGAAACACAATAAATGGCAAGTTTCTAATATCTTATGAAATGTGTACATGCGTCACACTTCCTATGGCAAGTTTCTAATATCTTATGAAATGTGCACATGCGTCACATTTTCTATGGCAAGTTTCTAATATCTTATTAAATGTGCACATGCGTCACACTTCCTATGGCAAGTTTCTAATATCTTATGAAATGTGTACATGCGTCACACTTCCTATGGCAAGTTTCTAATATCTTATGAAATTCTTTTTATCCCATTCTAGGATGTTCTGCTTTTCGTTTGGCTTCAGTCGGCTAATACCCTGTCTGTAAATTGTGATTTCTTCTTTTCGGAGCTTCAATCTTTACTCGCTCCCATGGAGTTCCCGCTTTTTCAATATCTTTCATTATGATCTCTTTTTATCCCATTCTAGGATGTTCTGCTTTTCGTTTGGCTTCAGTCGGCTAATACCCTGTCTGTAAATTGTGATTAGGAAATAAATATTTTACGATTAGTTATCAGGAATAATTTGAAACATTTGAAATTAGAAGCAGGCCTTGCTCAAGATTGAGAGGCCTGGTGCAGAGCTATCAAGAAAACCCCGTCTAACCCACGCTAGCATGGAAATTGACGTTAAACGTAGAAGAAGAAGAAGAAGAAGAAGAAGAAGAAGAAGAAGAAGAAGAAGAAGAAGAAGAAGAAGAAGAAGAATCCAAATTACACTATTTAAGGAATCAAGGATCTCTATCCTTAAAATTCTTTACAAGAAAACAATTCCCATGTCTACATTTAGCTAACACTTTTGATATTTTTTGATATTTTGATTTTTTTTCGTATTTTAACGTATTTTACTGAGTTATCAATATACGTTAGGGAACAGAAATCACTGGGAGCCGAAGTGCAAATCGCTTGGTCTATCAGGAGGAAGGTGCCAAGATATCAGGGGTAGTAGTAGTCATAGTAGTAGTAGTAGTAGTAGTAGTAGTAGTGGTGGTAGTAGTAGTAGTAGTAGTAGTAGTAGTCATAGTAGTAGTAGTAGTAGCAGTAGTAGTAGTAGTAGTAGTAGTAGTAGCAGTAGTAGTAGTAGTAGTAGTAGTAGTCATAGTAGTAGTAGTAGTGGTGGTAGTAGTAGTAGTAGTCATAGTAGTAGTAGTAGTAGTAGTAGTAGTAGTGGTGGGCTGATGGTCAAATAGATGACAGTTCATTTGTTGAAGGAATCCAATTCTTGATCAAAGAAGGATTCATGCAAATTCCAATAACTGAACAAGGTTCCATTTCTGAAAATAACAAAATCCCTGATTGGATCAAAAACAATGCAGGTTGGTGGGCTGATGGTCAAATAGATGACAGTTCATTTGTTGAAGGAATCCAATTCTTGATCAAAGAAGGATTCATGCAATACACTTGTATTTAATTCTTTATAATTCTCTACACTTGTATTTAATTCTTTATCATTCTCTACACTTGTATTTAGTTCTTTCTCATTCTCTTCACTTGTATTTTGTTCTTTATCTTTCTCTACACTTGTATTTCGTTCTTGATCATTCTCTACACTTGTATTTAATTCTTTATAATTCTCTACACTTGTATTTAATTCTTTATCATTCTCTACACTTGTATTTAGTTTTAGTTAAATTGATAGATATCCCAAGAACAGAGTACTAGAAGAATAGTTTCGTTGACATTGCCCACTGGAACGATCTCTCTGGTGACGTTATCCCAAAAGTTTCTCTACGGACTCCTTTAAGAGAAAATTCAATAGTCAGGGTTTGTAGGTTAGTTAAATTGATAGATATCCCAAGAACAGAGTACTAGAAGAATAGTTTCGTTGACATTGCCCACTGGAACGATCTGTGGTTCCCGAATGTGTAATTGCAGCCGCATCTTTTGAAATAGTCAAATCATCTGACATTCCAATTGTTGAAATACCACTCATAGCATCTGCATTAAATACAACACTTTCAACAGCTACGGTTCCAGATGTAGAAGCAATAGTTAATGACGTGGTTCCCGAATGTGTAATTGCAGCCGCATCTTTTGAAATAGTCAAATCATCTGACATTCCAATTGTTGAAATACCTGGTTCTTCCAATCCTACAGCCTGATAAATTGAGGAATATTCAGGATAATTATCATCAAACCATTTTTTGTAGCCGGCTTCCTCATTGTATCTGTCCACATAACTTTGAGGATCTTTTGATTCATCAACAAATGATGCTGGAATCTCTAATGGTTCTTCCAATCCTACAGCCTGATAAATTGAGGAATATTCAGGATAATTATCATCAAACCATTTTTTGTAGCCGGTTTTAGTGACACTTGCATGCATGGAATGCGTACATTCCATGGTGCACAACGGGTTTACAGTAGCACCAAAAGCTGTTTTTAGTGACACTTGCACGCTTGGTGCGTACATTCCATGGTGCACAATGTGTTTAGAGTAGCACCAAAGGCTGATTTTAGTGACACTTGCATGCATGGAATGCGTACATTCCATGGTGCACAACGGGTTTACAGTAGCACCAAAAGCTGTTTATGACCCGTCTATAAGTAAAATATTTTTCGAATATAGGGAGGCAATCCAGTTCCATTGTAGTGTCGATCGACTGGGCAAATTCTGTATTAAAAGTTGTACCAAATTCTGGATTGCTATTTTTTGGCTTTTTGGCAATACTAGCGGGGCTTATGACCCGTCTATAAGTAAAATATTTTTCGAATATAGGGAGGCAATCCAGTTCCATTGTAGTGTCGATCGACTGGGTTTTGTCTTCATTTCCTTTTTCGACTCTTTCCAATTTTTCAACTAGATTAGCATTAATGCCAAGTATCTTTGACATTTCGTATTCATTTACTTTTTTGACTCTTTCCAATTCTTTAACTAGATGAGCATTAACATTATGCATCTTTGATGTTTTGTCTTCATTTCCTTTTTCGACTCTTTCCAATTTTTCAACTAGATTAGCATTAATGCCAAGTATCTTTGACATTTTTAGGTAGTTCTCCCTAATTCTATTCAGATTTTAAAGAAGCATGAATAGTTGAAAAACATGGCCTGACATTCCCCTTTTTGAGGATCCCCCTCGCCTCTCCCGCAGAATAATCCCCTAAAATAAGTTTTTAATTTTTTCCTTTATTTATTTTAGGTAGTTCTCCCTAATTCTATTCAGATTTTAAAGAAGCATGAATAGTTGAAAAACATGGCCTGACATTCCCCTTTCCGAATATGAAGGCAAAAATAACTTAAGTTGTACCGTAGTGCCACTAGGTGCCTCAAAATTCAAAATAGCGGATGAAAATACGAGTTTATCTAAATGAGAATACATGGCCGTTCAAATAGGCTAGAATAGGATAATCGATGGCTTATATTCCGAATATGAAGGCAAAAATAACTTAAGTTGTACCGTAGTGCCACTAGGTGCCTCAAAATTCAAAATAGCGGATGCATTATGCCTTCTTTGATAAGAAATTGAATACCTTGAACAAATGCATTGTCATCTATTGCTCCTTCTGCCCACCATGCAGCATTGTTCTTAATCCAAGGAGGGATATCATTTGAACTTGAACTTGAACCCTGAGCAGTAGGAGGAATTTGCATTATGCCTTCTTTGATAAGAAATTGAATACCTTGAACAAATGCATTGTCATCTATTGCTCCTTCTGCCCACCATGAAAATGCCAGTAGTTTTAATCAAGATATTGGTAATTGGAACGTCAGTAAGGTGACTAATATGTTCGAAATGTTTCATGGCGCCAGTAGTTTTAATCAAGATATTGGCAATTGGAATGTCAGTAATGTAGTCAGTATGAGATATATGTTTAAAAATGCCAGTAGTTTTAATCAAGATATTGGTAATTGGAACGTCAGTAAGGTGACTAATATGTTCGAAATGTTTCATTTTGTCAAAAGTCTTTGTCAAAGACTTTTGGAAGTCTTTGTCTTTGTCATTTGTCTTTTGTCTTCGTCTTTGTCTTTTGTCAAAAGTCTTTTTCAAAGACTTTTGGAAGTCTTTGTCTTTGTCATTTGTCTTTTGTCTTTGTCTTTGTCTTTTGTCAAAAGTCTTTGTCAAAGACTTTTGGAAGTCTTTGTCTTTGTCATTTGTCTTTTGTCTTCGTCTTTGTCTTTCTTTTTTTTGCCCTCTTTGGTCTTTGTTGGCCATTGCAAGGTGATGTTGAAGCTATAAATATGAGTTTGATTTGGCTCTTTTTGCCCATTTTGACCTTCTTGTGGGCTACTGCAGTTATTTTGAAGTTACGTGGATGGATGTGGATTTGACTTTTTTTTGCCCTCTTTGGTCTTTGTTGGCCATTGCAAGGTGATGTTGAAGCTATAAATATGAGTTTGATTTGGCTAGCTAAACATTGCCCACATAAAAAGAATTCTAAACACCTCAATAACCAAACTGCCACAGGTCAAATCCTTCCCAAAAACAGCTATAGGCCTATTTATTGAGGTAGAATACTCAATAAATTGTTCAACAAATTGCTGGTCAGTTTTATCAAAGCTAAACATTGCCCACATAAAAAGAATTCTAAACACCTCAATAACCAAACTGCCACAGGTCAAATCCTTCCCAAAATAAAACTGAATAAATAAATTTAAAAAGAGCATAAGCTAAAATGAATACTCTGGATAAATGAGAACCGTCCTAAGTATCAGCGAAGTTACTCTACTTTCTCCCCATTAGTGATTCAATTAGTGATTAGTGATTCTTTCAACCTGTTTTGGTTAAAACTGAATAAATAAATTTAAAAAGAGCATAAGCTAAAATGAATACTCTGGATAAATGAGAACCGTCCTAAGTATTGATCTACTCTCAACCTATCAAATTGATAATAGTGAAGTAGACACACTGGCGATACAAATTGAGAAAGAAAGGTAGGTTGTCCTTCTACTAGGGTAAATATCACCCTAGTACCCTAGTAAATATACTAGGGTAAATATAGGGTAAATAGTTGATCTACTCTCAACCTATCAAATTGATAATAGTGAAGTAGACACACTGGCGATACAAATTGAGAAAGAAAGGTAGGACCACCCATTGTGCACCAAGCAAGTATTTTCTGTAGAGGAAAAGGCGTCGATTCAATAAATAGAAAAATGCCTTTTATATCTCTGAAGTATATACTTTACTGCTATCATAGCTAAGCTTATAAAGAAGTAACATGTTGTTAGTGTGGACACCCTAGGTCGCTCAGCTTTCAGTATTGCGAAGAGGGGTTAACAACAGGGGAAAGGGGAAACCTGTTCCCTTTTGGAAATTCTTCCCCTACATTTACCCAAACACCTTCATATTCCTGCAGTAGAGCAAACGACCAGACCATCACCACATAACATTCTTCCCCTACATTTACCCAAACACCTTCATATTCCTGCAGTAGAGCAAACCACAAGGCGATCAACAGATAAGATTCTTCCCCTACATTTACCCAAACACCTTCATATTCCTGCAGTAGAGCAAACGACCAGACCATCACCACATAACATCGAGTCTTTGAATGAAATGAGGGTTATTGAGAAAATTGAGAGGGGGTTGATTTAAACGGAGTTAGAGTTTAACCGGGCTTGAGCTGCATTGGGGTTGAACTAAATTGGGTTGAGATGGATTAGCTTCAGTTAAATTAGGGTTGTATTGAACGAGTCTTTGAATGAAATGAGGGTTATTGAGAAAATTGAGAGGGGGTTGATTTAAACGGAGTTAGAGTTTAACCGGGTGATGCAAGATGATATAATACGATATGATGTGATATGATATGATACGATACAATACGATACGATACGATGCAAGATGATAGAATACGATATGATATGATATGATACGATAGGATACAATGCGATACGGTATGATATTATATGATATGATATGATGCAAGATGATATAATACGATATGATGTGATATGATATGATACGATACAATACGATACGATACGATGCAAGATGAGACGTTTCAACTAATGCTTTCAATATAGACTTTAAATGATAGACTTATATAGACTTTAAATATAGACTTTAAACTTTAAATGCTTTCATATAGACTCATGGCTATCGAGACAACTTCTGTTTAAAAACGAAATTCCGTTTTTGCCTGTAAGACGTTTCAACTAATGCTTTCAATATAGACTTTAAATGATAGACTTATATAGACTTTAAATATAGACTTTAAACTTTAGAAGCATTATACCATAGCACTTTCTTCTGGCAGCTTCTAAAAGAAGTGTTTGAGAGAATAAAAATAAGTAAGCGGAAAGTAAATCTATATGGTAACGAGAATGAAAGAATGCAATAGAACAAGTGTTATGTAGAATATGTATATATCGTAGAAGCATTATACCATAGCACTTTCTTCTGGCAGCTTCTAAAAGAAGTGTTTGAGAGAATAAAAATAAGTAAGCGGATTGACAGTGAACAGATATATAATTATTTAACTGGATATTTCGAACACATATACAGTGTTCATCCTGCTGATGATGTAGATGACTTTGAAGACCACACTGCCTTTCCGTGACGAAAGTAAAACAGTTCAAAATCGGGATGAAACCTTTTAATTGACAGTGAACAGATATATAATTATTTAACTGGATATTTCGAACACATATACAGTGTTCATCCTGCTGATGATGTTTCGATATCTGTAGGTAGCTACTTTTTCCCATCCTTCCATGCTGGCTGGCTGTGGTCTCTTTTTCTTATCCAACTTTCGATATCTGTAGGTAGCTACTTTTTCCCATCTTTCCATGCTGGCTGGCTGTGGTCTCTTTTTCTTATCCAACTTTCGATATCTGTAGGTAGCTACTTTTTCCCATCCTTCCATGCTGGCTGGCTGTGGTCTCTTTTTCTTATCCAACTTTGGATATTCTTTTATATAAGTAAGCCACCTTGAAATATATATTCATCCATCTATGCATATACACATATGTTTATATTCAAACTATAGAAAAGTCTGAAAAGCTGAAGGAAGTTCCTCTTGGCCTATATGTGTATCCTGTTCTCCAAGCTGCGGATATTCTTTTATATAAGTAAGCCACCTTGAAATATATATTCATCCATCTATGCATATACACATATGTTTATATTCTCTGAATTATCTCTGCGTTGTGCAGCTTTCTTCTACGTGGAGCTCTTGTAGTCTGGAGTATAACCAATCGCAAGTGCACCTCGATTCCCCGCTTCGTTATCGCGAAGTTCCTTTTATATTAGTCAAAGTCACCACTTATTTCCTTCGATTTCTGAATTATCTCTGCGTTGTGCAGCTTTCTTCTACGTGGAGCTCTTGTAGTCTGGAGTATAACCAATCGCAAGTGCCGATTGATCGTCCCTGAACAGAATCGTAAAAGGCATGTTGCAACGGTGTCTCTTACAAATGATAGAGCTTTGAATGTATCAAAGAGTGTGCATACCATATTATTGCCATATGTCTTTTCTGAAAGCAAGAAAAAGACATCTTCACTGAAGATTGAAAAATAGGAAGGGGAATTAATGAAACAGTTTGCGCAGATGATACGTTTGGTACAAGATTCAGTTTTATTTTTTATCCTCTGCCCATGATTCGGACATACATCACATCTTCGAAAGTACAAAATGCAAAAATATTGAGTATGACAAATTTACTAACAGTAAAACTGTTTCCAAGGAAGTAAGAGCAACTAAAGAATTCAAAGTAATTAATGAAATGGATAGCCAGGGTATTGTTTTAAGGTCATTAATTAAGGAAGGCCTAAAAGACCACATTCGTGTTTGGCATAGTGCTTTAAATACCTATGGCCTTTTTGATCTGGTTTTCAAAACGAAGTGAAACGTTTCCATGCCACGGTAGTTTTAAGTAGACAGGGCACTTTTTAGGTCCGAAGCGTTTTTGTTTGGAAAACTGTGAAATTTTAAATCTAATAGTGCTGTCAACGATGTCTTCGGGATAGCCATTAGAAAGAAAGGTTTGCTTTAGAAAATTGAGTTCCGATTCTAACTTTATATCGGAGCAAATCAGTCAAAAGTTTTAGTTTTCGAGGGTAATAGCTACGTATGTTGAAAAAATGAAGCTATTAGACTATTTTATGATTGCAGATGGTAAAGAATGTGATTAAAGGCTCTTTTCCTATGTCAAAAGTTTTAGTTTTCGAGGGTAATAGCTACGTATGTTTGAAAAATGAAGATTTTAGACTGTTTTATGATTGCAAATGGTAAAGAATGATTAAAGGCTCTTTTCCTATGTCAACTGAAATTGATCAAGACCATGACAATAATCTTCTGGCGTTGCTCAACAGGTTGAGAGAGAAGGGCCAAACACTAAACAAAGACAAAATAAAGTTTGGAACACAAGAGGTTCGATACATGGGTCATATTATCACCAGAGATGGTATTAAGCCAGATGCATCAAAAGTTGAGGCAATTACAAGCATGCCAACACCCAAATCTTCAGAAGAATGCAGACGTTATAAGGTCATCCATCTTGAATTCGTCGTGTAACATACCTTTCACATCTGAAATTAAATCGAGCTTGTTGCTACAAATAATAATGTCATCGACCCAAAATAATATAATAATCTGATCATTGTCTTTCTCGCTTTGGTAAATGCAACGATCGGTTTTACTGGCTGTAAATCCTTTTGAGTTAAGAAAGTTTGTTAAAGTGTTATGCCAGTTTCTCCCGCTTTGTTTGAGTCCGAAATCAGAAAAGCTTTCAATCTGGAAATTAGAAACCGCTATGAGGGACTGGAAGTTGAAGAAGAAGATGAAGTCAATTCTTGCTGGACGTTTTTCAAAGAGTCGGTCGTCACAGCAGCAAAAAAGTGGATGACAACAGAAATTCTGGGCCTAATGAAACAAAGGCAACTGACGTTGGACAGAAGAAGTATAGAATACCGCACGCTTGATCAGCAAATCAGAAAAAGTAAGTGTTTTCCAAGATTTTAGGTCACCCAACCCCAATGTCACCAGATCCGGTCGGGATTTCAAAAAATAGCTCTGAGACACGATATCCTTCAAAATGTCAAATTTCATTAACATCAGATCACTCCTAGGCCAACCTAACTTTTATTTATAATAGTAATAGATGGTAATAAGCTTACCTAAGCTATGGATGTCAGGTGATTGATTTTTCTTCTAACAATAATTACAAAGCTATAATGTCCATGTACCTTATCTTCTTTATCCACTTCAGCTCCCTCACTTACCAATAACTTTACTAAGTCATCAAATGTTAGATATCCATGAACCTTATCTTCTTTATCCACTTCTGCTTCCTTACTTACCAAAAACTTTACTAAGTTGTCAAAGGTAAGATATCATGCACCTTATCTTCTCTATCCGCTTCGGCTTCCTTATTTACCAACAACTTTACTATGCAACGAAAACGTAAGGGAGAACCTTTTGACTCCCTGTTAATTGAGAATCACCTGGAATATTGAGAAGGCCATGTTCAATTGCAAAGCCTAATTTACTGTTGTTATAGACACTTCCATCGCTTTGCCGGCCACTGTCTCCAATATCGACTAGTATAAATCGGTATTTTGCGTCACAAACTGCCATCAAAACAATACTGTGAGTTCTTTTGTAATTAAAATAGCTCGTTACACTAATTGAACATATTGGGAATGCGTTCTGCACGCTGGAATGTGGGCATTTCAATAGTGCCATTGAGCGTAGTTACACTATTTGAACATATTGGGAATGCGTTCTGCACGCTGGAATGTGGGCATTTCAATAGTGCCATTGAGAGTAGTTACACTATTTGAACATATTGGGAATGCGTTCTGCACTCTGGAATGTGAGCATTTCAATAGTGCCATTGAGCGCCCTTAGAGATGGACATTTGTGAGAAGAAAATGATGGAGAGAGCTGTTCACTACTATTCCAATGTACACCAAAACTCTCGCAAAACTGATCCAAAGAAAGAATTGATTATTATGGTTTACATTTTCCTCGGTTTTCAAGAGCTCCAAAATGGTACTTATAGATACGCTATCCAAAAACAGTTCGGTGTACCCTTAGAGATGGACATTTGTGAGAAGAAAATGATGGGGCATAGTATAACGTTGAAAACTGTGTTGGTATGATCGACGACGGAGGCAGACCACGAGAAGAATCTTCAGATGGGGGTTTTGGTTCTCTTCATTGTCGTGAAAGTGGACGAGCTTTGGCTGCTACTGTATGGAAATCATGGAGACGATAATGGTCGATGTTTACTGCTTTTGATGGAAATACTTTAGACGCCATATCGTCGTTCGCTCATAAAAATGGAAATACAGAAGCAATAGTAGCCTAGTAAAGGACTGAAGCAAGGAGTTTCTGCTTTGTAACTTTTAGTAAGGGTTCTTGATATGATTATATTGTCTTGTTATATGTATAAATCTCTGTAAGTCAGCTGAGCCTTATTTAGGGAAGATTTCTTAATACTTGGTTGTCTAGTTTTTCTCTAGTTTTAAAATAAAATTGAGATGAAAAGTTTTAGTAAAATATATATATACTTTGGTTGCTTCGTACGCACAATACCAGGGTGTGCCTCGTGTGCCAGCTTTAAGAGCTGGTTTTGCAGAACTGATGGCACGACAATTCGTTCTGCACGGTAAACTAAACCATCAACAACACTTAATTCTGACCGGGATGACCAGTAAGCCTTGACCTGTGAACTCAAATCTGCATACTCTGGCCATCCACAGGAAACATACTCCTTAATTACACCTAGCACGTGGTCTTCATTTACAAATAACAGAATTGTCTGACCAACGAAACTACTTCATCTATTGCAAGGCATATAACAACACCAAGGGGCCTTTTGGTGGTCTTTGTGCACCATGTCCATCCTTTATTGAGTACATCCTTGCGTTGGAAGAATTGTTTACCAAAAAGTTCTCCATTTGTATGAAAGATCCTTGCATTGGCAAGTACATTCTTTCCGTGATACAGCAAGTAAAGTTTGACAGCCGGAAACTCATTTTGCTCCACAATTCCCCTGGACTTTCGATACCGTCAAGGTTGAGCCCAATTCCAGTATAAAACAAACCAACAATATAAAATAACAAAAACAACAAGCCGCCTCTTGTCAGATGGACATCTCTATAAAGTAGACACCTAAATCAGGACGAACAACTCTTGGATGTTGCCATCCTTTTAGATCGTCCACCTTAGTTAGGAGTGTAATTGTGTAAGACGAAAACTTGTCTACGGTGGCTAATTCTTCGTTGTCATGAATAGAACTTTTATAGCTGTCCCAAAATTCTTGCCAGTCCTGCGGGCGTCCCGAAAACTTCCGTAATTCTAATTTGGGTAACTTAGCTCTAGCCCTTTTATTTGATGTTGATATCGATCCTACATCTGTGCCAATCGATGAAACCGAATCCTTCCTTGCTGCAGTAATATCCTCGTGCTTTCTCTGCAATGGTCGATTTGGTATTTGATCGTATTTTTTACATGATATCTGCGAATTTGGTTGTAAGAAATAATCTCTACACATTTTTTTATGTAATTCGAGAGATCTAGACATTCCATTAATTCAAGCATCGAATATAAACTTTTAGAAGCTGTTTAGCGTAACATCTTTAGCTCAATTTCTGTGATTATGGTTTACGGATCTTCATCTTGGATGGTCGATTTGGTATTTGATACGTGTAGAGCTGATTTTACAGAAGACTACTCTTAGTTTCCTAATAAACCGAAGGGTGGAAACATTTCAAAAAAAAAAAAAATAGATGGGGGCTCTTAATAAATGAGGGTGTCTGATTTCTAAAACTTTAACATTCCTAAAAAAGTTAGAACAAGAGAAAATTGGTTTTCAAAATTAACAAAACTAAATTATCAAATTGAAAATTCCTCAAATTCACAAGTTTTCAAAATTATTGGAGTCATACTCCATCACTTCGTCGATGCAAGTGAAAAGGCAGTGGCAGCTCAGACAACTGCAATAGTCAAGCAACAAAGTGGCCAAACAAGGGGGCTTCTAACATCAAAAGCAAGAATAGCGAAAAGAGGGCTCTCCATTGCTAAACAAGAATTGGTGGCATGTCAAATGGGTGCCAACTTGGCTGCAAATGTGAACAAGGCTTTAAAGGGTTGGCCGTTGGTGTCGATAAAATCAACTCGCAATATCGTTTAAATATCCGAAATTCGTGAGGTAAATCAGTAGCATCCCAATCGAAGTGTGGGGGTTTAACTCCAGCGAGATCGTTTCCTTGAATGTAGGTAATCGGATGTTGTGTACTGGGAACGTCCGACGAGCTCGGTGTTTGGTGCGTGGCCATTGTAAATTATCATGAATCACAGAACACTGTTCCGTGCGTGTGAAGATATTATTAAAGTATCGCTTAAAGTTTGCTTTGCAGGAGTCCTGGACATGAAAGTATGAACGTATTCTGTAATTTTGATTATATTTCATACTACAGACGTGTCGCTTGTTATTTTGTTTTATGAACCATTTGCTGACAAAAATGATGTATGAAGTATTATTTGTTTGGTGTTCTTCGAAGCAGTATCAAGAGTAATCGAAGTATACCAAAGCTTTCGCGCAATTGATGCAAACTATGTCAAATATGCCTTATTAGCTTAATTTGAGCGCTTTGTGCACCATGGAATGGACGCATATACTGTATGCAAACCATGTCAAATATGCCTTATCAGCCTATTATGAACGCTTCTTGCACCATGGAATGCACGCTTCTAGTGTATGCAAACTATGTCAAATATGCCTTATTAGCCTGTTTTGAACGCTTTGTGCACCATGGAATGTACGCATCTAGTACTCTGTTACAGTAGCACATATCGTCAAGGTACGCACATGAGTTCCTTTGCCCAGATTGTCCGGTTCAATTCCATTTTTTGGATTTTTCTTTCTATAATTCACTACAACAATTGCTGATTTAAATTATTTACATCTATACGAGACGTCCACTCACTAAAAGTAGCACATATGGTCAAGGTACGAACATGAGTTCCTTGGCCCAGAATGTCCGGTTCAATTCAATTTAAAGCACGAAATCTCTTGTTTATAAATATGGCAGATCACCACGATCGCTTTATACTGCAAACCGTACGCGAAAGCGTCTTGACTCACCAACTGTGTAAACCAAAGGCTACTCGAAATGACAAGGGAACGCGTTCAAATCCTCTCATAACATTTCTTCCAGTGTCAGGACGATTAGGGCAATAGGTAATTAATCGAAAACTACTTGCTTTACGTCAAGCAACTCCTCTATTTCTATTCCTTATCCCAACCGTTTGCTATGACAAGCCTTCGCCAAAAAGGTTTAGAAACACTGATCAATTAATTAAATTCAAATTTGTCTGAAATTATATAAAAACCCATTAGTTATTTTGTCTTATTACCCCTAATGTGCTCGACGAAATATGTTTTTAGTGTAAAGAGACGTGTCCAGTTTGCTGGACATTGTGCACGTGCCACAGATGAACTTGTTTCATTTCCGAATGCGTTAAGTAATTAAGAATGAATGCATCTAGTGTTTGGAAATCATGTCAAACATGCCTTATTAGCCTCTTTTGATCGCTTTGTGCACTATGTAATGTGCGCATCTAGTGTATGCAAACTATGTCAAATATGCCTTATTAGCCTATTTTGAACGCTTTGTGCACCATGGCATGTACGAATCTAGAGTATGCAAACTATGTCAAATATGCCTTATTAGCCTTGCCGACGAGCTTTGAGTACCGTGTAACTAAAAGACCTACCTAGCAACAAAAAGTATCTAGTACCGTGTAACTGAGGTTTTTTGCACCAAATTCTTGCCGACGAGCTTTGAGTACCGTGTAACTAAAAGGCCTACCTAACAACAAAATGTACCTAGTACCGTGTAATTTAGGTCTTTTGGATCAAATTCTTGCCGACGAGCTTTGAGTACCGTGTAACTAAAAGGCAATGATACGAATAAGTAAAGTGTTAAGATGGGTAACATCTTATCACTGTTAGACGTATCTCGTAATGTAAGATTCCCTATACCATAGGAGTAGACGTCAAACCGAAGTCCGTTTTTCCTTGGTTAAGGATGGGAATCTTACAATAATACGAATAAGTAAAGTGTTAAGATGGTAAAATCTTATTACTGTTAGACTTATCTCGTATTGTAAGATTCCCTATACCATTTCTAATCAGGAAATGCCGTTGGATAGCAAATCAACTGACCTGCACCAAAGTTCTTGCATTTTAAAAAATTATTTACTGATGTAGGAATAAAATTAACATTTTTGGATAAACATCGGGATAATTTGGAGACTGTCTGACACAACGTTCAACTCTTAGAAGACCATTACAACTGTCATAATATTCTACAAGGAGAATGGAATAAAGCTCAACATTAGTGAGGCTATGTTTAAATTCCCAGTCTGACATTCCATTGTGGTTCGATTCTAGGAAGTGTTCAAATAGACCACTTTGTGGTACCATTTCCTTTTCTCCGCCTCTACGCCTGCAAAAGTTGCGGTACTGGGATTTGTAGTTGTTGAATCGTGTACAAAATTGCGTAGTCGTACTTCCTACATATTGAAGATTGCAAGTTTTACATTGTAGTAAGTACACCACATTTCTAGAATTGCAAGATTTGCACTTACTGCTGCAAATTACAAGGCAGCCCTCGATTTATTAAAAGGACGGTATGCAAAACCAGCTGTGCTCGAAAGAGCACATATGAACGAAATCATGAAGATATCACCCGTGTACAATGAGAGAAACGTCACTCGCCTTCGTGAATTCTATGATTGTGTCGAGACACATTACCGAGGATTAGAGGCGCTTGGAGTAAACAAGGATAGTTACTCGTCAATATCACTTTTCGGTTTAACTGAAACTTTCGGTTGGTGGCCCACTTGTTCTCTCCCTTAATTGGGACTTTGGATAATCGGAGCAGAAAAACACCTTAATAGTAATCAGTCAATTAAACGTGAACGAGCTTTAGTTACCAGCGGAAACAAAAGCAAAGCCTAATAAGTTTGCACATCGGAAGATTGTAAGTCACATTTCGGTTTTACTGAAACTTCAAGCATTTCGGTTAAGAAGCTTTAAGGTCAATCAAATGTAGACAACTGAGCTGTGTGTCGTGAAACCGTTCATTTTCGGTTTCAAAGAAGTTTTAAGGTCAATCAAATGTAGACAACTGAGCTGTGTGTCGTGAAACCGTTCATTTTCGGTTTCAAAGAAGCTTTAAGGTCAATCAAATGTAGACAACTGAGCTGTGTGTCGTGAAACCGTTCATTTTCGGTTTCAAAGAAGTTTTAAGACAAACCTCGAGCGGTAACCTTGAGCTGTGAGGTTATACTTTTTGCTGAGGGCATCCTTCAATTTGTCATAATTATTGGCATCTCCAGGTGATAACCTGCCCTACACTGCCAATGCCCCTCCCTGCAAACAAACGCGTAAACATGTGCCCCAGTTTTCCTTGGGCCAGCCCTTGGCCTCGGCAAACCTTTCAAAGCGGAGGAGATAGGCATCAAAATCGTCCTTGCAAAAATATTAAGATCCTTCGTACCGACAATGGAGGTGAATATTGTTCGAATTCGATGTTCAAATTACTGAAGGAGAATGGAATTGTACATCAAACAACTGTCGCGTACAATCCTGAACAGAACGGTGTTTCCGAGAGGATGAACCGAACTTTGGTTGAAGCTGCAAGATCGATGTTGTGTTACGCAAAGTTACCCCCTGAATTTTGGGCTGAAGCTGTCAGCACTGGGGCAGTTGTGGAACATCCTCACAACCATGGGCTTCCCAGCTCATCTGATCGCACTAATGAGCAAGCTTTATGAAGACCAGGAGTCAGCTGTAAGAACAAGCAATGGTGCCACTGATTGGTTCGGGATAGGCAGAGGAGTAAGACAGAGATGTATCCTATCACCCTCGTTATACAATTTATATGCAGAAGAAATAATGAGGGTAGCTCTTGATGCAAGGAACTGGGGGCCCACTTTTTAGTATTGAATCTCTTGCAAGGCAATTACTCTTTGTTTATAGAGATGCAGATTTTCATAAGGAAAGCCCCACAGATATTTTGAAGTACATTTACGAATTTGACCTACAGGAAAGTTTACCCGAAGTTGTCAAATTACTCAAATTGAATTCCGTCATAGCTGTTTCAAGTGCCTCAGTCGAAAGATCTTTCTCATGTCTTAACAGAGTTAAGACATTCTAATCGCACTTTGGTCAGGTAAACAAATTTTCTAATCGCACTTTGGTCAGGTAAACAAATTTTCCAATCGCACTTTGGTCAGGTAAACAAATTTTCCAATCGCACTTTGGTCAGGTAAACAAATTTTCTAATCGCACTTTGGTCAGGTAAACAAATTTTCTAATCGCACTTTGGTCAGGTAAACAAATTTTCTAATCGCACTTTGGTCAGGTAAACAAATTTTCGATTGGACAATCATTAAGCCTACCAACAATTTGGAGGCGCCAAAATTGTTAGAACAATTTCAGAGAAAACACAAACCCTTTTTGTCGACAAAGTAAAGGATCACGGGTTTTGATGAAAACCACTTCTAAAACTTTTAGATGTAAAGCTGATCTAGCTTTAGCTAATATACGAAAACAATCATTCGTATAGGCCCCCAAACAGTCGTGCTGATGTAGTAAATGTGTATTACTGCCCGTTTTGTTTTGCTTGTTTCAATGTTTCAACTACCAGTTGTTTTCCGTGCTTTTCCAAACTTTTAGCGCAGCTTGCACTCCAAGAATTTACGGCTCCACTAGCGCCAGCCTTACATACAGTATCATACTACATTCTCATGCCAATCATATTCTGGCTTACCGTGTTCTACAAATCAATCACATGATCTTCATTCAAGTAAAACAATCAACATTATCAGTATGAGGAAGAAGTAAGAGGAATGACTTTGAAATTACAAGCCAAGTTAAGTGAGCCAAGAAATGATTATCTCAGTTTTTACCCTCGTCACCTCTATCTACTAAAATATGGATGATAATTTTTAACTTTAAAGCCGTTTTCATAAATACGTCTATCTGCTAAAATATGGATCATAATTTTTAACTTTAGAGCCGTTTTCATAAATTTATTTCTACTGCCTTTCTTCTAATGATGTCCAATTTCGAGCTGTTCACCAGGTCTTAAAGACAGGTGCCCTCCTAATTAGGTGGAACATTCCTTTAACACAACCTAACTGCCCTGAGTGTCTGGCCCCGGAAGATTGGGAGCATGCTTTGATTTCGTGCCCCCGCTCCACGGGCGTCTGGCAATTACTAACCCCCCTTTTAGAACTAATTTTAGGTTCCTCACTCACCACTGATTCTTCGAGTTTAACCCAAGATTATAGGAGGCTGCTTCAAAATGATGCTAATGGAAGCCCCAAGCATGAAATTGCCACATGTATTGCATATGCAGGAAGCTCCTTTGACAAGTTAAGAAATGTTTAGAGAAGTGCCACTTTCTCTTTGAAGCTGAAATTGAGGTTCTCCAGTAGTAATGTCCTGTCAGTACTAATTTATGGTTCTAAAAGCTGGGCACTGACAAGACAGCTAGAGAAAGATGGTAAATTGTCTGGATTCCTGAGTTAATTCTATTTGATGGAATGCTTGATTCATATCTATGGTGCTAAACACTTGTACCTTACCTATTCGAGAAAACAATTCTTCCTGACTAGGGAGTGGATACTGAGAGGAAACTAATTGCTTGTTTACAGCCCTGGCATCTGTTACTAATCTAATTTTCCCGTTTTTCCTACGACATACAACAATAGGGCTACTCCACTCACTCGAAGCCATGATAAATGATACTAACAATGTGAGATATATCCTCAAGTGATAGTGATAGGTACAACTAATCTTTAAAAGTTCACAGTGATAACTTTGTGTTGTTTATGATCTTTTTATAACAGAAAGGTAAGGACGTCCTTATGCTATCATGGCTGAACAAGTATGGTAACACTTTTGCTTTGAATAGTATAATGATTCATTTTTGTCTTTTTGGATTGTATATATTCTACCATACTGTGTAAGTTTTCGAGCACTTACATGGTGCTTAGTATTTACAGTTTCAAAATACCCCAATTTAACTTACTTATTAACATCTGAAAATAAGAAGAAGCAGATTCGGTCGCTTCCTAACAGAAGAAAAGAGAATCTGTTGAATACTCACAGGCAACTGTAACGGGGATCGTATTTGATCTCTTTGTTCCCACAGTTGTCCATGTCTCACATTCATAATCCAAATTTTACACAAAGCTTGTTCCCAAAAATGAATGCCCGTGTTCTGCAGAGCTCATAGAAAGCTGTTTATACTCATCCAAAGGATTAATAATACGGCTTCTAGAGATATAACAGGATATCAATGGATATTCTTCTGAGTATCCACCAATCTTACTAGCTATATACTAGTATCACCGTTACGGTAGGTAAAGAAACACCTCACAAGGGATAGTCAATTCCTATGTTGAACATTTCATCCTTTTCAATTGAAATTTACGTTCTTGAGGACCAGGAGGAATTTCTGGATGAGCAAGTACTTTGACAATCTGGAGGAAATGCCAGAGGACCAATATTGAAAGGAATCATTCTAAGGACAAAGCTTCGTGGACACGAAGACAAAGAAAAGGAACTGGGTGAGACCGTTTTCTCATTGTTTAGCAGTATCTAATTTCTCACATATTACTTGAGATGCCGAATAAGTAAAGTGTTAAGATGGTAAAATCTTATTACTGTTAGACTTATCTCGTATTGTAAGATTCCCTATACCATTGGAGTAGACGTCCATCGGAATTCCGCTTTCCTGTGGTTAGGGATGGGCATCTTACAATGATACGAATAAGGAAAGTGTTAAGATGGGTAACATCTTATCACTGTTAGACGTATCTCGTAATGTAAGATTCCTTAAACCATGGAAGTAGAAAACAGTCCTTCAAAGTTGAGAATCGTCGTGGTCGTCGTCGTAGGGTGCCGTGCCATACTGGTTCAGAATAGCCCCGCAAAATTTCTCACTCTGGCTATGTGCCTAGTTTGAGCTTATACAGGCAATAGGAAACATACGTGTCATGGAAAAATTTAGTATTAAGTTTCACATCAGCCAGGATCACACGGCGGAAAATATCTAATAATCGTTAAGAAGAATTGGCTAAAACTCTCATGTCAGCAGTATGCAGAATGTTGGCAATACAACAAATACTTTCAAAAGAAAATTGCAGGTATAGGCCAGCTACTGTTCTAAATTGAGGATTTAACACTTAAAAAGTACCAAAAGTCCCATAGGAAACCAGAACGTACTAAAACCAACTACCTTACTTCAGCTAATGAAAAAATAACTGCTTTTGGAATTTTAAGTATATTGTCTTTCTTCCTTTACTAGATAAGGCTAGCATTAAACATGATATAGATTCCTTTGCTCGTAGACTTCGCCTTAAGTGGTTTTTTAGGGATCATCAGAGATTATCTTCTAGTACGAATACTACGTTAAGACCTAAGTCTAGTTTTAACCCTAAGAATATTGACACTGCTATCGAATTGTATATTAGCAAAATTGAAAGCGAAATTATGTCCATTGACGTGAAAGGTCGTAACTTTTGCAATATAGTTGGTAATCGTCGTATATACTCAGTATAGTAGTCATGGAAAGATCTCAACACATATCCAATCTTAATGATCGATCCTCTCGTAACATTAGGCAGCCAACTCTGAAAGTTTTAAGGATCATTAGTGGTCACTCTATAGCAATACAGTAAAAAAAACTTGGTGATCTTAATTGCCTTTACAGTTAAATCTTGGTTATAGTTACGAAACTATACAATTTTTTGAAGAGACAAGCAAAGATTCGCTTCCTGAAGTGTGAAAGATTGGAAATGTCTACCTGATGACGTAAACTTTTCAAGGATATTTTAGAGATTAAAAAGAAGGCTTTTTATCGGTTTTTAACATAAAAATTTTGTAATTTGTAACTTTTTACACAAAGCCTCTCTGAAACTCATTGAGGTGAGAGAGCCTCCCTGTACAAATATTGTCAATAAATTGCGCTAATGAAAATTTTAATGAGACGAGAATGACCAAAACCAATGCAACAGTTGAATCTGAATGATGGCAATTGATAACAAGAATAAAAATTGGTGACAAATTGGTACTCAATAAAGTCTTTACATTGTCGTAACATCACAAAAACGAACAACATAGTTTACATCCAATGATGGTAGAGTCTACCAGAATTCAATGGATTTGCTTTCTCAAATGGATGGTCATGTTTATCTCAACCAAGAGGTTAGTATATTTTTGTTTATTATCTGTTGATCAATACTTGTTGTATCTGTCTACATTCAATATGTATTTGTACTCTTTATTGTCTTTTGTAAACACCCTGTTATCATTTTCCATTGTTCTTATTTTGTGCTTTTACTAAATGTTTGTATACTTACTTCTTCAATATTGATTTATGTTTCCATGGTAGTTGTTGCAATAGTCGTCTTTCGTCTAATGTCTGTTGATCAACTTGACTTTTTAAAGTTAAAGTCGGGAATTGAATGCAACTTGATTTTTTCTTTTTCCTTGTTCTAAACAGATCCCGGTTACTACGGAAAGGCCCAAGGTAAGATATCACTTTGAAGAGAATTGTTAGAGTCACTGATTACATGGCAATACTTTGTATCTAACCAGGAAGTCGTCATAATATAATGAAAGAAGTGCAACGCCCGGATGTTTCTGAAAAACTTTCTTCACGCTTTGTGCACCATGGAATGTACGCATCTAGTGTATGCAAACTATGTAAAATATGCCTTATTAGCCTATTTTGAATGCTTTGGGCACCAAGGAATGTACGCATCTAGTGTATGAAAACTATGCCAAATATGCCTTATTAGCCTATTTTGAACAGTTTGTGCACCATGGAATGTACGCATCTAGTGTATGCAAACTATGTCAAATATGCCTTATTAGCCTATTTTGCCTATTTTGAACGCTTTGTGCACCATGGAATGTACGCATCTAGTGTATGCAAACTATGTCAAATATGTCTTATTGGCCTATTTTGAACGCTTTGTGCACCATGGAATGTACGCATCTAGTGTATGCAAACTATGTCAGATATCCCTTTTTAGCCTATTTTGAACGCTTTGTGCACCATGGAATGTACGCATCTAGTGGATGCAAACTATGTCAAATATGCCTTATGATGGAACAGGTTGGGATTCTACCCTTCCTACTCAGTATCTCGACAAATGGAAGTCATGGAATGAAGCTCTTCATCAGTTGGATGGTTATCAGGTTCCCAGAATGATTGTTAAGGATTCACTGAGTTTGCTAACAAACCCAAGTGTCTGTGTTTATACAGATGCATCAGAAATGGGCATTGCTGCAGTTGCCTATCTTGTTGTGGATCATTCGAGTTGCAAGGATGTGGAATGTACGCATTCCAAGCATGCAAGTGTCACTAAAAAAAGGTTTTGGTGCTATTCTAAACGCATTGTGCACCATAGAATGTACGCAGTCCAAGCATGGAAGTGTCACTAAAAACAGCTTTTGGTTCTATTCTAAACGCATTGTGCACCATGGAATGTACGCATTCCAAGCACGCAAGTGTCACTAAAAACAGCTTTTGGTTCTATTCTAAACGCATTGTGCACATGTACGCATCAAGTGTATGCAAAGTTTGTCAAATATGCCTCATTTGCCTATTTTGAACGCTTTGTGCACCATGGAACGTACGCTTCTGGTGTATGCAAACTATGTCAAATATGTCTTATTAGTTTATTTGGAAACGCTTTGTGCCCCATGTAATGTACCCATCTAGTGTATGCAAACTATGTCCAATATGCCTTATTAGCCTATTTTGAACGCTTTGTGCACCATTCAAATCTCCTACCTTAACATTACATTAAAGTGTGGTTTAATGCTCGATCTTATCCGTCTCATTACTTTAAATCGGTAATCTTCAATAGAAACAATATAGAAGAAAATCTCTTCCAACGAATTTAACCGTAATCTTCATGTTGTCGGCATAAATCTTTCTTCTTGACATTACATTCAAGTGTGGTTGGTTGCTCCATCTTATCACTGTCACCACTTCAAATCGGCATATAAGAAGTTGCCAATTAAATGAATAAACGATAGAGTGATGTAGTCATTTGATAAATTTATGTAAGCAAAACTATCTATTGCAATTTGGTTCCTAAGGAAGCAAATCGACATATCAGTGATAAAATGTCACTAGCTCATTGTATTGATTTAAATTTCCCTTGATATACCGTGATTTAATTCCCTTTTCACTCCATAATTACTGCCTTGCCTATGACCTTTGTTCTTTGCAGAACGGCTGAGAATCCAACAAAAATAATGTAAGTATTTTGATAAACCATTTAACTGTGATTTTTTGATAGAAGTCGTGGGCAGACGCAAAAACGATTGAGTAAACTTCCCTTGTCCACATTTCGCCGGAAGCTACAGCAACGAGTAAAGGTGTAAAAATTGATAAAGGCTTCATTCGTACAACTTCCACAGCGGAGTGACATCGTACCGGATTTACTGCGTTTAAATTTAATCCACCTAGCTGTTCCAATATTGTTTTGTCTTAATACTCTTAGCCACTCCTGAGACATTGCACACTCCATTTTGGCAAATTTGATGCATATAATATCTTAAGATTTTCTTCAACGTGCTTCTCAATATTTCCTGAAAGTTTAAATTTAATCCACCTAGCTGTTCCAATATTGTTTTGTCTTAATACTCTTAGCCACTCCTGAGACATTGCACACTCACTAGGTTCGCACCAGCATATGCAAACATTTTTATGGGTAGTTTAGAAGCTAGAATAATTAGCAGTAGTCCAGTAGCCCCATTCATATGGTTACGATTCATTGACGACATCTTTTTTATTTGGACTGAGGGCGAACAGACTCTTCAAAATTTCATTAACCACATGAACAGCTTTCATCCAACCATTAAGTTTACCACTCAGTTTTCAGCGACGAACGTTAGCTTTTTTGAAACTGATCATAAGGATTGACATGAATCCGTCGATAGATCGCATAATCACTTTAATATAGTTAACTTTGTCATACGAGGAACTCCTCCTTTGCTTGTAAAACTTTGTCACTCGGCAAAATAACTATGAATTGCCCTCTTGGTATTGTATTGTCCAGCAATCATTTTTTTTAAAAATTGTAACTAGAAAACCTCTGTACTAGTACAAAGACACCAAACTAACATCTAGCCGATAAGCAAGGAATAATCCGTCCGATTGTGTAGCTAGTATTGCCCCAACATTGTAAAAGATCTGGCTTAATAGAATGTTATAAATAGGAACTTCCTTCCTTCTCAGCAATTAATTATTGCACGTGAGATACGTGGTAAAGAACAGACTTGTTGTTGATCTTATTGACAGGTAACCATTCTTCAAATGCTGCTACATGTGACGGCTTCACATGTTTTTGACGTTGGCATTATGGTTCTCTTTCGCAAAAAGCTCTAAAGGTTTTGCAGAAGTATGTCTCTATGTTATAAGCGTGTTGCAGCACCCCATTGCTGCAACAAACTGACTGAAAGCCTCTACATTAAACTTGAGGTCTGTTCGTTCCAATATTAGAAATAAATTCAGACAGAATACTTCTCTGTTGGCATTATGGTTCTCTTTCGCAAAAAGCTCTAAAGGTTTTGCAGAAGGACACCCTTCAAATCGGCTGTCAATCATATACAAATGCCTTAGTTATTATGATTAATCAGAAAAGCCTTTCGAAATCTTCACTAGGGTTATAAGAATTCTGAAATGATTGACAGTTCTAAATGATTTGCCACTCAAATGTATGGCAACTGTTGACTAAGGATGGGACATGCTTCAAATCTGCTTTCAATCATTGATAAATGCCTTAGTTACTGTCATTAAACAGAATGGCAACATTGACTTGAAAATTTTTCACCTTAATTATTGGACTTGATGGTCCAGTGGTTAAGGTTTGTGTTTTCAATCAAATGGTCATGAGATTGACACCCCTCAGCTCCCTTAGTGAAAAAAGTCAAGCTATTGTGGCAATGCACCACTCGCTATAAATATATAATAAATGCTATGTGTCTGCTGAGTACGTATATATCTCTGGCACTGACGAAGGCTGAAAGCATGACGACCGGGACACAGGGAATATAAATGGGGACCAGGACACTCAAAGAGAAATTACAGACCAGGAAACCGGAACAAAAATGACGACCGGGACATAAATGACGACCGGGACACAGGGAATATAAATGACGACCAAGACACTCAAAGAAAAATTACAGACTGGGACACCAGGACACAAATGACGACCGGGACACAGGGAAACAACAACAACGGGGACGCCGGGGGGTGCAAATGGTGTCAACCAGTCAGTTACACGTGATCGCTCGACAGAATTTGAATACACCAAAATCGATGTGGGATGAGCTGGTAGGGCCTTTCGAACGTCCAACATTATCAAACAACCTTCAGTTGCAAACACATTTACTAGATTTGAAAATGGACCATGGATCGACGATCGATTCATATTTTAAGGAGTTACAGGATCTCACCGAGCGTCTGGCCGCTCTTGGAGCAGAAGGGCACTATTGAGATACGCACATTCCATCGTGCACAACGCATTCTCATTATATTCAAACAGTGAACCTACGCATAATGGCACTATTGAAATACGCAGATTACATCATGCACAACACATTCTCATTATATTCAAACAGTGTAACTGCGCAGAATGGCACTATTGAATCACGCACATTCCATCGTGCACAAGGCATTCTCATTATATTCAAACAGTGTAACTACGTGGTGGGATTCTTAGCGGGGGCCAGATTAATGTAGTCAGAACAGGGGACCAAGGGAGCACATTTGACTTTTATGGGATGACTATTAGGGTCAACATCGAAAGATGAATTATTAGAGTAAGAAAAGGATTTATCTTGGGGATTTGGGGATGGGGGGACGGGCAATGATATGGATGAAGCACGAGGAGAACAATTAGGATTCATTATAAGACAATTAAAAAGTCTCAGACCAAGAAGGAAATTGTGTTTAAATTTGGAATAAATAGTCATTCAACATTCCGTTACACAGATTTGACATTTGTCCGGCTAACTATCTGTCATGTACAACGCAGTCTAATATCCCTTGCATAACACGGATTCGAATAACTAGGCCTTTTGACTACCAGAGACGAAATGCCATCGGTGAAACATTTAAAACTGCATTACTCAAATTTCCGTCTAATCCGGGGCATGAGTGTGCCAATAGTACCATACACATGCCCTGAAGAATTGGGACTATCGAAATTGACCTTTAAGACCTTTGGGGTGTATGGGGAGGGGGTGTAGTGGCAGTCCCTCAATGCTGAAGGTGGTCGACCCTTGTCAAAAGGGTACTGGATGCAGATTTGGTCCACCATGTTACCCCTAACTCGTACATATGGCTCCTCAAAGCCGCATCGGCAATGCGTCAGCCACACCCGTAAGGATGCTAAACAAACAAGATTAGATTTAAGAAATTACATCTAATCATTTTGTTCTCTTTAGTTAAAATGAAACTAATTTCATTCTTTTCGCCAGTCCTGGTTACACTTCGTTGAAGTAAGGATGCTAAACAAGCAGGATTAGCTTTAAGAAATTGCATCTAATCATTTTGTTCTCTTTAGTTTCAATGAAACTAATTTCATTCAATTCGCCAGTCCTGGTTGTCTGTTTCTAGACTCAGATAATTTAATTCGTTGTGGAGGTCGCATCCAGAACTCCAATCTTAGTTTCAATGAAGTTCGTCCAATTTTATTACCTCGAAGGCATCATTTAGTAGAATTGCTCGTTCGTAGAGCTCATGCCCATGTTATGCACCGAGGGGCAAATAACTCAAAAAAGTCTCGTACATGGTTTGGATAAGTCTCAGATTAATCTCCGTAATAGTCTCAATGCTGCTGATAACAAACTGCTACGCTAATCTTACCTAATAATGGCACGACATCCCCTGTGTAGCCTCTAAGTACAATGTTATCCGGTATTAAATTGAAATGAGAGAAATGTCTCTTATATACATCTTCCGATATCGTAGATCGACTAGCGCCGGTATCGAGTTCCATAGCTAGCTCAACGTTTGCTATCTCAACAGTAACATAATAGGGTTTGACCCTTTCAGTTTATGGTGCACAATGCGTATAGAATAGCACCAAAAGCTGTTTTTAGTGACACTTGCATGCTTGGAAGGCGTACATTCCAGGGTGCACAATGCGTTTAGAATAGCACCAAAAGCTGTTTTTAGTGACACCTGCATGCCTGGAATGCGTACAGTCTATGGTGCACAATGCGTTTAGAATAGCACCAAAAGCTGTTTTTAGTGACACTTGCATGCTTGGAATGCGTACATTGCTAATAAGGCATATTTGACATAGTTTGCATAAAGTAGAAGCGTACATTCCATGGTGCCCAAAGCGTTCAAAATAGGCCAATAAGGCATATTTGACATACTTGGCATACACTAGATGCGTACATTCCATGGTGCACAAAGCCTTCAAAGTAGGCTAATAAGGCATATTTGACTTAGTTTGCATACACTAGATGCGTACATTCCATGGTGCACAAAGCGTTCAAAATTGAAACCAACCAAGCTGCGCAACAAGCCCATCTTCAGTAAGAATGACAAAAGCAAATTTTACGGAGGAACTTTGGAATAGGGCGTAGCCTGAGTCACCCACCTTGGATCCGCAAGTGCAGCTTGGTGCGTACAGGGTGGAGTCCAGTGTCGTAGGCGAGGAGAGATATAATTTCTTGTAATTTTGTGTATGGCAAGTCGAGGGTGAAGCCTTTGAGATGAGTCTACGAGTGGAGACTGTTTATCGAATCATCAAGATACTTCTGAAGTGTGTTTTAATGCGTAGTAGCGATGTTTTAGGCTCTGATCTAAACACTAAGAACTGTGAAAAGTTGGTGAGAGGGCTTTTTTATGCCCTACCAAGAACTTGGGGGTAGCAATCAAGATACATTTCCTGCTTAGTCATCTTAAACAGTTTCCAGATAATCTTTGTGACTACAGTAATGAACAAGGTAGTTATGAGCCTGGGTTTGCAAAAATTATGAATCTTGCCTGGTTTCTGAGAGATAAAAAAAATCAAAAGCTTCAAAAAATTATTTTATTGTGTAGTTACCCTTCAGTATAGTTTTATTGCCTTTCTCTACTTAGCACCACTTTTTCTATGTGCCACGCTTACTAGAGGGGAGGCGCCAATTTGAGGGCGGCGCTAATTGGAGGCCGTGTGCTAATAAGAGGAAATAAATATAATATCAGTAGAAATAGACAATAATATCGGCCACTGCGCGTCTTTTCTAAAATGAAGTCTTGCATATGACTCTGTTTAATAAATGACTTTTAAAGTCATTAGAAAAAAAAAAAAATTTTCAGCTATGAATCTAGTAAGCAAGAATCATATGCAAGACGTCATTTTAGAAAAGACGTGCAGTGGCCGATATTATTGTCTATTTAATAGACAATAATATCTTAATTGAGCACACTTTTTAAATTTGGAACTGTCTCATGCCTGACATGCATTCCAAAACCTGACCCTAACCCAATCGATGTCGAGTAATTCAGTAAGTTATGTGATTTTAGCTGAGAAGCATGTAGTATTAAGAGTGAAATAACTACACAACATCGGCAAACGATAAATGAAATAAATTCATTACTCAACAGTTTATCGAACTTGAACTATCAAGATACCTTCTTTGGCTATTTCTCCCTACCTTTGGGGTTATTCGTGAGAAATTGCCTAAATAGCTTTTTTCAATTTTGCCTTATCATCGTCAGCTGTATGTTAACTGGCAGATTCTTGACTATTATCTTCATTTTCATGGTCTTTTGAATTCATTCTACACGCGCTTAATCATGTCCTTTATGTCATATAGATTTCACTTCCTACCATTTGGACGCCTTCCCTTAAGTCTTCCTTCAATTAATGACATAGTTTGCATACACTAGATGCGTACATTCCATGTTGCACAAAGCGTTCAAAATAGGATAATAAGGCATATTTCACATTGTTTGCATACACTAGATGCGTTCATTCCATGGTGCACAAAGCGTTCAAAATAGAATAATAATCCACATTTGACATAGTTTGCATACACTAGATGCGTACATTCTATGGTGCACAAAGCGATCAAAATAGGCTAATAAGGCATAAACAGCCTGCAAACCAAAACCTCGACAAGGCCTGCAAACCTCCGTCAGCACACAAACATATCGCATAGGATCGCAGTAAACGTTCTTTTCTCGTCGAAGGAAGGATAGTAGTCCAGTACAGTAGTAGTCCGGTGCAGTAGTAAAATTTTAAAAGATCACGAGAAAGGCAATGGAAGTTCGTTTCGACCGGAGAACAACAGGGGCAACCCGATTCTTGCAAGGTAAGGTAAACTGATTGGTCTATAGTTTGCTAGATCCTTCTTGTCTCCCTTTTTGAATACCAGAGTGATGATGGCATTTTTCTACTCTTTTGGCACTTGTTCTTGTTTCAGCACTTGATCATACAGCGCTTTGAGCTTTGCTCGCACTAACTCGCCTCCTGCTTTCAGCATCTCGATCACCACTTGGTCTTCTCCTGGTGCTTTGCCATTTTTCATTCCCTTCATCGCATACTGGCCGGATGCCATCACACTACATTAAGCCCCCTCCTAGAGAATGAGTTGAGGAGGAATGAACGATAATAAGAAACCATGTAAATAATGTAATAAAAGAATGCTAAATCGAATAAGTAAAATGTCTTTAACTAATAATTATTATCTAAATGGTTCATATTAACTAGTACGGCAACAAAAAGTGTTCAATCTGCCAAGCAAAAGTGTACAAGTCTCTGAGGTGGGTCTTGACATTTCCACACAGGATGAGAGTTATTACAAACAGAACAATTCGGTTTTCTCTTCGGCTTTTGCTCTCCTTGTATAAAAAAGCTCTTATTTTGCGACGTTCTTTCTGGCCGCTTTGATAGTCCATTCAAGGTTTCGGCAGCAATTGTCTGGAACTCTGCTTCCTGAATTAACCACTCGCGTAGAATATTAACATTCTCGTCTTTCTTATTCTCAAAGATCCAAGTTTAATATTTCTATCCTTTATTTTTCTCACAAACTCGTCAATCGCGACAGATTTATACTAGACATCATTCTGCACTAACTGTACAGTAAAGAGAACGTACTGATTGCCATGTCACGTCTTGATATTATCTTTTTATCGAGTACTTTTCTTGGGAATCTTGTTGACACTAAAGATAAACCGCCGCGATGAAAATTAGTAGCAAATCCTTTCGTGTTACGCGGTATTGTTGAGCCATTATTTAACAACTCCAAAGTGGCTAATGAGTTATAATTCATTGTGCTTGGAATAATGCATGTCTCCTTTAAGAAGACACATCCTTTACATCCTTGTGTTTTCTGGATGGACCAAGCATTTCTTCTGCAAATGTTCAGTGTTTCTGTAACACATACTCGTGGTGGTTGCAAAGTTTGGCATTAGCATTTACCATTGACAGTCATGACAGTCTCCTTTAAATGGTGTGCACATTGTTTCTCCACCTGCTAAGAGTACCTCGGCAGTAATTTCATCAATTCCATGTGCTTTTCTTTTCTTCAGTTTTTTTAATAGCGGCGGCAACCTCTTCATGCGAGGTAGGAACCAGTACACAGGGCGAATGGGGAGGATGTGGTAATCTTTGCTCTGGTTTTTCCTCATGGGGAACTGGTTGTTCAGGTGTGATTTGAAGTGCTCCTCCCAAAGATTAAGGTACAAGAAGATCTAGTTTGGGACAAAACACTGGCGAGAGTTTTGGTTATATTGATCTTGGAGACAAAGGTATTCATTTTGGAGTTGCCAAAAAGCCCATGAAAACGTGCCACACGCACTTGTTTTCTGTATCAGTAGTGCAATCAACCCTTTAGTATTCAGTTGGGCAACATTTGCCACATAATCTATATCATCATCACAGCTATTTGGATTGTTCTTGCCACCAACTTCAACTTCCATTGTAAACTTAATGGCAGGATGACAGTCGTTTAGTGTCTTAAGAAACTTATCAACCTATTGCCTATCAGGCATAATAGTGATGGTGTCGTCTACGTACCTATGATAAAAAAGGGGCAACTTGTTATGGGTTTGGAGTGCTTCCTCGACTGAGCACATGAATACATTAGCCAGCAACGGCCCAAGAGGGGATCCCATAGCAACACCTTGAGGTACGCCGCTACGTCAATCAAGAGAACCATAAATCTGGGGGTCACTTAGAGAAAGAGGAAAATTGTAAAAATCGGCACTGTAGTGCACTCAAAGCGTCTACATTTCCAATATACCAAGAGTTTAGTTTTAAGAAACACTTTAATCTGCCTTTCAAGAAAACAATCATCTTCCATACGGAGGTTTTATATGCTTTGAATGCAATATTTCTTTCTATATTCTAGCACTTGTCATCGTCATCATAGAATTTCCGCGTCAGAACAAAAGAGGCGCCAGCAATTCAAGTGATAGTCGGAAACCGACCGAGAAAGCTCGTCGGAAAAGAATACATGTTTTTGTTACTTTCCGATGACTTTTGATTTGGCATATTTTAATTTTAACTTTCACAGCCAAGTAGTAGCGTTCGCATGCAAGAAAACCTGCCTTTAACATGCCAAACGCTTGTCTGGTGTACATTCTAGGGATAACTTGATGCACCGTGATGTCCTCTAGCAAATATCTCACGTCAGGTGCAACAGCCTAGATTATTCCTCCAGCCAAGAGTACACCTGGGGTTATTATAGGCTACATTGTTTTATATCCTGGGTATAAGTTGGACCAGCCCACTTTATAACCCCAAGCATAAAATTGGCTAGGCCAGAATGTACCCTCTTTGGTATGTACCAAGTGCGTTACGAGGAGAAGGTCGACATGGAGCTATTGCTTGGCAAGATGACGTAGAATTGATAGCCATCCATCCTCTACAGATAATAGATGTCGTCTTTAGAAACCCAACTATTAAAACTTTCAGGATATCCTTTCCATTTGACGAGGAAGTAGGTCTGATTTGGTCCTATGTTCTTCCTTTTTATAACCTTTTCAACTCGATACCTATCGTCTTCTGCCACGGTTACCTTTTGTACGATAAAGGAATGCTAAAATCTTGTCAATTAAAGAGTATTTTTCCGGATGTGTCTTGTTTATTTTGATTGTACGAAAGTTTTTGAACTTGGGCCTAGCAATACGGATATTATTTTACCAATACTGCGTAACACGAAAGGCTTTGCTGCGAATTTTCATCGCGGCGGTTTATCTTTAGTGTCAACAAGATTCCCAAGGAAAGTACTTGATAAAAAGATAACATCAAGGTTATTGAAAAAGGCGTAAATTGTAAACAAATTCTTTTTGTCGACAGAGTACCGGTTTCTTTGTTTTGATAAATGCGCCCTCCAAAGCGGCAAGATGAAAAGGAGATCTGGCTCTCGCTAATACCCTAAACAAATTCTCTTGATAGTCGTCACTCCATACGATTGTTGTGATCAGTGTATGGCGAAAACGTTTAGCAGAATGAATCCGTTACTCAACGCAATATTCGAAGAATGCTAAATTCCTTGGATGCTTCCGATTGAAGTGTCTTCGATCTTGTCCTTTTCAATCTAATTTCCTCATCCAGAAGTTTTCTTTGGCATTGTATGTATGCATTGGAACTTCGTAATCTCCTATTAGCAACTCTAAAGTTTAGAAACTTTGGAATAATTCCACATGATTTGCAACGTTCCAAAAAACTAAGATCCAACTTGCACTTTCCAAGCTTATACTCAAAGTGGCATTGTATAGTCTAAATTCCAGCTGGGACAAGCTAAACCATTGGTTGAAAGGCGTGAGAAAAGTTTGTTCATTAAGGCCAAAGGATACAAATTTTTTGTAGTTCTGAAGCTATATCTCACGGAAGGCATTTTCAAGGAACTTTCAACGCAAATACCCATGGACATACGAGCAAGAGTCACCCCACAGTCATCCCACAGGTCCGACATTTTTTATTTCCGCTATCACAATTCATAATGGCGTAGAGGTACGCTCATTGGTTGGCCCCATTGACTTTCCGGTTGCAATCATTGCAGTAGAATCATTTATATTATGTTTATATAAACTATAACTAAAGTAAACAAACGACTCTAAAAACATTAACTATCCCATCACAATTCATAATGGCGTAGAGGTACGCTCATTGGTTGGCCCTGTTGACTGTCGGGTTTTAATCATTGCAGTACAATCTAACGTTCTGAGCAATTATTTTTGCAATATTTCTAAACGTATGGAAGCGCCGACGACTTGTTTGATACCTACTATAGCATTTCTGGACCTTTGCGGCACACCGGCTACTGCGTTCGACCGATAACTGCTGACGAAAATATCGTTTGAATGAACGCCCGCGGTCTATTCAATCCTCATGCATCGTGAGTCTTTTGTCTTCTGGAAAGAAACCCGCGACAGCCAGTGTGAGTATTTCAATAGTGCCATTCTGCATACATACACTATTTGAATATGATGAGAATGCGTTGTGCACGATGGAATATGAGTATTTCAAAAGTGCCATTCTGCATACATACACTATTTGAATATAATGAGAATGCATTGTGTAAGTTTGATTGTGTGTATTTCAATAGTGCCATTCTGTATACATACACTATTTGAATATAATGAGAATGCGTTGTGCACGATGGTACTTGGAATGCGTACATTCCATGTTGCACAATGCGTTTAGAATAGCACCAATAGCTGTTTATAGTGACACTTGCATAGTTGGAATGCGTAAATTCCATGGTGCACAATGCGCTAAGAGTAGCACCAAAAGCTGTTTTTAGTGACACTGGCATACTTGGAATGCGTACATTCCATGGTGTACAATGCGTTTAGAATAGCACCAAAAGCTGTTTCTAAAGACACTTGTGCAAATAGTTTATGGGAAAGGAGAGGACTAAAACACGCCGTAGAAAATAGCAGGCACGTGAGCGACACGTGTTCTGTTTTGTTCTTCTGATTCTGTAACAGCGTCATTAGCATAAATTATCATGATAGCTTAATCAATGACTTTCAGTAAACAGCAGAGAAAATTTCATATTTGATATGACTGAAAAGGGGTGACGAGAGTTGCCTTGATTAATGGCAGTTAACGCCCTCAGATTCTTCCTCTTTTTCTCCTTTAACTTAACCTTCAGATTCTTCCTCTTCTTCCCCTTCAACGTACCCCTCAGATTCTTCCTCTTCTTCCCCTTCAACTTACCCCTCAGATTCTTCGTCTTTTCTGATTTCACGTAACCCTCAAATCGTTGCTCTTCCTCTCCTTCAACTTACACCTTAGATTCTTCCTCTTCTTCCCCTTCAACTTACCCCTCAGATTCCCAGAAGAAGAAATTCATGTGTGCGAAAAACACTTTGAGTGTGAATGGGTTACATCTGAAGGTGGCAAACGACCAGTCATACCTCCGTCCGTTTTCCCAGGCGTATCAAAGTCTTATCTGAAGCAGACCGTCACACCATCACGCAAAACTTAACCTTTGCCCAGACGAGAAGGGCAGCCTAGAAACAACGGTCTGAAGAGATGGACAAAATTTCAGACTATTTGCCGTAGTTGTCACGTACGCTTAACTCAAGATACAGAGGTTTATAAGTACCGTTGTTGCACTTACCGATTCAAACACGAGTGCGACCGATTCTATGTTTATCCAACAAATGTGATAGTACTGTTCACCCTGACGAGGTTTGATGACAAGTGTGTAGACGGGGGTTCAATTTTACACTTTGTACGGCTCGTACTAGTCGTCTGCTTAAATCTATTAAACCCCCGTCCGTATCAATCACACAATCATTTAGTCCATCAAGGAGTTAATCAATCAATTAACCACTTGATTCGTTAACTAGTTAATCAAGCTACCGATTAATCAGTTTATCCATCAATCATGCAATCAATCTGTCAGTTAAGCAGGTAATCACTTAATCAGTTAAGCATTTGATCAATTAATCATTTAAGAGATTAATCGGTCAACAGTCTAATGAACTAGTCAGTTAACAATCAATCATTGGTGCTATTCTAAACGCATTGTGCACCATGGAATGTACGCATTCCAAGCATGCAAGTGTCACTAAAAACAGCATTGGTGCTATTATAAACGCATTGTGCACCATGGAATGTACGCATTCTAAGCATGCAAGTGTCACTAAAAACAGGTTTTGGTGCTGTTCTAAACACATTGTGCACCATGGAATGTACGCATTCCAAGCATGCAAGTGTCACTAAAAACAGCTCCATTGTTATCATTCGAAGCATGGGATTCGTAGGAACATTATCGACCCTCATTACACCGACGAGAAGCTTTTTGCTTGAATAGAAAGATGAGAAACACATGTAAAAACCATGGCCTATATTTGATATCTAACTCACTCCTTGTTTGGAAAGCACAGAGCAATTTAACACCTAAAGTCACGAGCTTGTACGTTGGACATCCGTATTTTAGTAGCATTGTTGAGAAAACTGTTAGTACATATGTCATTCCTGATGATTCATCTGATCACTGCATACTTATGGCTGATTTTTTGCGATATTTCCCGCATAATGAAAAGAAGTCAACAAAGCGAAGAGACTTTGGGGAAAGAAATTTGTTAAAATTGAAAGAAGCACTCGGTGATGTAGGGTGGAGTTCAGTAATTGATGAAATGGATCCGGATCAATCCTTAGATAACTTTTATAATATATTGACTACCCAAAGAGTTTAGGTATAGTTTGAGGATGACAGTTTGACAACTTATCAGAAGCCCTAAAATTTGGTAGTGGATTAAAATGAATCAAATGCCACATTTTGATATCTAAGGTAGCTAGAATTCAGATAACAGATTACTTTTTTATGGTTACTCTCTCTTTTTTTAGAAAGGAATTGCTATTTTTGACTTGCATTTAGTATCTCACAGGAATGTGCCATTTGGCTAATTCGTAATCAGGAGGCAATTAGGTTACCGCCTCTTACCTGTGCATCCTCTTCCGTCTGATGTCTCCTTGTATCCCTTACTACATTTGCATTGGTAGCCTCCTTGTGTGTTGGTGCAGGTACCATGTCGGCAGATTCCGCTAATCTCTCTGCATTCGTCAACATCTGCCAACAAAGTTTGGAGAATATAAAAGATTAATGCATTCCATAAACTCATACTTTATAATATATAACAATACTAAGATTTCTAACTAATCGATGTATTACAATCGTCTTTACTCTTTCTCGGCTCTTAGTTCATTTTAGGTTCTAATTGAAAAACGCATGTGTCTTATCTAATATACCTCAAATGACGTAAAGTCACGTGACTGAGTTTAGACACAAAGTAGATCCCAGACTACTTTCAGATCATAGGCATTGTTGGACCTCTCCCTCCATCTAATGGCTATGGCTTACATTCCATGGTGCACAATGCGTTTAGAATAGCACCAAAAGCTGTTTTTAGTGACACTTGCATGCTCAGAATGCGTTTATTCCATGGTACAAAATGCGTTTGGAATAGCACCAAAAGCTGTTTTTAGTGAAACTTGCATGCTTGGGAAGCGTACATTCCATGGTGCACAATGCGTTCAGAATAGCACCAAAAGCTGTTTTTAGTGACCCTTGCATGCTTGGAATGTAGAAATGATCAGCGATGGAAAATAATATGGAAGGTGGGAATGGGGCGATCTATTAATAAATCGGCAGACGGGAACTAACTAAAGAGTATGCAAAATAACCGACTTGACTTAGAAAGATACAATAAGCGCACTGTACGGCTACAGTTCTTGACTATACCTGCCTATAATCTGCAGTTGGGTTAATCTCAAAACTATAAATGACTCTTAGTTCTCTTGAGCGTAATGTTCCATGGTGCACAAAGCGTTCCAAATAGCCTAAAAAAGCATATTTGCCATAGTTTGCATACACTAGATGCGTACATACCATTGTGCACAAAGCGTTCCAAATAGCCTAAAAAAGCATATTTGCCATAGTTCGCATACACTAGATGCGTACATTCCATGGTGCACAAAGCGTTCAAAAAAAACTAATAAGGCATATTTGACATAGTTTGCATACACTAGATGCGTATTTTGCTAGTCATGAAACTTTCAAAGGGAAGAACAAATGTTGAACTTGTATTCAATGTAACATATAGAAGTTAAAATACGTGAAAAGTTCAAATCTCAATAGTGAGATAAATTATCGACTGTTGTTTTATCTAGCAATACCACCATTTAAAGGAATAAGGCCATGTCTTTTGATCATACAGCATCTTAGAAAACTGCACCGACACTGCATGACTTGGAGCGAGGTTTTTGTGCACCATGGAATGTACGCATCTCATGAATTCAAACTATGTCAAATATGCCTTATTAGCCTATTTTGAACTCTTTTTGCACCATGGAATGTACACATGCAGTGTATGCAAACTATGTCAAATATGCCATATTTGCCTATTTTGAGCGCTTTGTGCACCATGGAATGTACGCATCTAGTGTATGATAACTATTTCAAATATGCCTTACTAGCCTATTTTGAACGGGCCATAACAAAAGTTGCCCAACTTGAATCGCAGCCAAACTTTCTGGAGGTCTTTCCAGGATATTGATTAACATGTGTATCAAGTTTGGTCTTGGTCCTCTGCTGTCTTAAGGTGTTATGGACAATTAATTATGACTTAATATTTTCAGCGGATTTAGTGTCTTCTAGTTGATTTCCATACTACCAGGATGTAGTAGTTTCTTGAAAGAACTGCAAATATAACAGGTTTCGGTTTTATGTAAACGAGGCTACGATTGTCCATTTACCAAAGCAATAAGTTCTGCTTTGAATTGACATTATGATAGTTCTTTCATTAACAGTAGTACCTTGATCAAAAGGTAAGCTAGTCACCACGTTTGACAGTTAGATGCTGAAATCAAGCTTCGCAGCAAGACTTGCTTTCGACTAGCATGCATTTATCCACCTTCCTTTTAGGATTTGAAACTTTCGGGAATTTGACTCTGATTTAACGCGGAATACTCTTGTAGGCCATCAATCTACATTATAAACATATAAACATCAGAATTGAAGGACCTCTTTTCGTGACCAAATTTTTCCACTTTTCTAAATCTTAGTGCTTGAAGAAATGCCAGAAATCGACCCACCTTGTCAACTTACATTTGTTACCATATCTTCTAAACTACACAGAATTTGACTCTGATTTAACGCGGAATACTAACTCATCGATGCTACGATGCCCTACAATATCCTATCATTTTTTGGGATGGAGCTGACGGCTATCACTTTAATATTAGATTGATGAATCTAGCAACTAACAAAGAAATGAATAAGAAATGCAGTGCAATGCATTATTATTTCTATGGAGTAATGAATCGGCCGTATGAAGACAATTATATTTCAAAATGCTGTCAGTTGTTTTACCAATACGTCATTGATATGTATTTCAGAATAGATAATGTATTAAGAATACTTTGAAGATACAGGGAGACGCCCCTTTGCTTCTGGTACCAGCTGGGGATCGAGTTAATCATGCTCATCCACCCAATACGAAATGTGCCTGTGCTTGACGAGGACGGATTCATAGCCATGGTAATCATAGCCAAAAGACCAAGAATCGTTGCCGATCCTTAAAGCCATCAAGATTCTATGGTTCAAATCGAACCGAGGTTGGCATAGTTTCTATATAATTTATTTTATGCCAACGTTATATTCCATGCCATTTTACAGTCACACTGATAACTGACCACAGTTATCATTTTTTGTCATTGTTGTTTCAAGCAAAGGTGTTCATCCTGATCCTGCTAAAATCGAAGCAGTCAAAATGCAGAAGCTCCAGCTAATGCTCAGGAGTTGAGAAGTTTCCTAGGCTTGTGTACTTATGTCTCTAGATTCATTTCCGTTTGACGTCTACTCCTATGGTTTAAGGAATCTTACATTCCGAGATAAGTCTAACAGTGATAAGATGGCACCCGTCTTAACACTTTACTTATTCGTATCATTGTAAGATTCCCATCCCTAACCACAGGAATACGGAATTCCGATTGACGTCTACTCCTATGGTATAGGGAATCTTACAATACGAGATAAGTCTAACAGTAATAAGATTTTACCATCTTAACATTAACATCTATATAAAAACTTAAAAGAACAAAAAGTACAAATATCAATCGATACAATAAAACAATAGAGTTTAAAACCAAACAGCAAATGACGAATAGATTGTTGTTTAATTAAATGTTTGTGCCACATCAACTTAAAAGATGCTAATGAGTCTCTCTGCTGTAAGGAAAGTGAGAGGCTGTTCCATGTTTGGCATGTTGTATCAGTAAAAGTTTTCATTTGCGCCTTGGTAACTTTATTACTAGCCAAGGGTAATAGGAACACTTGATTTGAACTTAAAAGCATTTGAAAAGGATGCAAGGTAGTAGTGATTAAAGAACTGAGACATAACTAGAGACGACATAATTCTATCCCTCCTAAGTTTCTACTTTGTCATTCATGACTTTCAGCTTGTGTCGTCAAGTAATGTCGTCTCCAGTCACATCTCTGTGGCATTAGCCCACACGCTTCACGAACCAAATCAACATCAGGTGTTAAGCAGAATTGATAGGTTTTAAGCAACTCATTGCAGTCACTCTAGCAAGGGTGCTATACACGGGTCCATCGGTCGCTGCGTCATGTTGATGACACTTCTAGTCCTGCAAGAATCTCATTATTTGCTCGTATCACACAGTGTTTTCATGGGCCACGGACTACCGATCACTGCCCGTAGTTCACAATTCAAAGCTGCCCGTTAAATATGCATCTCCTAGATAAAAATAGCTGATGAAATTCAATCCAAGCCCCAATTTTGATGGTAAGCTGATGCATATTATTTTTCTCGCCTATTCAAAGGAGAGGCCTCAGCTTGTACGATGGCAGTGGCCAGACTCAACAGATATGCAAAGTAATGCCACACTAAATCTTGAAACATGTAACTAAGTACACTAGGAATGGCTGCAGCTTGCTACATATTTCAGAATATCTACCGCTATTATCGTGAGGCAACAAAGAGGTAGGTACAGAATCGAGGCTATATTGTCATGACGTAATGATATAACAAGAACAACATGAGAAAATTATTTCATGTAATTTATTTCAGAGAGACAAGTACTTTGAGGTATATTTTTTACTAAAAATTCCAAACGTCAACCCGGTATCATTTTGCCAAATAATATCTGACACAATCAACGACGCAGTTCATGCGAGAATCTACCGGGGGCTTCAACATTCCTTATCCTTCCTAAGGCTTCCTCTCCTGTCCTTCTCTCCACGTGGCCAAACCAGCATGGCTATTTCAAGTAACTTACTTAAGTAATATTTAAACATTACACGACTACGCTTGCAATATATCAGTGTTTAAGAGGGAAATTAAACAAACGCACAGCTTTATCGATAAGGTAACGCTAAATTATTAAGATGTTGATTCACAAATTTCAAGGCAGAGAGCGCAGCGTCCGCCTCCGCCGTCGTACGATGGCATCGACTTAATGATGGACCACTTAGTAGTAAAAAGCTTGTCCTTCTCCTTCAGTTCCCATACAAATTTGGAGAGCTCCGTCTCTTGTTTATAAATCAAGTTCCTAAACGACTTTAGGTGATTGCGGTACCGTTCTTTAAAAGTCCCCCCTGCTATCCCTATGTAAAGTTTTGTTTCATTGTCCTAAAGATTTTCAGTATAATGATACATCTGAAATGGGGAAAACATCTTTTCAAGTACAGAAGAAGTCTAGTGCAGACTTAAATCCTTTGAGAATGGTATGCTCTTTTATCATTTCTTCCTATTTGTACATTTCCGGCTGTATATTTTCTCTAATTTTTAAAATTCTATTATTTAGAAATGAGAGAGAGTACCATCTCAATCTTTTAATATGTGATGCATCTATCTTTCTACTTCATGTCAGATTAAAAACTAGCGCAAAAACGCAGGTTCATGTTGGCGGACGGCTTCCATCCAATTCGCATTCTCGTGAAAATGGACCCTTGTCTTGGCGCAGTCGTAGAAAGGAGAAATCGCTTCGCAAGTGGTGTAAACCTTTCTACTTCATGTCAGATTAAAAACTAGCGCAAAAACGCAGGTTCATGTTGGCGGACGGCTTCCATCCAATTCGCATTAGTAAGCTGGTAGCCTAGTTCTTCATGCCTTATCATTGTAAGTAGCCACAGTTACTAATATCGATCCACTGAATCTATTGCATGTGTTTATTTGAGTTTAAAATATGAATATGAGGGTGACAAGTGCTTTAAAATAACATTCACGGTAGCATTTTTTCATTAAAATCTAAACGTTAAGTAAGCTGGTAGCCTAGTTCTTCATGTCTTATCAATGTAAGTACCCACATCCATGGTGCACAAAGCGTTTAAAATAGGCTAATAAGGCATATTTGACAAAGTTTGCATACACTAGATGCGTACATTTCATGCTGAACAAAGTGTTTAAAATAGGCTAGTAAGGCATATTTGACATAGTTTACATACACTAGAAGCGTGCATTCCATGCTGCACAAAGCGTTCAAAATAGGCTGATAATGCATACTTGACATAGTTTGCATGCACTAGATGTGTGCCACATTCCAGCGTGCAGAACGCATTCCCAATATGTTCAAATAGTGTAACAACGCTCAATGGCACAATTCAAATGCTCACATTCCAGCGTGGCGAATGCACTTCGAATATGTTCAAATACTGTAACTACGCTCAATCCAACAATTCAAATGTCCACATTTCAGCGTGCAGAACGCATTCCCAATATGTTCAAATAGTGTAACTACGCTCAATGGCAATATTTAAATGGACAATGCTGTTGTGGGTTGTCGCTTACTCGCCCATGATACCAAACTACCTTGAATGTGAAATAGAAAACCAGTCTTTGACTTTCTATCCGCTGTACCTCCCCAGTCTGAATCAACATATGCACTCAAACTCAAGTCTCTACTTCGTGGTGATTTAAACAATAGACCATAATCTAAAGTTCCTCTTATATATCTGAAAATTCTTTTAACAGCTTTCCAATGTTCTTTATTATATATGATATCTATTGCATTCACCAAATAAATATTGATTTGTTCGCAATAACAATGAAATGAAAACTATTTCACCAAAGGATCTGTAGAACAAAAGGTGCATAAATTATTCGATAAAACGATAATACTTTCTGTAAAGATTATAAAACGAGACTTCCCCTCCCCCTAATTCTGTTTGTAAAATCTTTCCCAAACTCCTATCTTATTATCTATGGACACCCTAGCATACTGTACAAACTTTATTTGTAGGTACATTTGAGTTTTAGATATGAGTATTATTATGGGAAACGGTCATCGTGTATTTCCTATTAATCTAGGCATGTTTTGGGGGGAGAAATGAGATATTTTCAAATCATATTAACACTATAAAACTTTGCTTAATCTGAATTATTCTGAGCAGGCGGATTAGTTGTCTAGGGCATGCTTTGAGACAAGGTGAGTGGGAAGAGGATTTTAGGCTCAGGTGGATTCTAGACTAAAGTGGATTTTAGGCTCAGATGGATTCTAGAGTCAGGTGGATTTTAGGCTCAAGTGGATCTTAGGTTAAAGTGGATTTTAGGCTCTGGTGGATTCTAGAGTGAGGTGGATTTTAGGCTCAGGTGGATTTTAGGCTCAGGTGGATTTTACGCTCAGGTGGATTTTAGGCTCAGGTGGGTTTGAGGCTCAGGTGGATTACGTAGCAGTCTTAGGGAGTAGCTCAGGTAAGTTTACTTTGTTCTTACGTCAACCTCGTTGGTAAAATGTCAAACTCCAGAGCCAACTACTAGTATCATTAATTTATTCCTTATATTATTTTGTAATCTAAACAGTTAACTCGCCAGAATATTTCAGTTGTTAGACCTGTAGTTAGAAATTTATGGAGGATTTTACGAAGTAATGCTTCATCGTATACTGTAAGAAACAGAAATAGAACCACCAACAAGAGTGTCTTTTCAAGATACCAAACAAATAGGGAACTTGTACAAATGGTCATGAAAGAATTATAGATAGACTTAGGAGCTCTTACTGCCTTGTGGTGAGGCATGGAAGGCTACAAGAACTGTTAAATACTTGTAACTAGACTTGTGACTAGTGATATAGTAGAAAGAAATAAGAAAGATCTTACAAAGAAACAGGATATTCTGCGGCGTAGCCTTGCCATATATCTTTAAAAAGTTTATTTTAGTTGAGTAGAATGTTAGTAGAATGTGGAACAATACAAGAAAACAAAATATGTTCTTACGACAAAAGAAGAGTTCCGCTAAAACACGTTAGCAGTAGAAGGAAGGTGGGGCTAAGTTAGGTGGGGCCTCAACTCTTTTTATTTTCTTCAGCCCAAAATACCTTATGCAAGCCCTGTTAGTGTATTTTCCGTAGAAATTTAACAATTTTTGGCTGGGTCTGTCTGGATGGCTGGGTCTACCAAGAAAGAAAGATTTGGGCTTTTGGGAATGGACAAAATAGGAACCAAAACATCGAAAGTTGCGAGCAAGGCTATAGGACGTTGTTTGACCAAGTTCAAATGCAGTGCGTATCGGAGGATATAAACAAACACTGGGTCGTTAGGAACAACAACCGACTATATGTCGTGATTTATTAACCCAAGATCTGAAGACTAGCTAACATGTCCATTTCACAATTTAAATAGTGCATGTAAGTAGCTTTTCATGGTGGTGCTATGATAGAGGAAGTAGAGACCAGAAAACTTACGAAAAAGAAAACCAAACGGAAAGAAAGATCTGTACATATATAATATAATTTAATGACAAAATTTCTGTAATATAACTAACAAAATGCAAAGCTGTAAATCCGGAGATATATTTGAACTATGTGCAATAAGTAAAACATCCATAGAAAGGGAGATGTTATGTATTTTAGATTTTGTTAAGTTTATTATCAAAAATAACTTAATCAAGGCTTAATTGAACTGGACTTTTAAAATAGCCTCTGTTTGACTGTATATAGCCTCAAGGCCATTCCAATAGCCTTTGAGCAATTAATTTAATATTCAGAGTTAATGTTGTAAATCAATAATGGCTGTTCTCAAGCTAATAATGCAATGAAATGGATTTACTACGCGCAGCACTAATTTCTTATTACTACAAATTTAGCAACTTGGGCCATGGTTGTCTCATGGTCTCGTAAGTAATGGACTGAGCTACAAATAATGCAATGAAATGGATTTACTACGCGCAGCACAAATTTCTTATTACTACAAATTTACCAACTTGGGCCATGGTTGACTCATGGTCTCGTAAGTAATGGACTGAGCTACAATTCCAAGCATGCAATTGTCACTAAAAACACCTTGTTAGGTTATTTTGAACACATTGTGCACGAAGGAATGTACGCATTCCAAGCATGCAATTGTCACTAAAAACGCCTTATCAGGTGATTTTGAACACATTGTGCACCATGAAATGTACGCATTCCAAGCATGCAATTTTCACTAAAAACGCCTTGTAAGGTTATTTTGAACACATTGTGCACCATGGAATGTACGGCAGAAGTAAAGTAAAACGATCTCCTTGTTTGCTCCTCCTCTCAGACCTAGCGACGGATTTTACTCCTATGTGAACCTGGCTTTATATCTTAATCAAACGTTAAGTTCAACAACCGACTGCAGTCTACTGTAATTCTGGTATTAACATGGGACACACATAGTTAAAATGTCAATTGTCGGTAATGATAAGAGCAAAGATGCGTGAATGGTAGAGCATTTATTCAATAATAGGGTAAAATCAGGTACAGGATGAACAGGAGAAAGAAGGGTGATATCAAAGTAAAGGACAGAGCAGGCAAAGAAAGATGATATCAAGGTAAAGGATGAGGAAGAGAAAGAAGGGTGACGTTGAGGTAAAAGATGAAGATCAGGAAGAAGGGTGATATCAAAGTAAAGGACGAAGCTGACAAAGAACGATGATATCAAGGTAAAGGATGAGGAAGAGAAAGAAGAGAATTGCCGAAATGAGCTATCCCTTGATTTATTCTAGTAAGAAACGCTTGTTCCTTAAGTAAAAAGTTTTTCTCTTTTAATCTTTATGCTAAAATTTGAGATTGATCTTTCGATAGATTAAGATCGCAAATAAGACTTTTGAGTTTAGCTAGATTAATCGTCTGTTGCGATGACTGAGATCTATGTGTTGGCTCTTGGCTGTACTCAGAATCACTTTCTTCAGACGTTTAGAATAGCACCAAAAGCTGTTTTTAGTGACACTTGCATGCTTGGAATGCGTGCATTCCATGGTGCACAATGCAATTGGAATGGCACCAAAAGCTGTTTGTAGTAACAATTGCATGCTTGGTATGCGTACAATCCATTGTGCACATTGCGTTTAGAATAGCACCAAAAGCTGTTTTTAGTCACACTTGCATGCTTGGAATGCGTACATTCCATGGTGCACAATGACGATAACCTGTAGTGATACCTAAGCAACTACTTAAGCAACTCCAGGCCTGATTTTAGAAAATTGCTAAGCAACTCGAGACCTGATCCCGAAAATGGAGTTGCTTATAATAAAAAAACGTGTAATAATTCAAGTGACGTAATACATCTCACACCCTTCTTTTTACTTTACAGGCTCCCCTCCGGATTGTGCCCTTTGCCATTACCCCTGCTATGACAATTGGCAGTTAACAACCACGAGTTACAAAGGGGCATCTTTTTACTACATGTTTTGTACTCTTTCCCTTTGATGTCTCGCAAGATGCCGCAAAATTTAACAACCACGAGTTACAAAGGGTCATCTTTTTACTACATATATTGTACTCTTTCCCTTTGGCGCCTCGCAATATGCTGCAAAAATTAACACCCACGAGTTACAAAGGGGCATCTTTTTACTACATATTTTGTACTCTTTCACCCTCGAGAGCTATCATCCTTTTATGTACCGATACTGCACATTGAGATTAGGAAAACAAAAGTTCTAAACAAAACTAAGGGCAACTCGTGACTGTGGAAGTCTGGACCACTTTTCGCAGTCTGATTCGCAGACCATAACAAAGACGTTTGTTTGGCTTTGCGATGTATGTTGTACTGTATACTGTAAAGTACTCACATACCGTTGTCATAAATCTTAACCTTTGCATATTTGACATAGTTTGCATACACTAGATGCGTGCATTCCATGGTGCACAAAGCGTTCAAAATAGGCTAATAAGGGATATTTGACACAGTTTACATACACTAGATGCGTACATTCTATGGTGCACAAAGCGTTCAAAACGGCTAATCAGGCATATTTGACATAGTTTGCATACACTAGATGCGTACATTCCATGGTGCACGAAGCGTCCAAAATAGGCTGATAATGACCTAACGACAAATATTGGAGTAACACATACCGTGAGTACTAGCATATATCCTGACAAGAAACATACAGCCAACAACCTAACACGAATAAAATGACAATACCAGTCTATAAATCCTTTGTTGTTTATGAACGTAGAAAATATGGCTTAGCCCCCAAATGTCATATGTGCCCGGGGTAGTGCGCTAGTGCTAGTTTATAACACCAAACAAGACAAGCGTTCGTTACCTTAAAAAGTTCTTAAAATGTTCTTAATTCTTAGACCCCAAATATATTAGTCTGTTCTGAATTTCAGACCCCAAAAGTGTACACTATTACCCCTTCATGAAAGTCAATGAGTTCTCCCCCTGGGGGAACGGCGGATGTTTTTGAAGCAATTATTCGATCATCCGGATAAATCGATTTTCCTGATGATTTTCAAACTGTTAGGATTTGGCCGTCCATACAAAGATTAATTGAAGGAAGGAAACTTTTTTGACAACGTCTCGTCTTCTGGACCGACGTCTTCAATTCATTTACAAATTGTAGAGCAAATTTTGAGTAAGAGGATCTTTAGTCATTCAGAAGACGAAATGTTACCAATACTGTTTCCTTATTTTGGGGTTTATCTACTGTAAAATGGAATAAGCTTAGTAAAAGTAGAATGTCTAAGAGTAATGACAGATAAAATTGTCAGGGTGGTATTTTGAGTCGCTAAAAGGCCTTATCTTGTGTTAAAATTGATGAAGAATATTCTCTGGGACTCTCTGAGATCACTCAAAACGCCCTTTATTAAGCGACGGATCCAAGAGCTGGGATTTGTAATAAACGCCGCCTTCTATTTAAACGCTGCATCCAAAGATTGGGATTTGTAATAAACACCGACTTCTATTTAAACGCTGCATCCAAAAATTGGGATTTGTAATCAACCATCAAAACCAGTTCCAACATACTTGCCAAGTCCTGTTAACATGTTTTCAGCTTACTGCCAGTGATTTTAGAGGTTTTTAAGCAAATTATAGGTCTTTGAAGATAGTGACCCTAAAATGAGATTTTGTCCAAGGCGCGCGCCTTTGGCAATTTTGCACAAATTGGTCAAATTTTGACAACCATCAAAACCAGTTCCAACATACTTGCCAAGTCCTGTTAACAGGATTCAATGGATTTATTTCGGATTCAATGGATTCATTACGGATTAAATGGATTTATTTCGGATTTAATGGATTTATCTCGGATTTAATGGATTTTTTCCGGATTTATTCCGATAGTGTACGGGATTTATTTTAGTGATTCACCCCTCGGAATATACCCCCCAGTTTGGAGGAACATGGGAACGTTTGATAAGATCGGTTAAACGTGCATTGAAGTGTGTACTTGGACTGACTCCAGAACGGCCAAATGAAATGCAGACCTGGCCTTTCCTATGATACGGAAGCAATTGTCTGTGTACACTTTAGCACAGTCTGGGTTCTCAAGCAAGTGCTGCCCTATGGCAGAGTCACATTGCTTAGTGGCGTTTTTGGTCTCTGAAACTCGAGGTGGTTGTTTCCTTTTAGGAGTAGATGCTTGGCGAATATAAGATGGTACATGCTGCTTAATTCGGTATATGGGCACTTTTGTAAAATCTATCAAGTACAACTTTATGGCCACTTTTGTGAAATCTATTAGGTACCTCTATATGAGCACTTTTGTAAAATCGATCAAGTACAACTTTATGGCCACTTTTGTGAAAACTATTACGTACCTTTTTGTGTGCACTTTTGTGAAATCTATTACGTACCTCTATATGGGCACTTTTGTAAAATCTATCAAATACCTCTTTATGAGCAAGACTGCTAGTTGCACAGCAATGCGGACCTCTAGGAATTAGATCCAATTATCTATTGTTTCCAAGTAACACAGGGAATACAACATATTTGTTAATCACAACATACATGTCAGGTCCCTGTGCCCAAGATAGCAATTGTCTAAAAAATGCGATCATTTCATGGCTCTCAATAAGGATCTTTACACAAGAATAATACTTCTACATTCTAAGCAACTATTATCACAAGGGAAAACATTTGACAATAGAGTGATCATACCAGGATAAAACCTACTGAAGAAAAAAATTTAGAAGCTGATTCATTTTTCTCGGAAATGGTTCATATAATTCGTGTACATATCAACACATGTTTATATTTTAACATTATAAAAGTTCGAGATTGTACTGAAAAAGAATATCATAAAACATTTGACAATAGAGTGATCATACCAGGATAAAACCTACTGAAGAAAAAAATAAATCTTTTAATTTTTGTGAAATATTTTTTGTTGGTGTTTAATATACTGTGAAGAAGGAGGAGATTTTTAATGTTTTCTAGAATATCCGCATTTCATTTAAATTATAGATAGATTAATGTGATGTTTCACATCGGGAAGCTATAGCACTTGGGGTCCAGGGGCTTTTAGGTGACCCCACCTAATGTAGTATACTATGAGTCTAAAACATCTTTTCTTAGCCTACTTTTGTTTCAGCAGAGTTATTTGGAAAATTTACTTTAAAAATTTGGTATGCAAGATTCGAGGCCTGTATCCACACCACATGATCTTGGTACGAGGTTAACTAGAAATGAGGGTGAAGCAGTCGAGTTAAAACGCCATCAAGCGGCAATTGAAGGCCTTACATATGCAGTCTATGCAACAAGACCAGATTTGGCTGCAGCTTTAAGTTCAGTCAACCAATTTAGTTCCAATACGTAGCAGGCTTGTATACTGTTGTCGACTTGCTTCTCCACTATATATATTTATTTTCGATTTACATTCAACTATTTTCACTATATTTGCGAACTCGACCGATCTCCTTCAACATCTTCCGCTATTTCCTAAACGTGCTCGAAAACCCCAGCCTAGTATCCTATCCTACTTTACATATCTATTCAATTACCCTAAATACGTTTATTGTCATATTTGAAAACGCCTGGTAAGCTGCCAGCTTTAGAAAGTAAACGGATTGTAAATAAGCACCGTTTAGCTTTCGAAAATGAGAGTGCATGTACGAAATATCAGAAAGAGTATGCTGATAAACGTAGGCATGCTAAGAAAAGTAATTTAGAGAAAGGTGATTTTATGATAGTAAGATAACAACGATACAATAAACTATCTACAAACTTTAGTACCACAGCATACGTCATCATTGACAGACAAAGACAGCTAAAAATATATCATCCATAGCCTGAAGAACCTTGTTTGCTATGAAGTAACTTAGATCAAGTGATAATTTCGCACATATTTCTTCAATACCACAGCTATCTCTTCATACGGTGCTCCTCACGGCTGTTACTGCAAAATTTGTGCCAAACACGGTTCAACACGATTCCATATGCGCATGCGCATTACCATCATAGGCACAAATTTCGCAAGGCACAAATTTATAGGAGAATCACATTTTAGAGATCAATTTGCTACAAAGCATTCAGAAACACTTCCAAATTTATGACACGCACAGCTGCGATCGGCCAAAGTTCCGTTGGGTATCTCCCAGGAGTTGAGGTACGCATGTGTGAACCTGGTTTGAGGCGGAAAAATCAGGTCGCTCGTAAAATTCCGCCTGGTGGAAATAGGCTTAAAACCATAGAGAGTTTGAGCTGTTTTTATGTCGCTTATATTCGAAAAGATTGAGGCTTGACAGATTCAACTTGATGAAATACGATCTAGCTCGGTAATAAAAATGTAAGTGTGTGCCAGGCGGTCGTGCACACTACCAATACACAACCCCAAGGGCCGCTACTGTATCATGATTTGATTATGTAAGATATGCTCTGGAAGCTACTCAATCGGGTATTTAGATATAACTTCACAATGGAAATTTTAACAACTCTCGTACCAACTATTCCAGTTTGGCCATGGTTAGGATAATGTACCTCGATTCCTAAATTACAGGTATGTTAATTGTTTAAGTTTGGTATGTTAACCTTGACTAGCCGTTCTCTGAACCCTGAGGTACTATCTGTAAATATGATTATGATCACTGCAATGTTTACACGATACTATAAAAGTATGTTTCGTTTGCTACTTGCAACCGACGGGCGTGTACTACAGTGCCACTGTGTACATCCCGCCTCGGTGATTTTCTTGACAGAAACTAAATTTTGTCCTAATGCGGGTACAAACAAAACATTCTTAATCATCACACGCTCTCCGAGTTTATTATTTCTCCATGACACTTCACCCATTCCTAATCCCGGCACGACTTCATTATTCGCCATTCGAATCTCTTCTGGCCTATCAAATTCACAATAATTTGTAAGATATTCCTTCATACAACACATATGTTTGGCTTCTAATGCGCATGTGGAGCAGCGGAAAATATCGACCGCCTCGACATTTTCCGCCTAGTGGAGATTCGCCTTAATAGTTCTTTCATTAACAGTAGTACCTTGATCAAAAGGTAAGCTAGTCACCACGTTTGACAGTTAGATGCTGGAATCAAGCTTCGCAGCAAGACTTGCTTTCGACTAGCATGCATTTATCCACCTTCCTTTTAGGATTTGAAACTTTCGGCTCATACATCCGATTTTGTATATTTTTTAATCCTTCTTGGACATCGGGATCATTCAAAAACTACGTACGCTTTTTCCGGCCAATTTTGACCCTCCCCATTATTTTCTTTCCATATAGGGAAAATATTTTTTGTTAACCTGAAGTAAAAGGGTCTAATTCAACTTTCTCACCACTCGCTGCCTCTTCCACAGCACCACCAAACCCTTGAGTATGTCATTAAATACATGCAAGCATGTTGAAAGTGGTTTTAGTGATTGTCATAATTTGACCAATTTTTGGAAAATTGGCCAAGGCGCGCGCCTTAGACAAAATCTCATTTTAGGGTCACTATCTTTAAAGACCTATGAAGTGCTTAAAATGCTCTAAAATCACTGGCAGTAACCTGGAAACATGTTAACAGGACTTGGCAAGCATGTTGAAAGCAGTTTTAGTGATTGTCATAATTTGACCAAAGTGAACGTCGTGCTCTGCGCTGTTGCGAAATCGTGAATTCAATGTGGAGTTCTGCGATCGATAGGATGTTCGTTTCGTTTGATTTCTGGCTCCAAAAACAATTTTAAACTTACTATTTTCTGATGGAACGAACTTGTATCTCTGCCCAAAGAGATCGTTGGATTATTGAAGCGAATGAAGCAAATGAACGTGATAACAGTCATAACTCAACGTGCTCAATGAGCTAAACTGAAAGGGTCAAACCCTATTATGTTACTGTTGCGATAGCAAACGTTGAGCTAGCTATGGAACTTGATACCGGCGCTAGTCGATCTACGATATCGGAAGATGTGTATAATAGACATTTCTCTCATTTCGCTTTAATACCGGATAATATTGTACTTAGAGGCTACACAGGGGATGTCGTGCCATTATTAGGTAAGATTAGCGTAGCAGTTTGTTATCAGCAGCAAACTACGTCTTTGATTACATCTTTAACTTTTACTTCTAATGATTCAATTTGTTTCATATTTAGCTCCAATAAAAAACTGCTTCTTACTTTGCCTCTGTAGCTCAGTGGTTAGAGCACTGGTCTAGTAAACGAGGGCTCGTGAATTCAAGTCTCTCCAGAGGCTTACTACCATTAAAAGGTATTGTTCTGCGATAAACTACGTCTTTGATTACTTCTTTAACTTTCAAACTTTATTAATAAGATGTCCATCAAATCTTATATGTGAAATGAAGAATGAATTCTGAGACTACAAAATCAAAACCCGCGCCATGCGAATATGATTATGAGTACATCGTTACTAATGTTACAACGCTATTGTCAGCATTCAAGCGGATAGTAGTCTCAGCAATAGTTCTGATTACATGTTAGTGGTCGTTGTAGTTGTTGTTGAAGTAAGCAGCTTTTTAAATAAGCCTCTGTTTCTTTCTCTTTTGTAGACCAAGCTCTCTAGCAATAAAACAACTGACAGCTCTTATTAACTTATTGGTATAAGTTATGTTGTCTGTTGTTATGAAATTACATTATTTACTCTTTTCGTGAGCTCATTTCGAGAGTCGAAAGCGAATAAAACTTTCAAAATCTTGCTCGTTCATGATTCGAACAATGTCCTCAATAATTCTTTTTTCTTCTTCGTTCCTCACCATGGAATGTACGCATCCAGTGTATGCAAAGTATGTCAAATATGCATTATTAGCCTATTTTGAACGCTTTGTGCACGATGGAATGTACGTATCTAGTGTATGCAAACTAAGTAAAATATGCATTATCGGCCTATTTTGATCGCTTTATGCACCATGGAATGCACACATCTAGTGTATACAAACTATGTCAAATATGCCTGTATAGCCTATTTTGAACGCTTTGTGTTGAGTAACGGATTCATTTTGCTTAACGTTTTCGCCATACACTGATCACAGCAATCGTATGGAGTGAAATGAGAAAGCTATTACGATGAATTTATAGGAAGCGAGAAGATCCTAGAAAATAACGATCACGAGAGCGACACGTTTTCTACCACTCGTGTTATTGAAAAAGGTGTAAATTGTAAACAAATTCTTTTTGTCGACAGAGTACCGGCTTCTTTGTTTTGATCAGACACTAATGCGCATTTCTGTAAGGTGTGTGGCAATAGAATATGCTACAGTTGATACGTACCCTTTGATGCAACTCTTTGTTAGAGTATTAAGGTTTTGAAATTTTGGCTTATTGAAAACTGTAGTGTTTGCAACTATTTGCAACTTTGTTAAAAGTGTGTACCACTAGGGTACAGCGCAGTGGTTAGGTTACTCCTTTATCGACGAACTCCATTTTCAGTGAGCATGCAAGTGTCACTAAAACAGCTTTTGGTGCTATTCCAAACGCATTGTGCACCATGGAATGTATGCATTCCAGGCGAGCAAGTGTCACTAAAACAGCTTTTGGTGTTATTCTAAACGCAGTTTGCACCATGGAATGTACGCATTCCGAGCATGCAAGTGTCACTAAAATTAGCTTTCGGTGTTATTCTAAACGCATCTTGCTCCATGGAATGTACGCACTCCAATGTCTGACATAGTTTGCATACACTAGAAGCGTACTTTTGATGGTGCACAAAGCGTTCAAAATAGGCTAATAAGGGATGTTTGACATAGTTTACATACACTAGATGAGTACATTCTATGGTGCACAAAGCCTTAAAAATAGGCTAATAAAGCATATTTGACATAGTTTGCATACACTAGATGTGTACATTCCATGGTGCACAAGGCGTTAAAAATAGGCTAAAAATGACTACTACTACTACACCTACACCTACTACTAGCTACTACTACCTACTACTACTACCATTACTATTACTACTACTACTACTAATACTACTACTACTATTACTACTACTGTTACTAGAACTACTACTACTTACTACTACTACCATTACTTTTACTACTACTACTACTACTACTACTACTACTACTACTACTACTACTAATACTACTACTACTGTTACTAGAACTACTATTAATAGATGCTTGATCTTGATCATGAACAGAGAATCTAAGTTTCCTTATTCCGTGCAACTCTAACGTTTTTATCAGTAACACTCATCCTTTGTAATACACTCTTGAGACACATAACTTCATACTTTCTCCTTTGCTAGTGTTTCATCTGTCATCAGTGATTTAAGTAATGCACAATCGGAATTCTAACTTATAATCATAAAGTACAATAACCAATTTAAATAGCTTCAACCAACCTCAAAGTCGTGCGGCCAACGTAGCCAGCCTCACACTGGCACGAAAATTGGTAAACTACAGGGCTTCAATTTGTGGAAGGCACACGATCTTAGTGGTTGGTTGATATTGCTTTTTTGGTTGTATAAACTACGCGTGGAGTGACTGCGCCGAAACACTTCCCTACGGCCTTTTTGATCTGGTTTTCAAAACGAAGTGAAACGTTTCCATGCCACGGTAGCGACGACAAGTTCATCTTAGTTGACACCTTTAGCCTCCCTTTCGATTTACATAAAAGAGGTTAAGAGCAAGTCAATGCGTCTGTTTGTGACTCTAAAAGATCAAAGGTTCCGCCAAGAGTTGCCCTTCTGCCTATTTCCTATTCTGTAGTATGGGCTTTGGGCCCCATTTCCGACATTATGTCTGCCTTATCCACAATGCCCCAAGCGTAAACAACAACCAACTAGCTCAAGGAGAACAATAGCCGATAACAAAGGTCTATTGTTAGCTTCCAAACTAGAGTTTATTCTTCCAACTATGATCTGAACAAGAATTTTGCGTCCAACAATATTAATACAAATTCGGTTTAATTGCAAGATCTATCCGTCAAATACTAAGCTTACCCATATTCCGACATGGAGCTTTTCCGAGCAAGAAACAGCCCAATTGAAACAATTAACTGCACACATTCATGCACGAGCCATTCTGATGAGGGTGCAACGAAACCGGTCAATGGCATTTCACTGATGATTCCGTTATTAAATATTATGTACAAATTTTGTAGTACCAAGAATCTTTTCCAATAAGAGTTTATCAACAGTACAAGATCAATCTTATCTGTATCAGAAAGTCAAATTCTCAGATTCGTGTTTCTTGGCTAGCCCAAACGATTACGTTGCTTTTCAGAAATTACGATAAGGAATGGCAAAAACGAGGATTGCCACACGCACATATACTAATCTGGCTACATGATAAAATTACTTCTAATGAAATTGATGATGTGATTTCCGCTGAAATACCTGATGAAAATGTCGATAAGGGCTTATATGGTATTGTGGTAAAAAATATGATACATGGACCTTGCGGTGCACTGAACGAAAAATCACCATGCATGGCCAAAGGAAGGTGCACAAAGCAATATCCTTATGTTATTCCTGTTATCTTGGTAGCGAACCTTCAGCAGCCGTTTCCATGAGGTCTGTTGGTATGCTCCTTGTCAGTTATGTATGCCGTTGGTAATTTCTGAACTAGAACATTGTTCAACATTCAGACTTGAAAGACGTAGCATTATTTTATGTTATTCCTGTTATCTTGGTAGCGAACCTTCAGCAGCCGTTTCCATGAGGTCTGTTGGTATGCTCCTTGTCAGTTGATTTCTGAAAGATTTGGCACAAACTTGCCAAGATATGTTACCATGCCCATGAAATGTTGCAGATCTTGTTTCGATGCAGGAAGAGGCATGTCTTTAATGGCGTAAACTTTTGAAGGATCAACTTGGATGCCCTCAGATGAAATGACATGACCAAGAAAAACAACTTGGGAGGTTTTGAAAACACACTTTGATTTGTTAAGTTTTACTCCAGCTTCACGAATTCGTAAGGCACCCATCTTTTCTATCTAGCGGTACAGGATATATATAAAAATCTTGCTGTGGCATTCACCTTCTTTTAGGCACCCCAATATTGCTTAGAAAAGTCGAATTTGACTGAAGATTATGAATTTTATTGATGAAAATTGTGACTTCCCAGTACTATCTGATTTTCTTCTGGATTCTTTATCACGAAGTTCCCGTAGCTCTTTGTTCGGTTGACAGGACGTAATATCGTCTGACACTGCCCACTGGCTCTCTCTGGAAGCACACCCAAACCTACAGAAGAAAAGTACGGACAGCAATCTTCTAAGTAACAAACCCGAAATGCTTGTTTTGGTTTTCTTACCATCACGACACTTTGTGAATTGTACGCAAAACTACTATCTTTCAACGATAAGCGAATATCGCACGATGTTTGGAAGTGTACGAGTATTCAGGATAGCCGTTTGATGCTGACCCATCCATCCATCCATCCATCCATCCATCCATCCATCCATCCATCCATCCATCCGTCCATCCATCCATCCATCCATCTATCCATCCATCCACCCATTCATCCATTCATGCATGCATGCATGCATGCATGCATCCATCCATCCATTCATTCATCCATCCACCCACCCATCCATCCATCCATCCATCCATCCATCCATCCATCCATCCATCCATCCATCCATCCATCCGTGACCAGCTTGCGGCGGGTTGTCTTTCACTGGGGAATGTTGGACGGCAAGGGTAGGGTAAAGTCCTAGGTACATAAACGTACATAAACTTAAGGCATTTGAACCTAAAACTAAAATAAATCTTGCAAGCATTTGATTTGAGAGATACGAGGCTGGGGGACACGTCCCCACTATTGTCGGGGTGGTCTTTTTTTCTAATTATTATATTAAAATAGAAGAAAAAAAGAAATATGCCTTATGAGCCTACTTTAAACGCTTTGTGCACCATGGAATGTACGCTTCTAGTGTATGTAAACTATGTCAAATATGCCCTACTTGCCTGCTTTGAACACTTTGTGCACCATGGAATGTACGCATCTAGTTTACGCAAGCTATGCCAAATATGCCATATTAGCCTATTTTGAATGCTTTGTGCGCCACGGCATGCACACATCTAGTGTATGCAAACTATGGTTACATGATGCAAAGAGACGAAAACTTGACTTGCGTGGAACTAAATATCGATATCAGATATGTAAGACAAGCGGAACAAGGAATATTTGCTATGGGTTTGCTAACTTGGTAGTTCCATGGAAGTTCCCACACAATCTTCTCTAAAGTAAATATTTCACGAAAGATTTTCACTCCGCGTGTTGATAGCCAAAATTATCACCTAAATTACAAAGCTGAGGAAATACCATAGGATGTACAAATGATGTCAGCGTAAACGTTAATGATATCAAAATAGGATTAATGACCGCTAAAGCAGGATTCGTACATCATAAACGCGTGACAAGACGGATAGTATTGATTACTGGTTGTACAAATGCTGGACATTGAAAGAGTTGTACGACAGAAAATGTTTGTGACGTATCAAAGCATGTGTTCATTAAATTCCTAAAATGAAGACGACTCAACATTGTGATGAATATTGTCCTTGGCACTGAAGCTGCCTGATATATGTTAGTTAGCCTGTTTGATGTTTATACTACTTATCAAGGGTCTTTGATTGAGAGATTGCTAATGTTGCATATACTTATGTTAGGTGTGTTTAACAGTAAATAATTATTATTATTCTGGAATAACTTTGGTAATTATTACACTCAAGAAGCCAAGTGTTATAAGTGGATTATTATCATTTATTCATCAAATTTACTCTGGAGTCATATTTTGAAAATGTACAATGATGACCTGGATTGTGGTTTAAAACTTTTGCCAATATTGACTTACAATCAAATTCATCTTGCACCCTATTCAGTAATGAAAGTCGTGTAGCAACAGAAGTTTGTCAACACTCAGCCAGAGATAGCATCGCTGCTGAAACTGTTTGTCACGATATTATGTAGGAGAATCCGCCTTGTTAGGATTTCATTTTGTGCGTACCTGAAATTCGATGCATCCAGACTCCTCAATAGTTAGAAAGTGAAACGTCAAACTACTTGATGACAATATAGTAACGTCCTGCTTTATCTTCAAGAGCAAGAAGGAAAGTGTGAAATTTAGGTTAGACAACATAAGCAACTTAGGTCAACAAATATTTTCAATTACATTATGCGCCTTTAACCGCTGTTTCACGTCTTTATCTCTTTACATGACTTCATTTCCTACGATCAGGGTCTTATTCCGGGCCAATAAAGTGTTTTAAACTCAAATTTATATTTTGCATCATATATCAATCAGATACAGTCAAACACTCACAACTATTAGCCATGTATGACTAATTAGAATACAAAATGTATACGTAACAATATTAATAGTAATAATAAAAACAACAAAACAACAAAGGCATAGATTGATGTCGCCTACCATAAAAGTAATAACACTTAAATCCCCCACCCCCACCCCGCGTGGAAGCTGCATTGTTAGCCGAACATTTTTCACAATACGTCTTCCTTACGTATTTAGTATCAGTAACAGTTGCTAGGATTGTTGAGAGGGATGGCCTTACAGTTACAAAGTAATACATGTTAGCCTTTCAGCCATTCAAATCTCATCATCCGGCTGAGTTTAAGGTCAATATCACGGTGCTTCATGGTATATAAGCGATGGTATGTTCTGATTGGGTCACTTAGGAACATGATTCCTTTTTCACTGCATGTACTGTCACAATCAAATACAGTCCAAAGTTAGCATGCACTGAAGAGGAATACATCTCTGAATTTAAAAGGTTGTGGCCTGTTTACAATCGAAGTTGGGGACAATTTAAATGCCTGCCTGATGTGACGCATGACATTCTGCAGCACATAATCAGTAATTACATGATAAACTTTCCAAACATATGAGGAAAGTAGATCCTTATAGGGTATATCACGTCTGGGCAGAGCATACATTATTTACCTATATATGGTTGTTGTGGTTTGGGACATTTAGTGAACTCAGTTAGGGGCTATTACTATGGATATCTTTTCTCCATACCTCTCTCGTTTGTTACGTTTGCATATATAGAGTATATAGCTAAGAGATCATCTTCATAGTACATCCGAGTATCACAGAGGGTATACACGAGTCCTATAGGATACAAAATTACATTTGGAAACTTCATAAGTATTAGCTTTGCACAATCAGGCTAACTGTAATCGCTCGTGATCGTTTGAAATTTTATGCAGACGAATGAGGTCCCTCGTTCAATGAAAGTTAAAGCAGAGACATTCAACTTCTGTTATGATTAGAATAATTGGACAAAGCCTGTTTAAAGTCTTGAGAACATTATTAGTTAGCCTCAGTTTCAGAATCGCAGAATATGTTCAGACGATACATTGTTTGAAAACCGCTGTCAACAACTCGAAGAGTGGCTTCTTGAAAGAAAATTCGAAAGAAAAGTCTTTGATTAAACGGCAATTTGAAAAAGCACTTATACAAATAGGAATTCACTTCCAGATACCCTGAGCCGCAAAAAGAAAGACAATAAACTGGCTTTAGTTCTTACATACCACCCAGCACTTAGCTCTAAGGTGCACAAGACAAAGATCTAACTGTGCGGTTTGCCCAATGATTAAGGAAACGAGGACTTTCAACAACAAAAACAACACTCGTTCTACATTTTACAGCCCAGGACCATTGCGGTATAGAAGACCTATAGAAGGTCTTTTACTCTCATAGATAGCGCAGATAACGAAAACCAGCTATGCCATAAAGAATCATTTTGGCAGTACCAGCTCAAAACTTTGGCACCATTAGGTTTGAATGTGATGTGTACAGACGGTACAGTAGAGGACCAAGAACAGAACCTTGGGGCACTCCACATTCTATGTTTTTCATTTCCCACTGCGACTGATCTATATACACAAATTGCTGACGGTCAGTGAGATAGGATTGAAACCATTGTAGTGCTACATCTTTGATATCAAACCGTGAAGAGAGCCTCGATAGTAATATGCTATGATTCACAGTATCAAATGCAGCAGATATATCGTCAATCCTATTGATAGTTACTGTACTGTGCTCTTTGAGTGCTGTGATAACAGCATCCAGCTAGCTCGACTGTTCTTAAACTTCTTCAGATGTACTTGATGTATAAAGAGCCCTAACTTGCTTACACGGTATAAAACGGAAACCTGTGTATACCGTATTTCCTCTAATTATAGACCCGTCTATAATTAATTGAGGGCACCAAAAGGGGGGTCTATAATTAAAGGGGTTCTGCTGTTTTTGAATCTATCGTATTGAATGAATTTATCTCTGGTTAAGTTATGTATTTCTTTAATGTCTGGTTCACCAGAGTTTATCAGTTTATTTCTAATTATAGACTGGCACTGTGTGAATTTGGTAGATACATCAAGAACATTTAGACCGAATTTAGATTTGCTTAACATAATTGTATCCAAGGAACCACACGGAGGTATTTCAAGCCATCTTCGGAAATGACGAGAAATCGGTTGCTTAAGTGATTTTACTGTAATTGAAGATGACTTTTAATTTCTTACTAACTCTCTTGTGCTGGGTAACGGAGGCGTGAGAAAGGAAACTTTAGTGGGCGAGGTCAATTCTTCCAGTGTATTCGAGAAGTTGTGCGATACAGTTCTTTCTCGTTGATTTCGTTTTGTAACACGCATCATAAAAATGATGTTTTTGAAAAGAATCGATGGTCTTAGGAACAGTAATAGGACATTGGAGGAAAACTGAAAATTCATATTAAGCTTTAATATCAGTGCATCATACTGATGAACCAAAATCTACCACAGAAACCTATTCTAGTCCAGAGGCTAAGAAAGAGAAAAAGGCCACTAAAAGTTAACAAGAGTGTCTGTTAACTTAGTTAGCCTTCCCTCAGATATGAACTGAGTGGGGTGTAAGTGGGTGTTAAGAACTAAGCACACTACGCTCAATGGCACTATTGAAATTCTCACATTCCAGCGTGCAGAACGCATTCCCAATATGTTCAAATAGTGTAGCGACGCTCATTGGCACTATTAAAATGCTCACATTCCAGCGTGCAGAACGCATTCCCAATATGTTCAAATAGTTTAACTACGCTCAATGGCACTATTGAAATGAGCACATTCCAGCGTGCAGAACGCATTCCCAATATGTTCAAATAGTGTGCAAAACTGGTTCTGTAAAGATGGCACTTTACTACATACCATTTCTGTAGAGAACTGGCTGCCGAGTCAAGTCAACTGGTCCCATGACAAGTAGACTCACGAAGATGTATGAGTTTTGTATTTTCGCTAAGGAGGTAGAAGTGGACTACAGATTGATAACACCTAGCTCAGCATGTTACAATGGAGACAGCAGTAGTTGATCCAACCTATCACTCAGATAATTTGTTATGTGCTAGTGTTAGAGAGTGGACGTCTCGTTTTGATGTAGATGATTTAAATCAGCAATTCTTGTAGTGAATTATACAAAGAAAAATCCAAAAAATTGAATTGAGCCGGACACTCTGGGCAAAGGAACTCATGTGTGTACCTTGACGATATGTGCTAGTGTTAGAGAGTGGACGTCTCGTTTTGATGTAGATGATTTAAATCAGCAATTCTTGTAGTGAATTATACCAGGCTAACTGTAAGTCAGAATCTGTCTGAACTTGATGAGGTTCTGTGTTAACTATTTCATTAGTCACCTCTGACAAAATGTGCAGACATATTCCAGTTTGCAAGAACGAAATTAGAGCTTTAGAGTGCTGCTTGGAGAATTTGCTTCTGTTGAACTTGGTCCAGAATGACTAAGCAAAAAAGCAAATTCTTAAGTCTTAGAAAGTCAACCAAGAACTCAAGATTTGATATTGGATAGCAATATAACAGAACCCCATAATACCACAGGGAAAGGAGAACATACGAAGTAATACCAGTACTGGAAGCGTATGTTATGTAGCAACTGTTCTTCGGCATTTCTACTGATTTGGTCAAATTTCCATCAACTTTTCTTTACAGTTTTGTTCAAGATTGTAGCATTTAGATGAACATTTGGCTCGCTTCTATGCAAACACGTTGCTTTATCACGATATTTGACATAGGAAAAGAGCCTTTAATCACATTCTTTACCATGTGCAATCATAAAATAGTCTAATATCTTTTTTTTTTTTCGAAAACTAAAACTTTTGAAATAGGAAAAGAGTCTTTAAGCACTTTCTTTACCATGTGCAATCATAAAATAGCACTTTCTTTACCATGTGCAATCATAAAATAGTCTAATATCTTCATTTTTCCAACATACGTAGCTATTACCTTCGATTAGTTGTGCAATACGCACCAGTTATTACATTTTTTGTAGAAAGGATAAGGAATGGACTAATCCTGAGTTACTTATGTGGTAAATACAATTTTTTTCTTTTCTTTTCTTTTTTTTTTTTTATTATTATTATTTTTTATTTTTTTTCTCTCTCTCTCTCGATGATTGAAAGTATTCTTGTTACTAGGGTTGTATATCGTAACAGTATTGATATGCCTTTTGTAAGAATATTGGGAATGCGTTCTGCACGCTGGAATGTGAGCATTTCAATAGTGCAATTGAGCGTAGTTACACTATTTGAACTAATTTGGAATGTGTTATGCACGCTGGAATGTGAGCGTTTCAATAGTGCCATTGATCGTAGTTACACTATTTGAACATATTGGGAATGCGTTCTGAACGCTGGAATGTAAGCATTTCAATAGTGCCATTGAGCGTAGTTACACTATTTGAGTACAAAGTTTGAATATTGATTTAAGTAACGGGTTCGTTTTGCTAAACTTTATCCTCCTGCACTGATCACAGCAATCGTATGGAGTGATGTGAGAAAGCTTTTAACGATGAATTTATAGTAAACGAGAATTTAACAATGAATTTATAGGAAACGAGAATTTAACAATGAATTTATAGGAAACGTGTTTTACATCTTTTGCTCTTGTCGAGAGTAGTTCTATCTCATAATCGAGAGCTTGTATCCCATTTTCTTTGCTGTTTGGTTAAAATATCCTAAACTTTGCGGATAACAGTGTTAACAAAACTCAGTGAGAATTTCAAACCTCTCACAAGTTGACTTGCGATTGTTTCGAGTAAAAGATGGAACACATTTGTCTGCAGGTTTGTAGAAGAATGCGGTCAATTCCGTCGTTTTCGATCAGAGGTACCAAGAGAAATGTGTATGGAGTTTGGTCGACAACCGAGTTGGCCAACCAAGTTGTCGTCAAAGTTGTCCTGAAAGTTGTTCGTGTGTGCCTAACTTTAGGGTTATAAATTGTATGGTTAAGCCTATATAGATATGATTGATCCCCTTTTAATCCAGAACGTGTGCCGTATTTTGTATGGGAAGCTAATACTTAACCTGCAGCAGATGAGACACAGTATCATTAGATAAGACAACGTAAAGGAGCCGTCAAATGTAGGGTACAGTCTTTACAAGGACGACAGTAGGTACTTGTTGGCAGTGAAAGATACCTATCATGTTAAGATTAACATGCGCAACTTCCCCCAAAAATGACACACACACATACAAACACACTCCTGACGGCAATCAAACAGTAGCATCAACCCTAACAATAACCATCATTTAATCATCTTGAATCCAAGAGAGTTATAGTTGGTTTCCATTAAAAAGTAAGAGGCTGGTAAAGAAAACACCAAGATAACTTTGAGTATGTTACCTGATGTAACGCCAGGTGCAGATGGTGCAACTGATGTAGCAACTGGAACTGCTGTAAAGAAAAGGAAATGATATGCGCTCACTTATATGCCACGTAGATTTATTATAAAACCAGACATGCATGTCTACATTATGGTATGTGAAAGTGATTTCTGTAGCTTGAGAACATTTAGGAGGATAGAATAATACAACAAATCTCAACGTTGGGCTGTCAAGGCATCTATCAGGTCATCACGAGACGATTTCCAGCAACAAGGAAGCTACTCTTTGTGAGGGTGCCGACGTCGGACTCATCAGAAGCAACAATTATACGAGTTGCAGTTAGCTTTCTGTAGCACTTTGTAGTGACGTCAACCGAAACAAATGACATCCCAAATTTCTATGCCTCAATGGTAAGGGACCATGGTGTAATGGTATTCAGTCACAATATGGCGCTCAAATGATTTACGATTGACCATGCGTTTTGAACGATAGACACTCGATGTAGTCGTTTTTAGAGATCAGTGCTTAGTTATAACTTTTATTACAGAGTCAAAATTTGGCAGCCTGTCAGCTATTCTTTCTACAGTTGTATTTGTTTGTCTCTTTACAGTCTACCAAGTAGATCTAAAAGAAATACGAGAATGTCCTCCATGCTATATTTGGTGTTCATTTTATGGTAATGAATAATGGTGTTGCTCATGCGTCCGCGTGTTAATTGTTTCACAGTGTGTGGTCAGGAATATTGACAGGTCTTGGAGAACTTGGAACCAGCGTTATCGTGTAAGAACGGCTTCAAACACAACAAGCAAAGTGATGATATTAGAGTTGTCTTTGCACTTTATAATCTACTTGAGAATTTATGGTAAGGTATCTCATGCAGATAAAATGAAGACAGGGAAAGATGGAGAACCATAGCTGCCAACCCTCGCCTCGAGGACGGCACCAATTGATTGATTGATTGAAGACTTTATCATATGATTTCTGTCATCTAACAGAAGTATAAATTTCTTACAGAAGCCATGTATGATTTACTTTCCAACAAACAATGGGATATGGCATTCGACGTGGATAACGACAAAAAGTGTCATACTGGCTTGTTGTTATGAATTCTTGGCGCCGACATGATTGCCTCGCTTTGACTTTTGCCTTTGCCATGTGGAACAAAAGGAGAGCCTTGAGAACACGCTTCATCGTTCTCAGAAGAAAGGCAACGCGCATAAACCCGCTGTGCGAACAGCCCAAGCTGTCGGCACATGGAAGTTGAGTACTTTTAGGCGAGGTAGTAAACCAACATCAAACCGAAGTGGGCACGATAGCGCTTCTTAGCTCAGCTACACGATCTTAACACTTTACTTATTCGCATCATTGTAAGACTCCCAATCTTAACCACAGGAATACGGTCTTCCGTTTGACGTTTCCATCCGTGGTCTTGGCAATCTTACAGTATGAGATAAGTGTATCAGCGATAAGATTGCACCGTAATATTGATCTTAACACTAAACTTATTCGTATCATTATAAGACTCCCAGTCTTAACCACAGGAATACGGTCTTCCGTGTGACGTTGAGACCTTTTTTGTCTTGTGATATGATTAAAGATTGCTAGGGCAGAGTGCTCCAAGGTCTCATTCCAAGCAGAACACCATCATCCTTTATGTGCGAAACCAGTAGCTTTGGCGATCATGGACCCCCAACAAAACGGATAAAGTATAAAAATATTGCATATTCATGTACTATACATCAGGTGTATTCTATGTTCTACAAATAACCTACGTTTTATTGACAGGAATTAGTACTCTAGGTGTATGTGGAACAATAGTAAATACATACTGTGGAGTCACATATCACATATGTTCTACTCAGACCTAAAAAATGGACTTAAGATTTTGCCAAAAATAACTTATGAGCATATTAAACTCACACCATTTTCAAAGATGCGTGTTAACCTAGCTGCGCAAGTTCTAAGTAATTCAATGGCAAATGCATTGCGTCTGTTTGGAAGTGAGGATTTTGCAGCCTGGAGAAGCAGGAGTTTACAAAACTCCTTGTAGTGGGTGCAGCAAAGTATATATTGGTGAAACGAATTGTTTTTTCAACGAAAACGCGAGCATAAGTCAGTACTAGCTAAAAACGATACGGACAATGCACTAGTTACACACAGAAATAAAACTTCCAAAGTTCGACGAAGCACATCTCGTATTACATGAAAATGATTGACGTCTGCGTAAATTGAAGGAAGCGGCCTTAAAAAATTAATAGGCGGGGGATGGGTGTGGATAAGAATTTTTGAAAAATTAATTAGCAGCGTCTTTTAGGCACTCAAGAGTAACCCCGGTAAACATAATATGTCCCCTAATACACCATCTGGCCATGCTAGTGTCTTACTTAAGTGTGTGTTTGTTTATCTCATGATCTGAGATTCTAACTAGAAAAGTGGAAAACAGATGATACTACTTTGATAATTTAAGAGTCAGTCTCTGAGAAGGGTCTGTTACTTGCGATTCGATGTTGTTTTTGAAATTAGTGGTGAACTGGACAAATTCTGCTGGGTCACCCCCGAACTTCATCAATTCCACCCTTGGCAGAGATGGGCCCTGTTTTATCACGTCAGCAATCAGTCTTAGGGCATTCATACCATCAGAATTATTCATAGGAATGTGTTCCGATACTCTAGGAATTTCTGGGCCTCTTGGACTTAACATGTTTCCAGCTTACTGCCAGTGATTTGAGAGCATTTTAAGCAAATTATAGGTCTTTGAAGATAGTGACCCTTAAATGAGATTTTGTCCAAGGCGCGCGCTTTGGCCAATTTTGCAAAAATTGGTCAAATTTTGGCAATCACTGAAACCAGTTTCAACATGCTTGCCAAGTCCTGTTAACATGTTTCCAGCTTACTGCCAGTGATTTAAGAGCATTTTAAGGGGTGACCTTAATTTTCTCGGACGCCAGTAAGGGAGTACCCTTAACAGTAGATAGGAGTCGTAAGTTAGATGAAAAGATATTAAAGATACCCTTCGAATGGCATATGTGTGTACATTTCAGTTATTAAGGACGGATGTGTTATTACAAGTTTCGAACAGTACTTTAATGCTGGAAATCAATATCTTCTTAAGGGGTCCTACCTATTATCAAAAGTAAACTTATAAATCCTAAGAATAACCTTAGGACCTTGATTCAACGAATCGTAGGATCACCATGTTCTGCATTCCTAAAAGACCTGTAGATAATATTTAATAACAGAATCATTAGAAATGCCATTAATGATTCCGTTATTAGATATTATCTACGAATTTTGTAGCACCAGGAATCTTTTCCGATAAAAGAGCTGTTCGGGGAGTGTAGTAAGTTTTCATCAGGTAAAATTGCAAATTGTGTCTGTAATTTCTCTTTGAGTGTCGCGGTCGTCATTATTATTCCCGGTGTCCCGGTCGTCATTTTTGTCCCGGTCGTTATTATTGTCCTGGTCGTCACTTTTGTTCCGGTGTCCCGGTCTGTAATTTCTCTTTGAGTGTCCTGGTCGTTATTAATATTCCCTGTGTCCCGGTCGTCATTTGTTTCCCGGTGCTTTGTTGATGGTGATTGCTAATCGAACATTCCTTAGCGAGGAAGTTTGGTCAACTGCTCAACTGCAGTCCAAGCTGGATTGGTACAAGCAACTCTTTTCTTGAAAAATTGTCCACAGCATCTATTCGTCAAACTCAAGACTTAATGAGCCTGATGGTTTGGACACTTTTCAATCCTTTTTTTCAGCGAGGAAGTTTGGTCAACTGCTCAACTGCAGTCCAAGCTGGATTGGTACAAGCAACTCTTTTCTTGAAAAATTGTCCAACCTCAAAGTCGTGCGGCCAACGTAGCCAGCCTCACACTGGCATGAAAATTGGTAAAGTACAGAGCTTGAATTTGTGGAAGACACACGATCTTTGTGGTTGATTGATAGTGCTTTTTTGGTTGTAAAAACTACGCGTGGAGCGACTGCGCCAAAACACTTCCCTATGGTCTTTTTGATCTGGTTTTCAAAACGAAGTGAAACGTTTCCATGCCACGGTAGTTTATACCCTAAACGAATCCTCTTGATAGTCGTCAGCACATGACGGGTTTTCTATCAAATGCTGTCCTATTGCCGAGTCTGTTTTGGGATCTGTTGACCTGGCTTTGTTTACGCGATTAGGTAAAATTTTGGAAACCTTACTGCGTCTACTTATGAAGGCTGGCACATGTTGCGCGATTCTGTCATGTAACCTCTGCGACGTACGACCTATATATTCGCTCTCACAGCGAACGCTTTGTGCACCATGGAATGGACGCATATACTGTATGCAAACTATGTCAAATATGCCTTATCAGCCTATTTTGAGCGCTTTGTGCACCATGGAATGGACGCATATACTGTATGCAAACTATGTCAAATATGCCTTATTAGTCTATCTTGAACGCTTTGTGCACCATGAAATGGACGCATCTAGTGTATGCAAACTATGTCAAATATGCCTTATTAGCCTATTTTTGAAGCTTAAGATCACACTGTGACCATAACGTTGCTACAGGACGTCGACCAGAGCTTGTCTAACGCCATCTCTTCTCCTTCCAAAATAACAATCATACTATTTTGTGTTGCAGTCTCCAAAGACAACAGATCGTTGTTGTCAGGGTCATAGATGAGCAAATAATTACTTTGATTGTTCCCAGTCTCTTTTGTGAGGAGTCTGCTTCGAAACAAAATGCTATTGTTAATCAGCACTGATTCACCTCGAAACGTGAGGTATACGCACGTACACGAAACTAAACAACTTTCTAAATATATGAATATACGTTACCATGACAAAACCATAGGAAAACCCCAACAGACAGGGTATTGAGGGCAACTTAACAGCAAATGTGTCTGTAAAACAAGTAAATGGTGTTTTTGTTAAACCATTTTTGATAGGAGACCCTGCATACCCTTTATTGCCATGGTTTTAGTGACACTTGCATGCTTGGAATGCGTACATTCCATGGTGCACAATGCGTTTAGAATAGCACCACAAGCTGTTTTAAGTGAAACTTGCATGCTTCGAATGCGTACATTCCATGGTGCACAATGCGTTTAGAATAGCACCAAAAGCTATTTTTAGTAACATTTGCATCCTCGGAATGCGTACATTCCATGGTGCACAATGCGTTTAGAATAGCACCAAAAGCTGTAGAAATCAGAAATCAGAAAGAAAGTCGTGTGAAAGAGCTGCTAACATCACAAGGTTTTATTTTTAAGGCCCTGACACTGTAACACGCAACATATTAAACTTTGGCAAAAAAGTCTTTCTGGTCTCCCGCGTAATATTTATAACTTTGCGTGTAGATATATTAACAACACGCTGCCCACATTATCTAATCTTTCTCTTTGGAAAAAGATAGATAACAAGCAATGCTTATGCAGTGAGTGTCTGACTTGGTATTTTTTGTAATAGGTGAAATTACGAAATAAATGTTGAAGTTTAAAAAAATTATTATTATTATTACCAATATACAAGTGGGAAACAAGGGCTAGGATTACTTGTTAAGAAAAGTAATAGGTTACATGATGATGATCAGCTTGCCATCAAAATACTTTAAACTTTGTGTAGGAAATGTTTGTATGCAATATATTATTATTAAAGATCAGCGAGGATTTGGTGAATTTAAATCTCACCAAGACTTCAGTGAGTGGGATGCCAATTTACGAACCAACAGATAACAGAATTACAGAATCTAGAGTGTTCCGCCATTCCATCAACGGCCAATCTGCATTTGTAAAATACTCCGGAAAGTATATCAGAAAAACAACCGCTCTTTTCTTGATTCGAGGAAATTCGAATCTGCCAAATGATCGACTTCTGCGGGTTCCCCCACCTGAATTTGACGGCGGAAAACTAAGGGTTAGCCATTAAAAAACCCACGTACACTTGTGACGTATATTTTGTTGCTTCAATAAATTACCAATAAATGCTGTCGTTTTGACGAAAACCCTTACCATTTTTTATGTTATGTACTTCACATGTTGGGGAAGAAGGAGGGGGGACGAAGGGGGAGGTCTAACATAGGCTAATCGCCAACTTCCACTTGCAACTCCCCATGGAATGTACGCATCTAGTGTATGCAAACTATGTCAAATATGCGTAATTAGCCTATTGTGAACGCTTTGTGCACCATGGAATGTACGTATCTAGTGTATCCAAACTGTGTCAAATATGCGTCATTAGCCTATTTTGAACGCTTTGAGCACCATGGAATGTACGAATTTAGTGTATCCAAACTATGTCAAATATGCGTCATTAGCCTATTTTGAACACTTTGTGGTTTGATGCTGACATTCTGTGAGATCAGCTCCGAGATTTAAGCAGATCATTATTGGCTCTGCTGTCGTTTAGAGGATTCAAACTAAAAGAGGTGTTGATGCATCATGACTGACTGTGTATTCCTTGAATCGCCGGTTTTGAAATTGACTGTGAGAAGCTGCCATTAGGCAAGCTGTCAAGAAGAGGCAATAAATTTTACACGAAAAGGACTTGGTAGAAACAAACAGTGCACAATGCGTTTAGAATAGCACCAAAAGCTGTTTTTAGTGACACTTGCATACTTGGAATGCGTACATTCCATGTAGCACAATGCGTTTAGAATAGCACCAAAAGCTGCTTATAGTGACACTTGCATACTTAGAATACGTACATTCTATGGTGCACAATGCGTTTAGAATAGCACCAAAAGCTGTTTTTAGTGATACTTGCATACTTGGAATGCGTACATTCCAATACATTTACATTAGTTAAGGAATCAAGGATCTCTATCCTTAAAATTCTTTACAACAAAAGAATTCCCATGCCTACATTTACTAAACAGTTCGGACCTTTCGTTTAGCAATGAGTGATCTTTATTTGTGTTAATGACAGCAATGTTTTCTTCAGTGCACAATGAGCATCGTTGCCTACCACTCTGATATCTTGGCTCCTTTCTCCTGATGGACCAAGCTATTTGCAAGTAGTGACCTGAAGAAGTCTGTTAGACGAAACGTTGTCAATAAAGTTTCTATATTTGGCGTTTTACTTTTGATATCTCCCTTTCTATGGATGTTTTACTTATTGCACATAGTCTCCGTATCTTTGTGGTGGTCGTACACGACGTCCTAATCTTGTGGTTGCATATTCTTGTCGATGGGTATGTGCATCTGTATGGGGAGTATTGTCTCGTGGGACTTCATTGTTGGTTCTAGTTTTCGTTATCTGGGTCGTTATTTTAATTTTCAAATGGACAATATTGATCATAAAAATATTTTACTTGAGTCTGTCAATAAGATTATCAATAAAATTAATTTATTGCCATAGCATCCACGTAATAAGTTTCTTCTTTACCACAGATATTTATTACCAAAGATCTCATGGCATTTAACAATTTGTGATATAAATATTACATGGATTAAACAAAATCTTGACTTATCTCGTAAAGTAAGATTCCTTAAACCATAGGAGTGGACGTCAACCGGAGTTCCGTATTTCCTTGGTTAAGGATAGGGATCTTACAAGGATACGAATAATTAAAGTGTTAAGATGGGTAACATCTTATCACTGTTAGACTTATTTTGTAATGTAAAATTCCCTATACCATAGGAGTAGACGTCAAACGGATTTCCGTATTTCCTTGGTTAAGGATGGGAATCTAAAATTGTCTAATATCTTCATTTTTTCCACAGACAAAGCTATTACCCTCGAAAACTAAAACCTTTGAAATAGGAAAATAGCCTTTAATCACATTCTTTGACATGTGCAATCATAAAATAGTCTAATATCTTCATTTTTTTCACAGAAGAAGCTATTACCCTCGAAAACTAAAACTTTTGAAATAGGAAAAGAGCCTTTAATCACATTCTTTACCACGCGCAATCATATTTGTTTTGCAAGTTTGATATGATTCTTTATCAACTCTGTAGCATGTTCTTGATACATCTGTTCTGCGTTTTTGGCGTGGCTTTTTCCAATTCTATAGCCTTAAAAGCTCGTTTTAACACTTTTGATGAAATTTTTAATTTTGTTACTTAACTCATTTGTTCTGTTGAGATTTGTTCTAACAAGTAATAAATAATCTTGATATTCTTTGTCGATATTCATTGTCTACTTTAGAAAGCTTTTCCTTGTTCGATACAAAATATTACAGCTAAAATTCAGCCATTGACGATTCTCAAACTACTCCTTCTAGTTCATGATGTCTTAAAAAGTTCCATGAGTGTCTTTTTGACGGTGACTTCAGGTGTTCCGTTCAGTGATGATGACCAGGAAGGCACCAACACCATAATCAAGGCCCCAAACACTGTTTGCTAAATACTGGAGATCACTTAACAGGGGGAGCTCTGTCGTGAATCTTGCATCATCAAGTGCAATATGACGTAATGATTTCACGATAGGGATTTTCCCTCTCTCTCTCTATTTTCAACAATGATGTAATTCAATTATATGTCAACGTATATAAAAACACAAGCTTGTAAATCCTCAATACACACACTTTCACTCCGACTTCAACAACAAGCTGTTGGTAGTGATTTTTGCCTGTGCTAGTTTCGCTGCCGTGTTCATTGAATTAGTTGCATGGGTTAATTGCATGCCGTAGTCACAGTGCATGCCTTGGATTAGTTGCATGCCCTAGTCCTAGGTGCATTCCTTGGATTAGTTGCATGCCCTAGTCGTAGGGGCATTCCTTGGATTAGTTGCATTCATTGGATTGGATGCATTGGATTAGTTGCATTCCTTTGATTAGTGCATGCCCTAGTCGTAGGTGCATTCCTTGGATTAATTGCCAATTGTTAGCAAGACAAAAAAATATTTTTGGAAAACTAAGTTTACATACACACGTACTGTACAGTATTTTTCCTGAACGGGTGTTGAAATATATAGTTATGTCAGGAAGCTCTGTGCCACATTCTCTAGTTCACTGGTACATGTGAGGGGGCTTTACAAAAACCTACTCGATTTGTAACTTGTAAGTAGGCCTACATCTACAAAGGTAGTCAGCAAACACATTTTCTACTACGTAAAAGATTGTTTTAGAAATTGAATTTTGACTACCATACAATCAAGTAGGGAAGACTCTCTGCTCAATGATTTTAAACTAGACTAATCCAACAAAGTTTCCCTTTCATAAAAAATGTTTACTTGAAACTGTAGATATTCAGAGTAGTAGATGTTTTCTTGGTACTGCCCCACTTCAAAACGAGGCAAAATGCACCGAGAGACGTCACAACATCAAAACGCTCAGTAAGTTCAAGTTCTCTAATTTTCGCATTGCGAACATTTACATCATAAAATTTCTGTAGAGCAGATTTTCTGTGTAACGAGGAACTAATCATCACGTAAGTGCTATTCCAACGCACTTTCATATCATGAGGGATGTGACCACTAAGTCCTATTTCTTTGCAAAGCCCTTCAAAGAGGTCGTGTTGAATATTTGACTTTTTTAGCAGCTTGAGTGTCCGACGTGACTAAAGATGAACTAACCAAACTGACTAAACGACGAACTTACCGAATGACGAACAAACCGAGCAAACCAAACTTACGTGCCACCGAACCGACTAACTATACCACGAAGTAAGCGTACTAGCTTAGCAACGACCTAGGCAAACTAACTCGTAAACAGCTTTCGTTTGCTGACAATTTCACATTAAAGAAACTAAAGCTAGTATTCACTTATGCACAAGCAGATGCGTATAAGTCGTCTCTGGCTTCTACGTTTGCACTAGGTCCTGTAAATGCATACTTTTGGCGCTTGCTATTGCCATGATACCATATGCCTAACTGTATTCGTTCGTTTATACATGTTTGATCGATGGTAGGTTCTTCTGTAATGGTACAATATGGTTTAAGGGTTCTAAAGTTCCAACGACTAAATAAGCACTCAAATAATTCAAATCGCCTTACGGCTTTCCACAATGGAATTAAGGTAGACCCTGATAGTATTCAGGCTGTCACACAACTGCAGAACACTTCTCCTACTACTGTTGGTGATGTCAGAAAACTTCTTGGTTTCTTAGGTTACTTCCGTCGGTTTGTACTAAAATTTTCTCAAACTGCTCACCCTTTGTGTCAGCCCCCTCAACGGAATATTTCAATCATCAATACAAAGGAAGTAGCATTTCCTTAATGACTCTCCTTAGTCAAGACTGGACTAGAATATTAGATCCATGAACCCATAAATGCCGACAAGTGATATTCTAGGGGTACGTAACCTATCAATAATCACAACCAAAAAGTCATAATATCTGTATATTTAGGGCATCAGTTCTTAAAAGCAGCAACAATAGCAATGGAATCTTTATTTCTATACATTAGATTTTTAATTGAAGTTTTGAAAATGATTATCATGTGTACACGTGCTTTATAGGATACACTCCATGGTGCACAAAGCGTCAAAATAGGCTAATAAGGCATCTTTGACATAGTTTGCATACACTAGATGCGTATATTCCATAGTGCACAAAGCGTTCTAAATAGACTAATAAGTCTCCTTTGACATAGTTTGCATCCACTAGATGCGTACATTCCATGGTGCACAAAGCGTTTAAAATAGTCCAATAAAGCATATTTAATATAGTTTGCATACACTAGATGCGGGACCGCAAATTTCATCAATAAGGGTCTGTCGTCATAATTGTCAATTTTCATTGAGCGTCTGTGGGCCGCTTAAGTCACTGATCAGTGGCAAAAGTAAAAAGCGTGGGTGATCCGGACTCGTTTTCAACATGAGGCCAAAGCACCTCTCTTTTCAACATGCGGTTAACGTTGTTTACAAATGGAGGAGGATGGGTTCACCTTAGTATCACGAAAGAAAGCTGCAATGTATCAGGCCCGGCACTATATCAATCAATGCTTTATCATGGGATGAATAATGGTACTTACGCTAAGTAACATAAATCGACTTTGATAGAACTGATCCGTTTCATCAAAGTCCTAAGAATCACCCTAGTCTGGAAACGAACAATGGATGATTGTTCGATGTTATTGTTGAAATTTTCACTAGTTACCAGGCTACTGTAGGTGCACACCTGTTTTCAAAACAACAAGATGGTGGCACATTTGATGCTTTCCTTAACAAAACTTGGAGAGGGACATTCTCTAAATCATTACCAGTCCCGTCCTCTGTAAACAATATCATCATTGGTGAACATCAGGTGAGGTAATATTGTTAGGTGAAACGTTTCGTCACTCTTAGCTTTTCGATTCATGCAATACTTCGTACACCAACCAATAATCATGAATTGTCTATGAAAACATCTTAGAAAACTTATAGGATGTCCCTCGTGATGGTTGTCAATGCTTTGAGTCTCAAAGCATCATATTTATTGCTTTAAAACATATATACACCTTACAAGTGTAAATGTGGATTATGTAACCTGATGTTATTATCTCTGTCTTCAGCCGATACGACACCAGGCAATGTAAAATTGCAGTAAATAGATATGATAGGCCGGCCTCGCTATTTATATCTAGGCCACAACAAGTGTACCTGTACGGCTAATATGCCTTATTAGCATATTTTGAACGCTTTGTGCACCATAGAATGTACGCATCTAGTGTATGCAAACTATGTCAAGTACGACTTATTAGGCTATTTTGAACGCTTGGTGCACCATGGAATGCACGCATCTAGCGTATGCAAACTATTTCAAATATGCCTTATTAGCCTATTCTGAACGCTTTGTGCACCATGGAATGCACGCATCTAGTGTATGCAAACTATGTTGAAATGTGACCATATGATCTTTACATTTTGATGAATCTACGCAACCAGATAAGATGACTGTAATTTGCGGCTGCGCGCCTGTAAATGGGGCCTGTGAAAGTTTTCGAATATTGCACAGACACTTAATAAATATCTCACTAATCGACAGAAGGTAACACTTTTCCACGATTAAGATAAGGTGTTCATCTAATTACGGAGGGGTGTGTAAACGAATATCTGTACCGATACGTCAACAAGAAGAAAGTGATCAGTCCAAAATTTTATCAAATTTCTGATATTCATTAAATTGTGACGTCACACTTTAGTACTCAATTAGAGGTTTCAGACGAAATGTGGAAGGTAACTTTCTAGGGGGTGTACAATGAGTATGTCAGTCTGACTTTGGTGTCGAGTTGTTGATCAAGACAAGACCACAAAATGTCTTGGGTGCTCAGCGAAATATGCAAATTGGATTTTGTTGGTGTCTCAAACATTTTTTATACGGAGGGGTCGACCGTTTCGTCACTTCCAACTGCTAGTGGCTGTGTTGTGCAGTTTGCTTATGCTGGGTAGTCGATGCTATTCTTCAGAAGTAAAGATCAGAGTGCATATTTATATTGCAGTGCATTTAGGTTATTATTTACCCTAAAGTCTACGTACCTAACTGAAGAACATTTCTAAGGTGTCCTGAGAGGAGAGTAGTGAAGACGTCATAGGCCCAAGAGTGTCCATTGTATCTATCATTCTATCTCTTTGTAAGATCCTTTAGTACACCTGCAAGTCTTACTTTCAAATGTAAGTGAACATTATGAACAGAGTCCCTATCACTGCTCAGTGACACTGAGGTGTAGTGAAGACGTCATAGGCCCAAGAGTGTCCATTGTATCTATCATTCTATCTCTTTGTAAGATCCTTTAGTACACCTTGAAGTATATCTTTTGTGCATTACCTATAACTTTAGCTTATCAAATAGAAACCTTGATAACTTCTTGCAATGACAAAGATGGTTTTTAATAATTTAAAAAATTCTTTTGTGTAAAATGAAGTACTTTTTTATGTAAATAAATCTTTAACTGATCAAGGACATTTATTTGGAAGGACATAGAATTGTTTGAGGCGGTTTGAAGTATATCTTTTGTGCATTACCTATAAACATCGCTGTGGAAGAGACAAATATTGCAAAGTGTGCGACATTCGATGCATTTGTGGGGTTACTAGTGGTGGGTTTTTTGTGGACTATAACTCCCCGCAATTTTAATAGAATTCAATAAAATTTTGTGTGCCAATAGATGAATAAATGGGCTAAATGTTGCTATTATTTTTATTAAATTCTGTTGCGTAATACTTCTGCAATTGACGTTGAAAGTAAAAAATTTCTATTAATACTTGGTCTTTGCGTCTACAGAGTACAGAATCATTCCATGACTAAAGTGTCCCCGTAGAGGATTTGAGATCATTTGTGTACTCTTCTTAACTTACCTATGGGGTAATATTTTGTGTCTATCTTTGTAAAGAGTCAGTTGAACTCCATAGCGACCACGGTTTGTCTGCAAACCACAGCAAAGAAAGACAGATTGTTTCCACAACAACTACAAGAATGAAGTTCTGCACGCTGGAATGTGAGCATTTCAACAGTGCCATTGAGCGTAGTTACACTATATGAACATATTGGGAATGCGCTCTGCACACTGGAAAGAGAGCATTTTAATTGTGCCACTGAGCGTAGTTACAGTATTTGAAAGTATTTCGACTGCGTTCTGCACGCTGGAATGTGAGCATTTCAATAGTGCCATTGAGCGTAGTTACAGTATTTGAACATATTGGGAATTTAAAGGTAATTTTACATTATTTTCTTAACTTAGTGGAGGTACTAAATTTGAGATAAAACGATTCCAAAACATTTTGGTAACCAGTAACCAGTTTTTGTTTTATTTTCGGATCGGCCATCCAAAATCCATTTACATATCTGTTTACCGTGCACAGTAAGCAGACCTTCGAAGGACTGTCAAAGCTTTGAAAAATTGAACTGAGTAAATTAAATCTGTACAATCAATGGACCTACAATTCAAATAATTTAAAGTTGAGACAAATAAGATATTTTGAACGTAATAAACACTAAGATTTTAAGACATAACAAAATCCACATGGAAGGAACTCTCATGATAATATATCTATCATCAGAGGCGTACGGGACGATTTTCATTTGGGAGAGGGGGCACCACTCATTTTAGTCGAATATTAACCCTACCTTATGTGACCCGGTCACTTTACACACAGTATATTAGCCTATTTTGAACGCTTTGTGCACCATGGAATGTACGCATCTAGTGTATTCAAACTATGTCAAATATGCCTTAATAGCCGATTTTGAACGCTTTGTGCACCATGGAATGTAGGCATCTAGTGTATTCAAACTATGTCAAATATGTCTTATTAGCCTATTTTAAACGCTTTGTGCACCATGGAATATACGCATCTAGTGTATGCAAACTATGTCAAATACGCCATAGCGAGGAGTCAGTCAAGTCCAATCCATGGCTGTTACACAACATTATTCTCGGGAAAATGCACTACCTTCCTAAAAGTATGTGAACACTTGCAGAAAACGAAGATGGCAGCTGTCAACATTGTCAAATCTACATCTGGATTGATTGCACAATAAGTATTTGATCAGATAAGTTTCTTCATTCAAACTTATATCAATGGAAGGAGAAATTTTCAAGGATTTTATGCCTGAAAGGAGAAAAGTGTTCCGGAGGAAAGAAAAGCAAAGTCAGATTTACTGGAATGGCAACAGGAAGTGCGACAGCAAAAAAATTGCCCATGTTTGTTATCGGAAAATCGAAAAAAACCCGCTGTTTCAAAAATGTCAAAAATCTAACCTGTGAATACAAATCTCAAAAGAAGAGTTGCATGAATAGTGAGATCTTTGAAGAGTGGGTCCGTAAAATCGATCGATACCATGGAAGGTTGGCCATGCCTTCTTGCCAACAAATTATGACGTAAGCCTTGCCAGATTGAAGAGTCAACTTGCTTGCCTTAAGAAGAACCCTGAAATATTAAAAGAGTATGATGGTATCATCAAGGAACAGTTACATGCAGGGATGATAGAGCCTGTTGTTGACATGGAGACACCAGGTATAGTCCATCATTTGCCCCATCAATTTGTACTTCGGCCTGGGTCAAACTCTTTGTTCAACTAAATGTTGTCTTCTTTGTGTCTTTTCTAATGTTTTTGGAATCTTACAACAGAATTTAATCTTTATTTTTATGTGTTTTTAAAGTGTGTTTGTATCCACGAGTAAAAGCATGAGTGAAACAACTACAGACGTGAGTCGAGTCATGGCGGTCATGCGTGCAGACGTGTTTCTAGTCGCTTTGATTTTCTTGTATTTTAACGCCAATCTTTTAGCGTGTCGATAATAACATTATACTCTTGATTGGATAAATCCTCGCCAAGTAGATTCTGAGCTGTGGTGAAGGTTTCTGATCCAACACTTGATAAAAAGGCAGCTCTTTTCTGGGTATCACTGCTGATGCCATTCAAAATGAGAAATTGACCGAAACGATGAAGATACTGGTCGAATTTTTCCTTTGTACGTAAGAAATTCTCAAATAGAGGAGTATGAATTGATGTTTGAGTGTGAAACTTCAATACTTCTTTGATAATTCTTTTTATCAGTTTTTGAAAAGAACACTATAGAAAGTATGTAACCACCTGGGATCGAACCCGTGACCCACGCTTTCGCGGCGTGCGCTCTACCAACTGAGCTAGGTGACCTCCAATGGTAACATACTCTAGTCGCCACATTACCTCCCAATTTTCCAGAGGCGGATTTCGACATCTAGCTCAACGAAATTGTCGATCTTCATTTTCTTATAAAATTACCTGACATGGGGTAAGGGGGAGTGGGAGTGAGAGAAATCAAGTTATTAAGGAAGAAAACTCAAATCCTGATAGCACCGTCAGCTGAAGATCAGTTTATCGCTCATAGAATAAAGACGTTTCACTAGAAGGTTGTTCCACTTATGAAATCTAAATATAAATGACAAACCTACTAGAGGACAGGGATCTACTGGACACTATTTCATCATCATCATCACCATCATCATCATCATCATCATCATCATCATCATCATCATCATCATCATCATCATCATCATCCTCGTCATCTTTCAAACCGTCATCAGGCTTTGCTGTCACTGTAAGTGGAGCTCTAACTATCACTCATTATCCAATAGAGCTTTTCTGTCCTCTCATCCCACAACTTTCTCCGAGTTCTTCCTTTCTTTGTTGTTGCAACTTGAAAATTGTCTCCTTTATCCCCTCTCTTTAATTTCTTCCCTTTTTCCTTTTCTTTTTGATTCTTTCTCCTTCATTCCTTATCTTTCATTCCTTCTCTTTTATTCCTTCTCTTTTATTCCTTCTCTTTTATTCCTTCTCTTTTATTCCTTCTCTTTTATTCCTTCTCCTATGCCTTCACTTGCTCATTTTCTAGTGTCTTCGCTTGCACTTTGCCATGTTCTTTTCCCTGTGCCCGCAATTGTATGCTCTGTGATGATGAAAGACTGGCGCTTGTCAAAGCAGACAAAAGTTTTCTGTGATTACGGAAGCATATTAGATGGCGAATCACCCGCCGAGGACAATCTTGAACAATAGTCCGACATTCAGCTATTTTCGGGTGTTTTGCAACAGATCCGAGAAGATCTTTTGGGGAGACTTGCGAGTGCTTGGGGAGACGAAACCTTTTACTTTTAAACTAGTAATACAAAATACAGCTGCTAGGTTATGCTTAGCTTTGCCAAGCGAGGAAAAGTTATCATTGTTTTATTAGTTAAAGTTGGTTTAAGATTGTATGTCTTATAGATTATCATCTTTAAGATGGAAAACGAATAGGGTCGAATAATCGGGGGATGGGATGGTGGAAACTTGAGAACATTTGAAAGATGGGGTTGAAAGAAATGGAGACAAGAACCCCTAAAGTAATACTTAAAGTTTATGTTTAAATTCTATAAACATCATATTATACATTTGACGTAGCAAAAGTGCAACTTCCGCAGTAAAAAATAATAGGTTCTTTCCTTTCTATATCATTTCATTATTAATAAATTTTATGTTTAAGTTCTATAAATATCATATCATACATTTGACGTATCATAAGTAAAACTTCCGCAGTTAATAATAATAGGTTCTTCCCTTTCTATATCATTTCATTATAATGTCCGGCTTCCTGTGAGTTATTTCTCGGTCACACTGAACCATGAAATCCCAAAGAATCTTAACTTCCTCATTTTGCGCAAGGGTAGGGTACGCACTAACAGTGTGCGCCACTGTTTCAATATTGACACCAAATAGCCTGCACTTTCCAGAACAGTCCTTTCCGTAGATGTTTTTATTTATAGCATTTGTATTAAGTGCCTGCTCCTGAGCAGCAAAAATGAGGACATTCCATGGTGCACAAAGCGTTCAAAATAGGCTAATAATGCATATTTGAAACACTTTGCATACACTAGATGCGTATATTCCATGGTGCACAAAGCGTTCAAAATAGGCTAGTAATGCATATTAGACATAGTTTGCATACACTAGATCCTTACATTCCATGGTGCACAAAGCGTTCAAAATTGGCTAATAATGCATATATGACATAGTTTGCATACACTAGATGCCTGTGCAATCAATGCTGTTGTTGTTAGCCAAATGCAAGATTTTTTTTACATTCTATGAACTCATTTTTTGACATCATTGACGAAACATGGTTTTTGTGTGAATCTTCCTACCTTTCCCAATACATTTCCTGTCTTGGCCTCTGTACATGCCCGCTGACGAGAAGAATTGCCAAAAATGCTTTCAGTTTGTCCATTGTCATTTGGAAATTGTGATTTCCTTTCAAACACCTTTGTTGTCACGTGGTATTGGAACGAAAAGGGTGCATTTTAAGTACAATACAATATGAGATTGTGTGTTTTTCCTTAAGAACTTTTTTAGTACTCACAATATTGATTTCACCATTAATTTTTTGCCCGAAGTCTCCAATGTTCAACTCCAACCATTCCTTGTATTAGAGACTGTAGATGCCATGGTTTATTTATTCAAAAGACTGTTTATGATATAGAACAATATGCGTACATTCCATGGTGCACAAAGCGTTCAAAATAGGCTAATGACGCATATTTGACATAGTTTGTATACACTAGAAGCGTACATTCCATGGTGCACAAAGCGTTCAAAATAGGCTAATGACGCGTATTTGAGATAGTTTGAATACACTAGATGCGTACATTCCATGGTGCACAAAGCGTTCAAAATATTCTCATGACGCATATCTAACATAATTTGCATACACTACACTGTTTTGTGCCTCTGGAATCAATTTCTGCATACAAAGGATGAAATAACAAATTAATTTAAATATAAATGACAATATTCCCATTATGTTTATGGCATAGAGGAAATCAGCATACACAACAACTTTTCTGCAAGAGCTCTATGATGCAACACCTGTCTATAAATTTATCATGACTAAAAAGTTAAGAAATGTTATATCAACATGCAAACATCATGGCCTGGGCAATCGTGTTGTTTTAGTCAAATTGGCAGCCCAGCCATTCGACGTAGCATTGATTCAAGCTTACGCGCCAACATCAGACACGACAATTGATGAAATTGAGAAGTTTTATGCTGAACTAGATGAAGCAAAATCTCAATGTCGATCGCAAGATATCCAATTTGTTATGGGTGATCTAAATGCAAAGGTTGGAAGCACCAGGATTGGAAAGATCGTTGGTCCGAATGGTATTACAGGCTTCGATCTCTTCTTGTTCTTTTTCATCGTGAAGGAAGGCTCTTGCACATCCTGCGATCTCTTCTTCGTCTCTTTGTGCTTTCTTGATAAGCAGGGGATCCTCTTGGATAAGTGTGGAAGTAGCCCGTCTTTGATGTAAGGCTTCATGATGTCTAAGATTCTCTTGTCGACCAAAACGTTTATCGCAAAGATTGCATTCATATGGTTTCTCTCCACTATGTTGAAAAACCGAACTCTTTCCCTGAACACCAGGCTCAGAGTCCTTAATTGTTATTTAATTCCAGTGCTTACATATGGGAGTGAAAGTTGGACCATCACACCAACCCTCAAGAAGAAGCTAGAAGCAGCAGAGATGTGGTTTCTATGCCAAATACTGCGGATTTCTTGGACAGAGCGCATCACCAATGAAGAAGTTCTGAAAAGAGCAGGATGCAAGAGAAAGCTGTAGTTAAATGTTCTTCTTCATCATGACTAGCGACGAGAAGGTCATCAATGTAAGCATATGTAAAAGAGAAACCACGAAAGACCTTAATAATTAAACGTTGGAAAGTTTGAGCAGCGTTGCGAAGACCGAAAGGCATGCGCACAAACTCCCAAAAGACCGAAAGGAGTAGTGATGGCAGTTTTAGGGATATCTTGGGGTGCCACAGGAATTTGATGGTATGCCCTGACTACGCAGAATGGCACTATTGAAATACGCACATTCCATTGTGCACAACACATTCTCATCATATTCAAACAGTGTAACTGCGCAGAATGGCACTATTGAAATAAGCACATTCCATCGTGCACAACGCAATCTCATTATATTCAAAGAGTGTAACTACGTAGTATGGCACTATTGAAATACGCACATTCCATCGTGCACAACACATTCTCATTATATTCAAAGAGTGTACTCGTTTAAATTTGTTTGTTTCTTTTAGTAAATCATATGTATTTTGGAAGTCACTGGAGTCGTTGGAATTATACCTATACTCATTATACTTATGCATAAACATTACGGTGTCCTTTTTTTGAGTCTACGCGCAGTCAGTACAGGGAGCTACTGAGGAACTGAGAGGTTAGACCCAAGATTTACTATATCCTTAATGAATACTGTGACGTCTTCCATTACAACATTATACAAAAGGTGCGACGATTGCCTTTCAGTGTTCAATCTGAAGTTGCGGCGGAAATTCAAGCCATGGTTACCGCTGACATCACAGAGCCTATCGATGCTTTTTGCCTTGGGTATAACCTATTGTGGTAGCCTGCCGAAAGAACGGCAAAATTCGTGTTTGCGTTGATCTCCGAGAGGTCAACAAACATATAATATTAGATCAACATCCTCTTCCACGGACTGAGGATCATGGGACAGCAGGATTGATATACAAGAGTGTCTAGTCCGAAGAAATTTAAAAATAATGAAAACGATGATAAAAATACACACATACAAAAAAATTAACTAAGGGATAGGGGAAAAAATTACATGAAGAGTAATAGCTCCAGAGAGGTTCATTCTTTGTTGCGCCTATTAAAAATGTAATATGACGTTCTTGTGGCTACTTCCGAGCACTTCATCATCAGCCTATTTGAAATTGATGACACAGAAATTGTGGATGATAACGAAATCAACCAAGATCGCTCGATCTTTGACATTTTCAACGATCAGTGAACACAACTTACAGCCTCGGACATAAATATACAAAATATCTAGTTTTTCCTCTGTCTACTTACAGTGAATTATACATGTAAATAGTTCGCTATGTATTTGCTTCAAATCAGAAAAGAATTCTTCTGTCTTTATTTTTAAGAAAACTGGCAACGTGTGAGACATGATATCAACAAAAGGCTAAAAGAATTATATTTCCAGAATGGAGCGTTTGCACAAGTCTGAGAGATGTGGCCCTTAACTTTGCATCATTGAAGGGGACTACTTTGCTCTCATGGTCCAACAGGATGAGGTAATAAAGGCTGGCTTAGGTAGAAGTGGCTAACAAATGACTGGTTACCAAATTTTAAATGACTGACTTACATCAATCAATTGGCAACAGGCAGCAGCTTTTGGGTGGAATAAACAACACGCGGTTGTACCGTGGGGAAACTATTGGTCACGGCCGTTCGCACTTTTTGTCAAAACTCAAGGAAACATTCCCAATCCACTATAGCCGCAAATATAATTGGCACTTCATAGGACCATATTTTGGGTCAGACGTAAACTTGGCAATTTGATTGAAAATGACAATGTTGATGACATTTTCTGGGTAGCCGTTCCAATTTACCACTGTTTTATTTTTAATGTAAAGAATCATCTGGATATTTAGCAATCCGTATAAAAGTTACACTTAAAGCGGGCACACACGAGCAACTTTTTCCGACAACTTAGTTGGCTAACTTGAGGACAACTTGCAATTTTGGGCGAAGTTGTTCGTGTGTGCTACCTGACAACTAGGTGAAGTTGTTCCCAAGTTTGCCTCAAGTTGGCCAAAAAAAATCGGTCCCTGGGATTGTCTTGGGTGGATTTAGCATTCTTCTTGCACCTGGGCTCTTTCCTGATTAAATTAAACACTGCTCCTCTACTTTTTCAGGTTCCTAGAAGAATTGAAGTTTCTTTGAAGCCAAAATTAGAAGCTCTTGTCAGGTCTAGTTAAATTTTTGTCAAAGAAAAATCGGCAAAAACTGATTCAGATGTGACTGCACAAAAATATAATAACTGACACAACTACTAGATGCGTACATTCCATGGTGCACAAAGCGTTCAAAATAGGATAATAAGGCATATTTGACATAGTTTGCATACAGTAGATGTGTACATTCCATGGTGCACAAAGCGTTCAAAATAGGCTAATAAGGCATATTTAACATAGTTTGCGTACACTAGATGCGTACATTTCATGGTGCACAAAGCGTTCAAAATAGGCTAATAAGGCATATTTGACATAGTTTGCGTATAGTGCCCAGGCATCTGGAGGCAACGAGTTTTAATCTTCTAGGAGACTCTCGGGGGCTTCTATATTGAGTGTTGCTTCTGCTATGATCTTTCTATATTAAATTAAAAACCTTTCGAAGCTCTCTGTGTGTAAAATAGCCTTGGCTCCAGCTGCTATGCAAGTGTCCCAGCTTCCAAATCACAAAGCAGGATCGATTTGCCTGTTGCGACAAATATCAACTTCTTTTAATGCATATTTGACATACTTTGCATACACTGGATGCGTACATTCCATGGTGCACAAAGCGTTGAAAATAGGCTAATGAGGCATATTTGACATAGTTTACATACACTAGAAGCGTACATTGCATGCCGCACAAAGAGTTCAAAATAGGTTCATAATGCATATTTGACATAGTTTGCATACACTAGATGCGTACATTCCATGGTGCACAAAGCGTTCAAAATAGGCTTCATCATATTTGTGTTCAATACTCTTATATTAAATTGATAAGATGTATCTTAAAGTTCTTAAAATAGGTTTGGAATAGCAATGCTCAGTATTATCAGTTGCGTTATATGCGCTCTTTATATTTCTGTTCAATACTCTAATATTTAACTTAAAAGACGTATCTTAAAATTCTTAAAATAGGTTTGGAATAGCAATGCTCAGTTTTATCAGTTGCGCTACTTGCGCTCGAACGCTTTCTGCACCATGGAATGTACGCATCTAGTGTATGCAAACTATGTCAAATATGCCTTGTCAGCTTATTTTGGCGCTTTGTGCACCATGGAATGTAGGTATCTAGTGTATGCAAACTATGTCAAATATGTCTTATTTGCGTATACTGAACGCTTTGTGCACCATGGAATATACGCATCTAGTGTATGCAAACTATGCCAAATATGCCTTATTAGCGCATTTTGTGCACCATGGAATGTACGCATTCCAAGTATGCAAGTGTCACTAAAAACCGCTTTTGGTGCTATTCTAAACACATTTTGCACCATGGAATGTACGCATTCCAAGTATGCAAGTGTCACTAAAAACATCTTTTGGTGCTATTCTAATCACATTGTGCACCATGGAATGTACGCATATCAAGTTTGCAAGTGTCTTTAAAAGCAGCTTTTGGTGCTATTCCCAACGCAATCATACAAAATAGAAATAATTTCTAAGTTTAAATATCAACTCCTTTCTTCTTCTTCTTCTTCTTCTTCTTCTTCTGCTTCTTCTTCTTCTTCTTCTTTTTCTGCTTCTTCTTCTTCTTCTTCCTCTTCTTATTCAGCCTGTCACATTACTGATGGCAGACGGCCTCCTCATCTCCTTCCATGAGACTCTGTCCTGTGCCTTACTCGTCCAGTCGTGCCATGCTACTATATCACAAAATGTTCCAGGAAAGTCTAAAAGGATTTGTTAATAGCAAGCATAATTACATGTGAAGAAAAAAGGTTTTCTTCACATGGGCTTGAGGTTTTCGCTCTTGTAATGTATTTAGCCAGTCTTCAAAATTTATCCTTTTATAAATTTTTTAGTTCGGAAATATTTATTGTCTATTGTCTGCAAATGATTGACTTTTCTTTTCTTTTCTAGATAATGAAGTAGGTTTGGTAGTTGTATTGTAATCATAACTTTTGCTTTTCAGGTTGTCCCTTGCGCGTATTAGTAATTAGATTTGAGGGTTTTGTACTTCTGCGCGTGTATTTAAGTTCTTATTCCTTCGAAACCCTTCCTTTCTTCCTTTTACTCGCAGGTTTGGTAGTTGTATTGTAATCATAACTTTTGCTTTTCAGGTTGTCCCTTGCGCCTATTAGTAATTAGATTTGTAGAAGTGGGGTTCCGTACACAAGTTCGGCAGGGCAATAACCAAGATCGGGCTTGACTGTTGAGCGAATTGCCAGCAAGTCCAGAGGGAGAGAGTCAGTCCAGTGAGAAGGATCAGATTGAGATTTGAGTGAAGCTTTAACTTGACGATGGAAGCGTTCAACAAGACCATTAGAGATAGGATGATATGAGGTAGTGCGAATGCGTTTCGTGCCAAGCAATGAGGTGAGATAAACTAACCTTTCAAAACTAACCTTTCAAATCCTCTCTTCTCGATGATACTTTCTAACTTAATGGGCTTTGGATTAATGACGGGTCGGATGGCTGTTATTCCTTGGTCAAGTCACATGGCGCAGAGAGGCTGGTCTCCAATTGCTTAGAGCTTGATGTCGATGTCCACCGGTGGATGATTGGGAGCTAATGTGGCGACTAGAGAAATAAAAGTGTGTTAACATCTTTTGAGCATCCAACTTTCAAGCGCAGATACACATGTTTGAATCTTTTGAATGGCAGAGTCCATATTAAGCGAAGCGGGACGTCGGAATGAGACATATAGCTGTACATCATCAGCATATAAATGATATGACATATTGTACTTTTTGAAAATGTCACTTATAGGAGCTGTGTAGAGTAGGTATAGGAGGGGACCGAGGACCGATCCTTGAGGTACCCCCGACTCTACATGCGTACATTCCATGGTGCACAACGCGTTTAGAATAGCACCAAAAGCTGTTTTTAGTGACACTTGCATGCTTGGAAAACGTACATTCCATGGTGCACACTGCGTTTAGAATAACACCAAAAGCTGTTTTTAGTGACACTTGCATGCTTGGAATTCGTACATTCCATGGTGCACAATTCGTTTAGAATAGCACCAAAAGCTGTTTTTAGTGACACTTGCATGCTTGCAAAATGACTTCATTTAAAATGATCAATTATTATTTTAAAGGATCCCATATAATTATTTTAAGGCTGAACATTATTTCTATTGGCGCCGGGGGTGTATCTGAAACGTAGCACCTTGTATAAGACCCAAAACGGTACAGGGGTGGAGGGGTAAAATCAGAAATCTTTGAGGGCGGATTCTTAGGAAGATAACCTGGAAGGGTCCCTATAAATTTGCCTATACCTTTTAGTTTAATACCCCTGTAATTAAATTGAAAAAGGGTCAACTAACTTTACCTTTCCTTTAAGTACACAGAGCATCTCATAACACTTAAGCTAAGTGAATGTTTCTATTTACCAGGAGTGGGTTCCGCACCCACTTGTGCAATCGCACACTGGAACTTAAGTCCAGCACTTTAACCACTCGGCCATCCTGGTGCTGATCAACGATTTCATTAGCAGATCTCTGTCATATTTGCTAAACGTTTTCGCCATACACTGATCACAGCAATCGTATGGAGTGAAATTAGAAAGCTATCACGATGAATTTATGGGAAACGAGAAGATCCTAGAAAATAACGGTCACAAGAGCGACACGTTCTCGTTTCCTATAAATTCATTGTGTTAGCTTTCTAATTTCACTCCATACGATTGCTGTGATCAGTGTATGGCGAAAACGTTTAGCAAAATGAATCCGTTACAGCGTACTCGATAATGAATCAGAGCGAGTTTTAGGATAACGTGCTTGCAAATAAAGCCTACTAACCTACTCTACAACGTACCTACCCATCTACCTACTCTACAACCTAACTACCTACCATCTTCCTACTCTACGACCTACCTACCATCTACCTACTCTACAACCTACCTACCATCTACAAACTAACTACCTACCATCTTCCTACTCTACAAACTACCTACCATCTAATAGTGCCATTGAGCGTAGTTACACTATTTGAACATATTTAGAATGCCTTCTGCACGCTGGAATGTGAGCATTTCAAAGTGCCATTGAGCGTAGTTACACTATTTGAACACATTGGGAATGCGTTCTGCACTCTGGAATGTGAACATTTCAATAGTGGCATTGAGCGTAGTTACACTATTTGAAGATATTTGGAATGCGTTCTGCACGCTGGAATGTGAGCATTTCAATAGACGTATTTTCAAAAAGCATTATATCTCAAACTTCGGGTGACTCCTGGCTACTTTTCCAGATACTCCCACCACAATTGTTCAAAACTGGACTGAAAAGAATAACCCCACCACCTTTTCCAGATACCCCCCACCTCTACTGTCTAAAACTGCATTGAAAAAGAATATCTCAACCACCACATATTCAATGTGGAAACTGATACAGACACACAGGATAACGTACAAAAACCGTGCAGGTCTGGTTAGTAACTGTTTCATATTTAAATTATAAAGACATTGCCACTTATACTTCACAAGCCTGTCATGCAATTTGGCAGAGTAGCATATTGTAGTAGATATTGAAAAGACTCTTCCTCGTTTGCCATAAACTAACCAAATGCACAAATGCACAAATGCACAAATGCACAAATGCACAAATGCACAAATGCACAAATGCACAAATGCACAAATCCTTTCATAGTTTCCTTTCATAGTTTCCTGTTATAGTTTCCTTTTATAGTTTCCTTTTATAGTTCCCTTTTATAGTTTCCTTTCATAGTTTCCTTTTATAGTTTCCTGTTATAGTTTCCTTTTATAGTTTCCTTTCATAGTTTCCTGTTATAGTTTCCTTTCATAGTTTCCTTTCATAGTTTCCTGTTATAGTTTCCTTTTATAGTTTCCTTTTATAGTTCCCTTTCCCGATTACTTAAGCATGGTTCACATAGTAGTAAAATCCGTCGCTAGGTCTGAGAGGAGGAGCAAACAAGGAGATCGCTTTCCCTTTGGGAAAGAAAAAGTCCCTGGGGAAAGGCCCCACTGCTTATCAGGGGGATGCACTGAGAGATTGCAAACAAGGAGATCGTTTTACTTTACTTCTGCTGATTCACATGCCCGATCCAGTCATAGCAAGCGCAAATAACCAAACACGATTCCAAATCCATTCCTATTGACGATAGCGTAAAATTATCAATGGCCGATTCCGATGCCATTTGTACTTGGGTTTGTATCCTAGCGGACCACGATGGGCACGCGATAAAGAGTGCAGCATGTCTGTTTACGCGAGGGTTCGATTTTTCTCTCACACGAAGGACACCTGGAAAAGGTAGCCTACTTAGACGAAAAACACTTGGAGAAAAAGCAGAAATCGTCACAAAGCGATCAAAAGAGGCTAATAAGGCATATTTGACATAGTTTGCATACACTAGATGCCATCATTCTTAAGTACGCAACTCATTCAGAATAGGCTAATAACGCATAATTAACAAAGTTTGCATACACTAGATGCGTACATTCCATGTTGCACAAAGCGTTCAAAATAGGCTATTAAGGCATATTTGACATAGTTTGCATACACTAGTTTCGTACATTCCATGGTTTTGAACGCTTTGTCCACCATGGAATGTACGCATCTAGTGTATGCAAACTTAGCAAATATACGTTATAAGCCTATTTCGAACGCTTTGTGCACCATGGAATGTACGCATCTATGTATGCAAACTATGTCAAACATTCCTTATTTCCCTTCTTTGAAGGCTTAGTGCAGTATGAAATGAACGCATCTAGTGCATGCAAAGCATGTTGGTTTTGCCTTATTAGCCTATATTGCCGATTGTACATGATATGCCCACCAGGTATAATATATCAGGAATGCAGTGTTGATCGAGATGGGAAGTGCTGGAATACTTTCGTCTTTGTCTACGGAGTTTGTAAGCCAAGTAGGTAGCCGGATAGTTCCCAAGGATAAGAGGCCATTCCTCACCTTGCTGTTGATGACGGGGATGTCATCCTGGAGCTGCTATGAAAGGCAAGCAGAGAAAAGTCTCGCCGAATTTCTTAGCTTTAGTGTCTTTGCCATTCATTGCCTTTATTTACTAAATGAATACAACTTCTAGTCCAATACCTACGGAATTCCTAAAGTTTGAACGATTTCCAAAAACAATTGGCGTTATTTAGTACTTAGACAAGATAACAAAAGAATATCAATAATCGTTGTACTCACAATGGCCTTGACGCGACTGTTGCTGGTCATTGTAATGTACTTTTTCGTGTTTGTCGACGATGTATAATAACCTGGTCATTTCGATATAAAAAGATTCATCGGAATTCTCATAATCGGAGGATTTATATTTTTCTTGTGATCGCCTCGAGATCAGGAGATAAAAGGGCCCAAAGTAGTGTAAATAAGAATTTTGTTCAGTTTCAAGGTAATGCACGAGGAACCCGAGGAAGGCGTAGCACTCAGTCACACCCACCTTCATGTTATAATTGTGGTAGGACAGGAATTCGTTTTCTCACTAGGCCTATTCAATTAATCTTGTTTTAGTGGATGCTGATTGGTTCAAAAACACAAGCCATTTAGGCAGTCCAAATTCTGATTGGCTCTTTCAAAAGTACAGTTAGGTATACTCTTTCACACACATCATTTCGCTCATTCTGACGTTAGTACTCTGAGGAGTGTCAGACGAAAAAAGCTTTTCAGTACACAGTGTTTTCGCTATTTCGTGCTCATAACAGACAAGTAAGTCTGACGTTGACGTCCCCTGCTCCTCTTTCCTTCGATCTTTCCAGTAAGTATAGTGAATAGTGAATTCGAGACTGTTCTTTCTCACAAGATGTCCCAAGAACTTCATTTGTCTTCTTCTGATAGTTTGTATTACCTTGCAAGAGATAGGAAGAGATGGCAGGTCATGTCCGCCAACGTCCATGATGGATAAGGCACTTAAAAGAAGAATATTGTGTTCTCAGGTATGTGACTGCTCCATATGCATCCTGGGAGTCATCAACAAATGTATGAAGACTGGTGTCTACAACTTCCTCATTCTGACCCAACCTCAAGCATCTAGGTACCTTAATGCCTTCAAGATCCATCAGTTGGGAAATCCACAACATTACTTTGCTCTGCAGTTCCCCTGTAATCCTGTCATCCCAATCAAAGCCTGCTGACCAAATTTCTTGCAAATGAGTGAAGCTGTACCTCACTGCAAGAGATGCAATCAAATGACCTCACAGAATCTCACGTATCCCCTCCTTCCCCCTTGCAAAAGATTTTATGCAATGCAATTGAAAACCTTTACACTTGTTAGATACTGCTGTGTAGATGGAATTCCATGTTTTTCAAAGAAATGTAACAAAAGCGAAAGAAAAAACTACACTATAGGTCAACAAAACACCAATATCGCAAAATATTCGTATCATTGTAAGATTCCCATCCTTAACCAAGGAAATACGGATATCCGTTTGACGTCTACTCCTTTGGTTTAAGGAATCTTACATTACGAGATAAGTCTAACAGTACTAAGATGTTACCCATCTTAAAACTTTACTTATTCGTTTCATTGTAAGATTCCCATCCTTAACCAAGGAAGTACGGAATTCCGTTTGACGTCTACTCCTATGGTTTAAGGAATCTGAATACGTCTTGTTAAAAGAAAATAATATTTATACATCTCAATGAAAAAAGCAACTTCCAGTGAAGGTATACGATACGTATTGGGAGTGTTCAATCTATTAATATACGTTGCGTTTTGAACTGTTATCCAGATAATACGGGAGGGTACAATCTGTCCGAACGACAGCCGAGATCCCGAACGAATATAAACATTGAAAAGATGAGACGAAATTGCGACTCATGAAATCTACTCTTGTATGCAAGACCTTTCATTTCATTCATAACATAAATAGTAGGTAGACTAGCTAAAATAGACAAATAAAACTCATAGAAATAGTAGATAGACTAGCTAGAATCAAAATATTTTGCGCAAGGACTTGCATATGACTCATAGAAATAGTAGACAGACTAGCTAGAATCAAACTTTCACTGCTGAATCTATTAAATCTATTTGAATATCGGCCACCTAGAGGACGTGACACAATGGTGACGTCAGCGCCAAGGCAACTATTATCATATCTTAAAAGTATGACGTCAAGATTAACGACACTAATGTTAATGACATAACTAGTGAAATGTTATTAGAATGTAAATCCTTAATATGTTCTTACTGCTTTATGACAAAGTTTTTGTGTTCATTATATTCTTATTTCGAAATACAGTATCTAGGTCAAATAATCGGAGTATTAAAATCACGGACTACTACTACTACTACTACTATTACTACTACTACTACTACTACTACTACTACTACTACTACTACCACTACTACTACTTCTACTACTACTACTACTATTACTACTACTACTACTACTACTACTACTACTACTACTTCTACTACTATTACCACTATTACTACTATTACTATTACTAGTACTAGTACTACTACTATTACTACTATTACTATTACTAGTACTAGTACTACCTGGAACTTAAAGCCGACTATGTATGTTTAATTAGAATTGAAGCTGCTACTTTAAAGGAAGAAACTGTCGTGGGAAGAAACTGTCGTGGGAAGGAACTGTCGTGGGAAGAAACTGTCGCGAAAAGTCGCGAATGCTTTGAGTTTTTTTGGTATAAACTGTCGCGGGAATTAACTGTCGCGAATTGCTGGGCGATTAACTTTTTTGGTTTCTTCTCTCCGCAAATGCAGGTGATAAATTAGAGAAGTAAATTTAAACTTAGGCTAAATTAAAAATGAAATTTTGACGACAATTGACACATTATTGGTTTTTCCTGTTCATTCTAATTACCCCTCCCCCTCCCTTGAAAATCCCCCATGAAAAAAAACGGAAAAAAAACCTCCGAACATTTTTTTTCAAGTATCAAACAGTTCGTGGTAACGATCCGGCTCAATGGTAACCAAAACTGTAAAAAACAGTCTGGGTTCTCAAGCAAGTGCTGCGCTATGGCAGAGTCACATTGCTTAGTGGCGTTTTTGGTCTTTGAAACTCAAGGTGATTGCTTCCTTTTAGGAGTAGATGCTTGGCGAATATACGATGGTACATGCTGCTTAATTCGGTTAACCAACTTCAAAGTCGTGCGGCCAACGTAGCCAGCCTCACACTGGCATGAAAATTGGTAAACTACAGAGCTTGAATTTAAACAAAAGATTAAAATATTTGCGTGGATAGTAAAATTGTAAAATGCGTCATAAAACAATGTGAAATGAGTTGGACAGTTGGGTGCGTTATGTGGGAAAGTAAAAGGCTACGGTTTAACACAACTTGTCAGGTATATCATATTTTCGTTAAGTAAAATCGCCACATAAACAGCCTGCTCAATTTCTCCCTTAATTTCTGATAGACTGTACGTAGCTGATTGATTGACACCCCAAGCATACACTTTTCGTTACTTAATGGAAGTTCTTATAGACTTGTTGGTTCAGAGAAATTCAAGCAGTGTAAATATATTTAATTTCATTACAGTGATTCAACTTATGTCAATAATATCTGGTTGTTTGTTATGAAACCGAAGCTCTCTTCCTTAGTCCAGTCTGTCCGTTTCCATGCATTTCGAGCACTGTTTCCTTGTTCTACTTGATTTTTTCGGTAAGAATTTTAAAACTGATAATTGAGTAGTTGATGCTTCATTTGGGAGAAGAAGAAAGTTTTTCTTGCCAAAATTTTCAGTTGTGTTTTACAACACTTTCCTCAGATGATTGCATAGTTTTACGTTTGGCTGCTCTAGAGCTATAGGCCCGAAGAGCTATAGGCCTGAATAGGTTGGAAATCACTGCTTTAGCGCATTTCAATTCAATGTACAATTACTACCATGTACGTGGCCCTTCTTTAAAAGTTGCAAATACCTGTCATGAAAATTCACTTGCTGTCAACATCATGTAAAGCCCTTACTGACGGCTGCAAAACGGGAGCGATGAAATCTAAAAGTCAAGTAAAGCAAAATTAAAGTTGCACTGATCAATCAATCTTGCACTGATCAATCAATTTCTTACTGACTTTTAAAGACGTTTTGGTGAAGATGTTTCAATCTGACACTCAAATATTGTCATTGGCAGTTTTCTTATATTATTTTCTCTGTTGGATCACTGTATGGTATAAAAGGGGATGTCCCTTATTGTTCATTTAGTAATTGGAGCCTTTTGCTATACTTTTATGTCTGTTCAGTAACGCCTGCTTTAAAAATTAACCTTTATCTTCATGTAGCTCACCATGCATGTGATTATTGTAACAACAAATGAAGTCACCCCAGCTAACATGGACACCACCCCCCGGTGACCTCCGATGTTAACATACTTCTATTTCTCTAGTTGCCACATTAGCTCCCAATCATCCACCGGTGGACATCGAGCTCCAGCTCAACGCAATTGGAGACCAGCCTCCCTGCATCATGTGACTTGACCAAGGAAGAACTGCCCTCCAGCCCGTCATCAATTCAAAGCCCATTAAAGTTAGAGAGTATCATCGAGAAGAGAGGATTTGAAATGTTAGTTTTGAAAAAAGAAAAGAAAGATCAACTATGAGACATACAATGTCCTTCATTTGGGCAAATAGATATTGGAAATTGTCATAGTAAGCATCTAACAACATCATTCATGTAACGCTGAGAACATACTTCAAAAAGTAAATGACTACATTTTTAAAAGAAATGGCAATCTCTCAATCAAAGACCCTGATGAGCAGTGGGCCCGACATTGAAACTACCCTAAATAAACAGAAAAACCATTTCGCCAATTATTATCTTTTCATTGGAGCTAGTAGCCAATTCTATGAACAGAGATTCAAATACCCGTTCAACGTTTTTAGACAGATCATCTCTTCTTACAACTGCCAGATTACTCAATACATAAAATCCTAGCCCCCCCCCTTTTTGTTATCTTTCTATTTAGAAATATTGAATTATATCCAGGTATATCCATAAGTAGCTGGTTCTTTTCATTTAAAAAAGTTTGTACTTACCAACCCCTATGTAATATGCGTATGGTGGTATTGGTATATTATGATTGTCACATAAATGTTTGAGTTACTCTTACTACTGTAAACAAGTCATGGACCATAACATATGATTCAATAAAATATCTCTCAACAGATAGGAGGGGCCAGAATTGAATTCTTTACATCATTTAGGTGTTTCTACTTAAAACGTAAATGTTCATCAGCTAAGTGACTAAATACCAAATTAGCGCCACGTTGAAATTAACGTTTCAAAAATTAACGTCAGCATCTAATTAACGTGGATTTAATTAACGTTTTTAAATGCCAAAAACGTTAATTAATGTTCAACGTTACCTTGTGTATTAAGGTAATACTTTAGATCTTGCTTTCCCATACAGTGCTTGTATTAAAGTTGTCATACCTTCGGCAATGTTGTATATCCTCATTGTGTGTCAGAAAGCATCATGCCAATATTTACACGCTGATTCTTGTCACCCGTATCATACAAAGCGTGCAATCCCTTATAGCCAGGCTCTACACCTACGCCGTATATGCTCAGGAGAGGATGCGTTTCAGGAACAATGTAAGGAGCTAGAAACATGGCTCGTAAATAGATTATTTAACTCAAAAATGGTAAAACAACAAATTTTGCGAGTTAAGGACAAAAGTAGAAAGGACGTTCTCAGTAGCAAGCACATCTACTGTTTAAGATGATCTTGTCATGGATACCACAACTGAATAAAGTTTACAGGTGATCGGGCAAGGTGGTGAGAACGGGACGCAAATCTACGGGACTAAATTTAAGAGACGGTAAACACAAAATTGTCACGTACAAGAAAACAGAACAGCCAAGCATTGTCGATACATTGGTTTACTTTTAACAAGAGGATTCATGTAAGATCAAAGGAGACCAATTAAACACATAGGTAAAAGGTATAAAACTGCATCTAAGTAATATACAAGAAGTCTTTAAAGTCTGTAATTAAAGAGAAGTTTTAATTTTGTTCATAATTTTATGTTCCGGAAGAGAAAAAAAGCGTCCGCATGTCTTGGGTGGGAATTTTTTTGTAAATTAATAAACGTCCCGGGACGTTTATTCTGGACACGAGAGTAGGAACTTTCTAATTTTCTACTTTCGTCGAAGCATTATTTTTGTTGCATTAATTTGAAGTTGTATTTTAACGATTTGATGCTTTTGTGTGGTTTGAGAGGTTGGGGTTGTGTTGTTTTTTTTTTTGTTGTTGTTGTTTTTGTTGTTGTTGTTTTTGTTTGTTCGATTGTTTGTTTGTAGTTTGGGGGTTTGTTTGGTAGTGGGGTTTGTTTTTGTATTTTTATTTATTTATTTTTTTCCTTGTTGTTTTTTTTTTGTGTGTACAACATGTGCAAAGAACTGACGAAGGTTATGCTTTTAAGTCACATCAAGTCAACTTACAAATATTGACATTGCCATTGACATTGCCATTGACATTGCCAGCTTGAAACGCTCCATCAGTGGCGGTGTTAAGGAGGGGGGCAGAGGGGCCATGGCCCCAGGCCCCGCGCTTTTCGTGTCAAGAAGGGGGCCCCGCGGTTGAGAAAAAGGTAGTACTCAGTAGTACCTTCAGCCACGTCCTTTGCGATGTGAGCAGCTTCACAGGAATGGAGGGTTCTGGGAAGGTCAAGCCTCCTCAAGGTTATGTGTCAGATGAGGTTGCAAGCGGGCATATTTTGGCTTCCATACTTTCTACCAAAACTAACGTCACGTCTCTAACTAACTTCTAACGTCACGTCTCTAACGCAAATACAAAATTCCACGGGCTTTCCGCGCATACTTCATTCCAAAAATATCTTGATTCTGTTTCGGTTAGCTTGTAGGCACCGCTCGTTCAGTCTAAAGCGACAGACCAGTCAACGTCATTATGTATTGGCTGACTTAGGTAATATTTTGGTCGTTATGGATAGGCTGACTTAGATAATATTTTGGTCATTATGGGTAGGCTGACTTAGATAATATTTTGGTTGAGTGGATGAGAGTCTACTCCTTGATGCCGCGCCTTTCTCAAGGCTGGTGTCATTGAAAGTATCGGTCGGACAGGAACACCATCCTTGTGAACTTTGGGAAGGCCATACATCCTTGGTCGCATCGATTTATTTGAGAATGAACATTGTCTGTCCGAGTACAGTGATGAACAGTTTAAAGTACTGGGGAAAGCACGATCGATCTGTCTGTTTTGGAGGCTGTACATATAGCCCTACAAAAGCCTTCTCTTTGTAAACAAAAGGATTTTGTATTTAGAACGTCCACTAAAAGATTAATTGAATAGACCCAGTGAGAATAAGAAATGAAATGCTGACCTGGCCTTGCCTACAATACGGAAACAAACGTCCCTTTATATTTTGGATATCACTGTCAAGTATATGCACAAGCATAAGCACTGTCAAGTGCATTAAAGTAACGTGGACGTCATATAATTGCCTGAATGCCATGCCATTGTGCAACGTCGTTGTGAATGGGACGTCCAGTTGGTAAGGATTTTATAATCAACATTTAACATAGAAAGAGGACGCCAGTTTTTAATAAGTTGGGGGTCATCCTTTTTCAATAACAAAACTAAGATGGCAGTCCTCATGTCATCCGACATTTTGTTATGTAAATAACAGTAATTGAAGACAAGAGATCTTCTCCCAGATGGCTCCAAAATTTCTTATAGAACTCCGCTGGTAGGCCATCTGAACCCGGGGATTTATTGCTCGCTAATCGTTTTGAACTTCAACTTGATGTTTAGTGGACCTCGTACGTTGAAAACTCCTGTAAACGTATTCACCCCACTCGACGGATATGAGGTAGTGTCCATCTTTAAATATCGGGAATCGATAAGATTAATTGAACTCCCACTGTCTGTTGTACATGTAACACATAACTAAGTAATTCTCTAACTTGAATCTCACTTTCTTTGATACCCCCTGACTTTAGCTGTCGCGGGAAGAAACTGTCGCGAGAATAATCTCGCGACTTTCGCGACAGTTTGCTTTTGGCCCGTTCGCGACAGTTAATTCCCGCCACTTTTAAATTTTGTCTGAAAAATTTTAACACAGTTATTAATTTTTTAAAAATTGTGTGTAAATTTTCCCACTTGAAGTATCAGTGACATAACATACTTTTAATTTTCGAAAAATTATTATTTGGTTTTGTTTAAGGTTTTACGTTAAGTGAATAAGCATGTTTGGACAAAAGAAGGCTTTCTTTCAGAAGAAGTTCGAATTCAGAAGAAGCAGAGTTGAGAATAGTGAAGTATTCTAGAACGAATACTAGAATATGGAGAGCTAGAAAGCGTTTTTCCAGTTAAAGGTGAAACTCCCAAATGATCAGACAACCGCCTATGAAATTGATGTATTGTCTGACCTAAATACGCTTCTTCGCAGAAGCTGACGTATTTAAAACGTAACTTCTCTGTTTGAAGCCTATTGGTACAATTCTTAACTTAGTTATTTTATGAAAAGCCTATCGGGATAATTATTAAATAGTTATGCGTCTTCATTGCAGATAATTTTAACATAAATAAGAGATTTTAAAGAATTTGTAAAGTTGTCCGTTGATAGCTCTACGGTATTCCGTTCTTTCGTGGGGCGAAGAAGGGACTGTCATGGTTTAAGCATACCCAATTGTGCTATCTGTCGTTGTCAGAAGCGATAAGCATCCCTAAAATGCCTGCCAACAAGAATCCATCGTACTGGAAATTCGCGTCGCACGAACGACGTGGAAATTCTTCAAAAGTGGATAGGGCATTCAGAGGACAGAGTGCAGGTGGAAATTTTTACGTCTGGTAGGGCTATGGTGTGATATACAAGTGTAATTGATAGCTGCACGTAAATAAATTCCAAGTAAGAGCCTGTACTCAAAACTAAACTCGACGACTGTGAAATAGCGACATGGCGCCCTTGCTTGTCTGCGGTGTATGCATGACTAAAGCTGCAAGTGAGGTGTATGCATGACTAAAGTTGCATGACTAAAGCTGCAAAGTGGTAACAAACTTATTAAGCTACAAGCGCAAGGTTTATACACTACAAGTCTGGCAGCGGTAAGTGTTGTATAAATTACATGAGTAAGGTGCTGATTAAACAGAATAACGCCTAAGACCTTATAGTCAGTGGTTGTGGAACCACAAGAAAATCTATCTCAAGAAAGTGCAACTGAATATGACCGGGGCTTATTGCAAATGGCTAACCATTAGAGCCTTGTGTTAATGCAAACGTTTTAGTGTATTGATTTCGAGAAGCACAGGCAGACGTTGTTGAACCTCATTCTGACGAATAGGGTACCTTTAGTAGTAGACACATTGACACTTAGTGAGAAAGACGACATAGTCTGACAACCACTACGGAGTCCCTTCAAATGAATGACCAAGACGATCGTTATTTATACACAAAAACGCAAAATAAACCACATTGCCAATCTCTAGTAAATTTTCATATGGCAGGAAAGACTTTCAATCCTGACACATGCTATCTGACAATGAAAAGTGCAATTTTTGTACAGCAAAATAACACCTTTGCCCTATACTACGAATAAACCAGAATAGTTTCAGAGAGTAAACAGTCGGTCAAATTCTTATACTGATACTCATTATAGATGACGACGAAAAAATCAGCAGTGTTGACGTTCATTGATTTTTGAAAGGCATTTGACTTCATAAGAGACACACCCCTCTTCAAATCTTAAGGCAAGAATACCTTGTGCCAGGTACAATTGTTAAAACTATCGCAGTTATGTACCAAGGAACTTGCCGGTTTCGACCTAAAGGTCCCTTGCGCTTTGGTTAGACTTCGATGTCTTTACAAAATGCCCTTGCTGTAACTAACGAAAAACAATAACTAACTGAAATCGAACCTCTTTCATATTTACCTACTACTTCTACGCATCGTTAATACGATTTGATACTCATGGAGTTCCTACTCAACTACTATTGTGCTGGTACTGAAAGTTACTCCATTCATGTCTTTTTAAGTGATCTGCATGTTAACTGTAAGAATAACACAGCAAAGAAATTTTAATGTACCAATGAATTTAATCTAACCTGTAGATAATAAGTGATAGTAAGTGATAGTAAGTGTTATATTTGTGATAGTAAGTGTTACTTTGTATTTCATTACCTTTGATGAAAGTACTATTAGAGTGAGAATAATAACAGTCGATATCAGATTGTACGCTCATTGTATTTAAAGCCAAATGATTCTTCTATCAATACCTAAGAAACATGGTTACAGTCTTGTATTTAGGCATTATTATTTCTTAAGAGGGGAAAGATTAAGGACACGGCTTTTCGAATTCCACTCCAAAATATATTTTTCTTGCACAAGAATACGCCTCTTTTGCTGGCCTTAAACTCTGCCTTTCTTATACTCATTTTTTACATTCAAATATTCCTTAAGCTTTCGACAGATATACTGAAAGCCACTGATCAAAACAATCTACCTACAATTCAACTATACGACTATTAAGACCATTAGGTGAAAAGCTGTCTAACTCTAGTTGCCAAATAGCACGGTAGCAAGGTAGCAAGGTAGCACCAATACTGTATTACTGTATTAGTGGGCCACGCCTACTCGATAAAATTTTGCCTCCTGTTGAGATATTGTTAAAGAACTTTTCAGGTTAAATGCAATGTCAATGCCTTAATGACGTCGGTTGTTTTGGTGCATGCTGATTGGTTCAAAAACACAAGCCATTCAGGCAGTCCAGATTCTGATTCGCTCTTTCCAAAATGCAGTTGGGTATACTCTTTCCCACACTTCAATTCAGTCATTAGTACTCTGGGGAGTGCTCTGGGGAGTGTCTGTTAGTACTCTGGGGAGTGTCAGATGAAAAAAGCTTTTAAGTACACAATGTTTTCGTTATTTCGTGTAATATTCTTGCTCTTGATGCTATTCTAAACGCATTGTGCACCATGGAATGTACGCATTCCAAGCATGCAAGTGTCACTAAAAACAGCCTCTTGTGCTATTCTTAACGCATTGTGCACCATGGAATATACGCATTCCAAGCATGCAAGTGTATTCTAAACGCATTGTGCACCATGGCATGAACGCATTCCAAGCATGCAAAGGTCACTAAAAACAGCTTTTGGTGCTATTCTAAACGCTAGTATTTTTTCTATAAAGTAACTGAATTGGCGTTGCTATCCCTATTTTTATTCTGTCATGGCACAATTTTTAGATAGTTTGTTGCATTTTTACAAGGAAAATTTCATCTGATAACGTTTTTATGCATATGTAGAGTAAATCTGAGTAATACGCCAGTAAACCACATTTTAGGACGGCCTTGGTTACGCGGTGGCAACCAGATGCCGGGCACAGTATTTTCTACGTGTTAAGATGAGTATTACAGTACCATATTATTACTGCTACACTTTTATCGTAAGGTGGGATTCCAAAATCCATGGGAATAGACGTCAGACGGAGCTCCGTATTCCTTTGGTTAAGATTGGGAATCTCACAAAGATACGACTAAGTAAAGTGTTAAGATGAGTATTACAGTACCATATTATTACTGCTACACTTTTATCGTAAGGTGGGATTCCAAAATCCATGGGAGTTGCTATGGTTCCTACATAGTAATAGCATAAACGTTTACGCGTATTACATCTTCTGTAAAATATAACCGGCCGAAGGTAGAGTATACATAATCCCAACGATGGAGATGGGCAGCTACCACACACACTACCGATAATGGACACACCTTGTGTAGCTAGATCTCCCTATTAGTATTGTAGTGCGGTCATTGATGGTGTAAAGCATTTAGAACGAACGATGCCGAGAGATAATGGAAAATTTTAGAATAACAGCGCCAAGGAACCACGAAACTTCCTCAAAGTAATAGAGATTCTGTAAGTTTCATATAAGTAAGTACAGTATAAGTAAGTATATAAGTAATATAAATTCCTTGCAAAATAGATACCGTAGTACTTTGGATTAACGCCCCATTCTCTTCCACGCCCTCGTCAATAAATGCTCCTCCTATTTTGACTAAAAACAACATAAAGATCTCTCCGAAACTTTTCTGACTGGCCACCTGTTTTGCTTGCCATTGTTTTCATCCCGCTTTGTTGTGGTGACGTCACTTTCTTCATTTACTACATTTTGAAGTGGCGCAGTACCAAGAAAACATCTACTACTTATTTTCGGTTCGAAAACGTATTCATTAAATGTTGTTTAAGGAAAATGATATCGATTTTTGACCAAGGTAGCAATCTTTCACTGGACATACAATGGCGCATATTTGACATAGTTTGCATACACTAGATGCGTACATTCCATGGGGCACAAAGCGTTTAAAATAGGCTCATAACTCATATTTGACATAGTTTGCATATACTAGATGCGTACATAATATGGTGCACAAAGCGATCAAAATAGCATAGTAAGGCAAAATTGACATAGTTTGCATAAACTAGATGCGTACATTCCATGGTGCACAAAGCGTTCAAAATACGCTAATATCACAGAGAAAAAATAACATTAGCAACCTGTTAAGCAACTTTAGCCCTAAAAGTGTATCATACCCTTAGCAACCTTAGCCCTAACCCTGAAAATCAAGTTGTTTACAAAGAAAGTGTGACAGAGGTATATATGTACATGTTAAAATAGGTGCCACTTGAGGTCTCTGGATGATAGACACAGCTAGAGATCACACATTTGCATATTTGGTGGGTGGGTACTGTGCCCATATACCAACGGAGTAAATTACAAAATCATCTATTTAAACAGAAACTGTAATTCATAAAAAGAATTTTCATCGAGGAAGAGACAAAATTGTTCTGTATTCGTTTCTCTAACTAGAAAACTTTAGCCCGAGTCGATAATCTACGGCCTAACCAGGGGGGGGGAGGTACTTTTGGTCAATACCTGGGCAAAAAAAGTGGGTACTTTTGGTCTTGAGGAAAAATTTGACGAAAGGATTACATTTTCCGTGGCTAGATTTAATTGTATTTTATTGACAATATAGGACCGCAGCTTTCATAGACAGCACATAAAGAGATCTACCGTGGAAGCAACGTTTCAGCACAGTTGATCAAGAAAGGGTTGAGAATCTTCACACTTAGAACAATAGTCCCCTATTCATTTCGGCGATCGATGTTGAGACGTACCATCACGTGACCCTTAGAGTGCACACAGAGTGACAAAATAAAAGCAGCTACGATAATTAAGTCGGTGGAGCACCATCACGGTAGGCACCATCACGGTAAGCACCATAACGGTAACCAAGATGCAAAAGGACAGGGATCTTAGACTCAGGGATCTTAGATTTTAGGTTGAAGTCTTCTAATAGACAGGGATCTTAGATCTTAGGTTGAAGTTCTCTGATAGAAAAGGATCTTAGATCTTAGGTTGAAGTTTTCTAAATGGTGGCAAACGCATAGCGCCAAAAAGATTTTCATGGTTTAGTTTGTGTTTTGTTCCTGTGTCTGTCTGTGTCTGTGTATACGTGTCTGTGTATACGTGTCTGTGTATATGTGTCTGTGCGTATCTCTCAGTATTTCTGCATATGCGTCCGTTTGTGTCCGTGTGTGCTGTTTGGAGGAGGTATAGAAAGATGTAATAAGACATGATGGTCTATTGTTATTGTTGGTACAGTAAATCGTAATTCCTAGGCAAAAACAATAGACAACCTCTACATTTGAACTTGTGCCTCATGCGCTGCATAGTGACTATGGTGACACCTAATAGTCAGCGGACTGAAAACCTTGTTCAGCATTTAACGGTGATTTTGGGAATTGATATTGTCTAAAGTGATTAAGGACTAGGCGGAATAATTTTCATTACAACCTGGTGTTCGATTTTAGGTATCAAACGCTATACTAAATAGACTGCAATGGGCTAACTCTAGGAGGGCGGGGGCGGAGGCAGTGTTATTGTGTAAAGTCTATTACCCCCCTCCCCCTCCCCAAGTCCGTCAGGACGCTGTCTTAAATCAGAAGTACCCAAACAGGGTCTCGTAGGCCATGTGTGGCCTGCTTAACATTTTAAAATTCTACTTTTAAGCCAAATATAAAAATCGGACAGGAGGTGCAGCATTTTCATTTTAGTGACAATTGTATGCTTGGAAAAGGGAACATTCCATGGTGCACAATGTGTTCAAAATAACCTAACAAGGCGCCTTTAGTGACAATTGCATGCTTTGAATGCGTACATTCCATGGTGCACAATGTATTTAAAATAACCTAACAAAGCGCTTTTAGTGACAGTTGCATGCTTGGAATGCGTACATTCCATGGTGCACAATGTGTTCAAAATAACCTAACAAGGGAGCAAGTTTTAGAAGTCTTTTGTGTTCCTTTGTATAATTACTGGAAGCAGATTTAAAATGACTATTATGAAATCTGATAGACGTTTCAATGACATAGTAATAAGTTAAGGGTAGAATAGAGTACTTAAGTGATGATGTCACAAAAAACCTTTTTCGAGGAATCGCAATTATAACTATATCACAGTGTTAACCTTGTCACCAAATGCCCGTACACAAAATATCGCGTACACACCAAATCTTACTTGTGAAAACGGTAAAGCGATCGGAAGAAATGAACTCCATGAAATTGAATACAACGAACTTGAACAGAAACTCATAAGAAGCACTAACCATACAGTCAGACTTATCTATCAAAATTTGAAAGATACGAAGATACTTACTTGGCATTCTGTAATCCAGAAGCATATTTCATAATTATCAGCATAATCTCTCGCATTTGGCATCACGTTTGACGCATCTAGTGTATGCAAACTATGTCAAATATGCCTTATTATCCTATTTTGAACGCTTTGTGCACCATAGAATGTATGCATCTAGTGTATGCAAACTATGTCAAATATGCCTTATAAGCCTATTTTAAACGCTTTGTGCACCATGGATTGTACGCATCTGGTGTATGCAATTTATGTCAAATATGCCTTATTAGCCTATTTTGTACGCTTTGTGCACCATGGAAACAAAGGTAATGGGACATAGTGTGGTACAGAAAGGTATCAAAGCACGGGTAGCACTCACTGGTATCACTCATATAAAATTTGTTTTTGCGTGTCATAGGCTGAGTCAGTTTCTACAAAATAAAAAGTTGTTTCTGCGTGTCATGGGCTGCGTCAGTTTCTACAAAATAAAAAGTTGTTTCTGCGTGTCATGGGCTGAGTCAGTTTCTACAAAATAAAAAGTTGTTTCTTGTCTGCATAGCAAAGGTTTTCTTGCTTTTATGTGGACTGACTCCAGAACAGCCAAATGAAATGCAGACCTGGCCTCTCCTATAATACAAAAGCAATCGTTCGTGTACACTTTGGCACCGTCTGGGTTCTCAAGCAAGTGCTGCCCTATGTTTTTGGTCTTTGAAACCCGAGGTGGTTGTTTCCTTTTAGAAGTCGATGTTTGGCGAATATACGATGGTACATGCTCCAAGCATGCAAGTGTCACTAAAAACAGCTTTTGTTGCTATTCTAAACGCATTTTGCACCATGGAATGTACGCATTCCAACAATGCAAGTGTCACTTAAAACAGCTTTTGGTGCTATACTAAACGCATTGTGCACCATGGAATGTACTCATTCCAAACATGCAAGTGTCACTAAAAACAGCTTCTGGTGCTATTCTAAACGCATTGTGCACCATGGAATGTACGCCGCATTGTGCACCATGGAATGTACGCATTCCAAGTATGCAAGTGTCACTAAAAACAGCTTTTAATGCTATTTTAAACACATTGTGCACCATGGAATGTACGCATTCCAAGTATGCAAGTGTCACTAAAAACAGCTTTTAATGCTATTTGAAACGCATTGTGCACCATGGAATGTACGCATTCCAAGTATGCAAGTGTCACTAAAAACAGTTTTGGTGCTATTCTAATAACACTTTACTTATTCGTATCTTTGTGAGATTCCCAATCTTAACCACAGGAATACGGAGCTCCGGCTGACGTCAACTCCCATGGATTTGGGAATCTCACATTACGATCAAAATATAGCAGTGATAAGATGGTACTGTAATACTCATTATAACACTTTACTTATTCGTATCTTTGTGAGATTCCCAATCTTAACCACAGGAATACGGAGCTCCGGCTGACGTCAACTCAACACACGTCGAATCCCTTATTATCGTCCTGGTCTTTCAAAACATAATATTCCTCTTAGTTGCCACTTTTCTGTCTGTCCGTCTGTCCGACTTGAATTCCACTGTCAACATATTCACTTTATTAGCCTGTTTCTACTGTGGGGAATGTAACACACATAATACAAGTTTAATTTGAGTTCTGCCATTACTTGACAAGAATTCTCTTTTCTCCAACAAACATCAACTCATGAATTAATATCTCCTCGTTTCCTTTTATTTCATGACCAATCATAATGAATGAAAGGTGAATAGACCACCGACAAGTTATCAAAAGTAAAACGCCAAATGTGGAAACTTTATTGACAATTTGAAAATGACAATGACAAAACTGAATATTTTCAGTAGTGACCTGAAGAAGTCTGTTAGACGAAACGTTGTCAATAAAGTTTCCACATTTGGCGTTTTACTTTTTTTATGCGCTATTTTGACCAGTATCTGGCAAAACGCTTACAAAAATAATGACTTGAACTCATTACTCAAACTCACTTGATAGAAATTCTTTAAATAACGAAACTAAAACTTTACAACATATTCCGAGAACTTAATTTCATTTGAATATTATTTTTTAAGCCCATAGTATTCTTGCACAGTTGCAGGTTATTTTAAATCAAGTTCAAAGAGCTTTTTGACGGAAAGCAGAACGTAAACGTTAACGTTAACTTAAGGAGCTAACGTTTCCGTTTCGGTTACCGTTCTGCTTGCTTAAACTCCCTAGTTTCAGCTCTGGTACGATAACGATAACGGTAACGTTAGCCAGAGGTCAGAGCACTAATACGCATGCGCAATAGAGGATTCCCTTAAGGTTATCGTTCTCTGCTAAGGTTCTAGGACCTTAAGTACCCACAGCTAACGTTCTCTGAAAAGTTTGAAACATTAAACTTTGGTACTCGTTTGACCTTCCAACTTTTCCTAGATTATGGCACAAGGATGAAAAATGATGGTTTGAGAAGCTGAATAAAAGTCGTTAAGGAGAAAATGGTGTTCGTTTAAGTAGACGAAGTGTTCTAAAATCATTCTAGAGTGGACTATGTGTTCAGTGGGTTCAGATAGACAGAAACACAGCTATTTTAAAATCTGCAGAAAGAAAACGGTTTGGTGTAGCATAGCTGCCAGAGGCAAGGACCATATCAAGTCAGGGGGGTGCTGGAGCGGTGCTACTTTTGGCAAAGATCAGTTAAACTGACTACAGGAACCGATTTTCACAAGCGTGGATCACTCTGATGCCACTGATGCACCGTATAGGGAAACCTCTTCGATGCAGCATTGATAGGATACGACTAAACCGTTACAGAGGATACAGGGTAGCACCTTGGCCCATATTTATGGCATAATCTACACTTAGAATCAACATCAACCTTCATGACTTTACTTTGATAATTCCTTGTTGGTAAGTTATTATTATTATTATTATTATTATTATTATTATTAACTTTTACACTTCCTTGGCATCTGAAAATTTTCACTCGGAATTTGTTCACGTCGGAAGGGGTGTTTTACAAGGTGATTGTTTAAGCCCATTACTATTTAATCTTGTAGTTAATTGAGCCTCTGATGTTTTTGTTCAGCTTTTGGACCGGTCACGTGACCCTTAGGGTGCACACTTGGTCTCTGTGCCTGTTGCTTCAGTGTTGTTTTCAACAGTGATGAGGGAGAAATCGGCGTTTATTCTGGAAAGTACTTTGATTTTCTTTGGAGGAAACCATCCCAAACTAGGGACGAATTGCTGTATACCCAATTGTGCTATCTGTCGTTGTAAGAAGCGATAAGGAAGACATCATTGACAGCACTATTAGATTTAAAATTTCACAGTTTTCCAAAGAAAAACGCTTCGGACCTAAAAAATGCCCTGTATACTTAAAACTACCGTGTCATGGAAATATTTCACTTCGTTTTGAAAATCAGATCAAAAAAGGCCATAGGGAAGAGTTTTGGCGCAGTCGCTCCACGCGTAGTTTATACAACCAAAAAAGCACTATCAACCAACCACAAAGATCGATGTATTTTCACTGATTCCGTTTGTTTGAGCGCGCGCTATCTGCTCATGGGACAGTAGTTAACAGATACATCAGGAATTCAGGGTTTAGGATTGAAATTATGACATTGTTTCACATTGGAAATGTCTACCATTATTTCTGCAATTCAAATGTGTACTTTAAAGTGTTCCATTATCAGTGAATATTTGTGGACGCGTCTCACCATAGATTTGCAGATATAGTCACGCAGCGAGATGTAGCTCGCCTCAACTTCGGTAATCAAATACAGCGCGAGGCGCAAAAATGATTGCCCACCCGTGGTGCTAGAGGCACCAGATAGTTTGGTAGTAGGCTGGGCCCAGCCGCTCCAAATTTACCGTCAGCCCCTTAAAGTCCTTCTGTCAAAGTTCAACCACCACTAGGCTTTCTTTACGCAGTTGCAATGTCAGCCCGCAAAACTCAGAATAGCCTCGAATTCAGGGGCCATGTCTTCTCTGGCAAAATTTACGTCCCGCTTTTAACGAATTATCTTAGTATACACGAAATATAAATGTACAAGAAATACTTAAACTATTAATTTGTTTTATCGAAACGCCTAATATTGTTTTACGTTGATTGTGTTTCGCAAAATTGTTTTGCAGGATCCCCCCTCCCGTTAAAAAATGAATAGTAGTTTCTACGCTCCTACATCATTATCTTGGCCAGGAATTGGTGTAGCGGCTGTTCTCATTGACTATAGGTTCTTCCTAAGACTCGGGAAAGGTGGTCTTAGTGGGCGTTGGAGTCTGCCTAATGGCTTGCCTCCCTGGCCGGTAGACTAAATCAAATGTTGCCCTTGGAAACCCTAGCTGCTTCCTATTTAATAGTTAGCCTGTTGGTGATTTTACTGTTTCAGAACAGGGCCCACTGCTCATCAGGGGTCTGGTGGATAATTTGCCATGGTCCACTTGGCATGTCAGTCATGCGCAATGGTTCTGGTGGTGTTGGTTTGCCTGTAACTTAGCACTTCAAGCACTTATCGAGTGTGCTTTTTAACCATTTAATCGATATTAAGAAACCAAACTTTTTGACGCAACAATCCTTTTGTTTTTGCTAGTCCCTGGTGCGACTCATGAGCAATATCGATTGCTTTTTGTCGTAATGCTGACGGTGTGAGCATTTCAATAGTGCAATTTAGCGTAGTTACAGTACTGGAATATATTGGGAATGCGTTCCGCACGCTGGAGTGTGAGCATTTCAATAGTGCCATTGAGCGTACTTACACTATTTGAACATATTGGGAATGCGTTCTGCACGCTCAAATGTGAGAACTTCAATAGTGCCATTGAGCGTAGTTACACAATTTAACATATTGGGAATGCGTTCTGTACGCTTAAAGCCTCGGACATAAATATACACAATATCTAGTTTTTCCTCTGTCTACTTACAGTGAGTTATATATGTAAATAGTTCGTTATGTATTTGTTTCAAATCAGAAAAGAATTCTTCTGTCTTTATTTTAAAGAAAACGTGTAATTTTATTCTACGAATAGTCACTAACTGTCAGGGCTGAGGGATGCTAAGCAAGTTGCTTAACTTTTTAGCTAATTTAATGGTTTGAAGAAATCTGGTAGGCATTGATGACCTTATCCAAGTCAAAATCCCAAACCCAATCATCATCGCTATCATTTTCAGTGTTGATATGTTTTGACTCTCGCTGTCCAGGTGGATTTTCATCTAACTGCGCGGTTTTGCGTTCTTTAGCCGCAAGGCTGTTTTCTTGCTGTTCTTGTGATTCCCCGGCACGCTTTCTTTTCTTACTTTCTCTATCAGCTGCAAGCCTGTTTTCTGAATCATACCTATTCCAAGTTGGTATTAAATCTTACTAATTCCAAGTTGATATTGAATCATACCTATTCCAAGTTGGTATTGAATCTTGCTAATTCCAAGTAGATATTGAATCATACCTATTCCAAGTTGGTATTAAATCTTACTAATTCCAAGTTAATATTGAATCATACCAATTGCAAGTTGGTATTGAATCTTGCTAATTCCAAGTTGGTATTGAATCATACTATGTCAGTTCATTTGTTAGTTAGTTCGTTCTTTCATTAGTTTGTTAGTTACATACATAGACAGTCAGTAAGTCAGTTAGTTACTTACGCAGTCGATCTAATAAACTAACTAACAGTTAGAATTCAGTGATTTTGCAACCCCATACCACCAATCCCTACACTTAATGTTACCCAAGGTCAGATAACTCAGCGTCAAACAAGAAAGACGTCTGCTCTATGCTCAACCCTCAGAGTACTAACGTCAGAATGACCGAAATGGAATGTGTGAAAGAGTATACCCAACTGTATTTTGAAGGAGCGAATGAGAAATTGGACTGCCTGAATGGCTTGTGTTTTTGGACCATTCAGCGTCCATTACAACAAGGTTAATTGAATAGGCGTAGCGAGAAAACGGACTCTTTTTGTCTGCAAAGTAAAGGTTTTCTTGCTTTTATGTGGACTGACTTCAGAACCTACCATTACACCATGGTCCCATACCATTGAGGCATAGAAATTTGGGATGTCATTTGTTTCGGTTGACGTCACTACATATTTAACATTAAAAAGAATATGTCATGGTCAACCATTTGCCAGGTGATTGGTTCCTTCTTGAAGTTACCGATTTTTACAGCTGCATGTTTGCTTATTGAAAAGGTCAGATTTCGGATGGAGTTGGCTTTCACATCTTTCTACTGTCATAACTCGACGTTACCCTCGCTGCTGCCAGCCAAATCCCTCTGTAATCAGTTTGTTTTGATTGATTCATGCGAGCTCAATCTCGTTTTGAGACAGGATTGCGCAATTGTGAAAAAGGTCCATTGTTGGTACGAACTCCATCACCTATGGACCTTCATAGAATTAATATAATACACTAGAATGGAAACGAGGCTGTTGCTCATTCATTTTCTTTGGGGTAGTATGGAGGCCTTACTTAAAGAATATATCTCGTCATGAAAACGAGGCTACTTTCGAAAGATCTAAATCTGCTTAGTAATCGTTACATGATCTGCAATCCGGACGCTTTGTCGTGATTAGTGCCTGGCCAAATCATGCTTATCGCAATTACAGATTTTGATATGTGGCACAAAGAACTGACCTTCTCGTCGTGGAAAGGCGATAGGTTCTGACGCTGTGTTTTGTCACAAGTGTTCAGGAACACTGGGGCATCACGCCTGAGATAGGTTGGTTGTCGAATTTACTTTACCCTAGCTGCCAAAGCATCAAGTGTGCGAGTTTTAAGAACTGCTCCCAAGAATAGTTTAAGCTTAATCCTCCTCCTCCTGCCCCCCCCCCCCTTTTAAACACATGTTCACGAAAGATTATTTTGTTTATCCTGCCTTCATGTCAAACCCTGCTTTTTCTAAGAATAATTTCCTGGTACGATTTCTTACGCTTTTAATGCAATCAAAACAGTCGCTCATACTGTATTTGCCGTTGCGTTTCTATGTTGAAATGGGTTTGTTTGCCCTCCATCTGGAAAGCGGAAATGATATTTCATTTCCGGAACGCTCAGACTGCAAACGACCTATTGCTGCAGGATTGTACAAAAGTGTGCGTTACCTATTGTTCTGCGATTGGCAGTCTTTTCCGGTAAATCATCTTCGTGCACGATGGAATGTGAGTATTTCAATAGTGCCATTCTGCATACATACACTATTTGAATATAATAAGAATGCGTTGCGCACGATGGAATGTGAGTATTTCAATAGTGCGATTCTGCATACATACAAAATTTGAATATAATGAGAATGCGTTGCGCACAATGGAATGTGAGTATTTCAATAGTGCCATTCTGCATACATACACTATTTGAATATAATGAGAATGCGGCGATCGCCCTATAGAAGAAACCTTTTTCAAGCAACTATTTCTTCAACGTCTTCCTCCCCAAATTCAAGCCATTCTCACTTCCACAGGTGACACTGTACCTCTTGTACAGTTAGCTGAGTTGGCAGACAAGATTATAGAAGTCACATCTCCTTCTGGCGACAAGCTCTGTTGGCCTTTCTACTAGTCGCCTCTTTTACATCAGGGATTGTAACAGTGGACAAATTTATGGATTCAACGTTTATGATTTACTATGCCATTTACGTCAAAATACATATTTAGACTGATTTGCCATTTTATGCTAAGCATCGTTCAAAAGCCATTAAATCTATCCAAGAAGATAAACTTACACTCATTTCTAATTTCACGCAGCCAATAATTTTCACCGCTCCATATTCATATCCTTCTTCACAACTCGTAGGACCACTTTCCAAAAGTCTCTTAAATTGATTTTTTTACATGAGACCTCTTCGGGTACGGATCCAAACTGGTCTAATTTCACAAGTGGACCCAAACTGGAACGGATAGCAGATCCGATCCGTACCAGTTTGGATCCGTACCCGTGTAAACAGGGTCTTAAAGTCAGAATAAACCTAAACCCACCTCTCTCAGCTCCAGGCCCCGGATAACGGGGGCGCCAGCAGACACAAGCGAAATCACTTACTCAACAAACGTAGAGATGGAAAACCGTTCGTATCCAATCCCCTCTAATCAATGATAATTTGCAACTCTGTGACTAGGAAATATTTAGACAGGAGATGGTATTTTAACTTCTGTCATGTACAATTTTGTATCCAGCACGTTGTTGCCCTTTTTTATTCACTCAGGAATGCGTTCTCAAGCAGCCAAAACTGATTTCAGTAAAATCCTGCCGGAAGAAGTGGAAGAAGAATTAAAGGCTGCAGCGAAGTTGATAAACTACAGACTCTGCCATAGGGCGGCACTTGCTTTAGAACCCAGACTCTGCCACAGTGTACACGGACAATTGCTTCCGTATTATAGGAAAGGCAGGGTCTGCATTTCATTAGGCCGTTCTGGAGTCAGTCCACATAAAGGCAAGAAAACCTTTACTATGCAGACAAAAAGAGTTTGTTTTCTCGCTTGGCCTATTCAATTAACCTTGTTGTAATGGTTTGGTCACGAAAAAAGGTCCGTCAATTCTGATCTTTATATGTCTTTAATGTAGACTGATGGGCTGCAAGAGTATTTTGCGTAAAATCAGGGTCAAATACCCCGTGGTTTAGGAGATATGGTAATGAATGTAAGTTTACAAGGGAGGCTGATTTCTGGCATTTCTTCAAGCACTAAGGCTTAGAAAAGTGGAAAAATTTCGTCACGAAAAAAGGTCCGTCAATTCTTGTGCACCATGGAATGTACGCATGTAGTGTATGCAAACTATGTCAAATATGCCTTATTAGCCTATATTGAACGCTTTGTGCACCATGGAATGTACGCATGTAGTGTCTGCAAACTATGTTAAATATGCATTATAAGCCTATTTGGAACTCTCTGTGCACCATGGAATGTACGCATCTAGTGTATGCAAACTATGTCAAATATTCCTTATTAGCCTATTTTGAACGCTTTGCCTGCCATTTGTTTTCATCCAGCTTTGTTGTGGTGACGTCACTTGGCTCACTTGGCTCATTTTGAAGTGGCGCGTCAGCAAAGAAAATCACACTACTGAACTTTGCCCACCCACTGCAGTGGTTGCACCCACTAGTCCATTAATGGTTAGGTACTAAGACAAAATAAGACATGTAAGACCCATTAATAAAGCCAAATACGGTACAAACTGTTGTCAGTTATGTTCTGAATTGTGGGTGGCTGATATTGCAACTGATTAAAGAACATCCATAGATGTCTGAACCTTAACAGAGAAATAGGTGAAGGGAAACACAAATCTTGCTCCAGGGTCACGTCTATAGCTCAAAATGCATTAACAACCGACTGACTTACCTGGAATATCATCTCTCCTAGATAAAATCACAAAGAGTTGAGCTTCAAATTGGATTTAAGTAGATGTAATGTCAACCTTGAGCCTCAGACTGTAGAAACCTCTTAAGTACATTCTTTTCATCAACGCAATTTTCCTGTCTCTCTCTTGTATGTAAAGGATTTTTGTTAAGGTCGCCTTTATCACTATATACTTGTCACTTTGAGAGCTAAGAGTGTAAAGCTTGTTGGTCACTTACAAGATCAGTTTTAAAATCTTAAATGTTTGAATGAAATTATGAGAATTATTTTGGAATCAGAAAACCACCATGCAACATTTGACCCTGAAACAGTTGCTAATTAGTCAATTAGTACGATTTTTGTCCTCATATGTGTCATCCTTAATTAAAACTTTCACGAAATTGAAACTGGATTTCAGACCTCCCCGTTTATTTGAACCCTCCGTTTATTAACTGTAGACCGTAATGATGACCCTCCGTTTATTCAGACCCCCCGTTTATTCGGCACTCCAGAGTACCATAGGATCGGGCTCCCGACCAATGGAGCTGGCTCCGTGCTTGAACCAAACATAAATATATTATTGTTGAGCTCGAAACCCTCTTAAAATGACCTCTCTTATCAAATTGCGATGTGTTTCCCTTCCAATTTCCGTTTAAGATATGAGTGAAATTTCACTATCTGGAGCAGGGGTCGGCAAATTGTGGGCCGCGGCCCACATCTGGGCCTTTGCTACAAAATCTGTGGGCCGTGAAGCTATACATAGTAGAACATACTAAAACATAGTAGAACATACTAAAACATAGTAGAACATAGTAGAACATAGTAGAACATAGTAAAACATACTAGAACATACTAGAACATAGTACAACATAGTAGAACAACGAAAAGTCCCGTGTCATAGAGTTTAGGAAATTTCCGTAAAATATTAAGGGTTCCGAGATGTATCTTTTTGCACTCCTTAGCAATAGCATGGACATAGAATATACAACAAAACATTTTTGTATCCACTTTACAGTATACAAGGTGTTTCAAAAGGGTGTCGACCCGTCCAATAGGAGTCACAATATTTTGAATGAACAGAATCATCATGATTTTATTATTCCCTCTATGATATAAAGGGTGGAGTAGGCTATTGTTATACCATACCAAAGTTGGGTATTTACAACAGACATTTTTAAAAATTCATTGGGGGGAAATTTAGTGGGGGAATTTCGAGGGTAATAGCTACGTATGTTGAAAAAATTAAGATATTAGACAATTTTATGATTGCACATGGTAAAGAATGTGCTTAAAGGCTATTTTCCTATGTCAAAAGTTTTAGTTTTCCTGGGTAAGAGCTACCTATGTTGAAGAAATGAGGATATTAGACTATTTTATGATTGCAAATGGTAAAGAATGTTATTAAAGGCTCTTTTCTTATGTCAAAAGTTTTAGTTACCTTTAAGCTTTTATAAATTAAACTGCGCAGGATATTTGTCAATTGTGCAGTTCCGTTGTCAATTGTAAACTTAACATTTATTGCAATGCATGCATCGGATAAAGTACCTTCTCCGCACTTTTGAAAGCTGGCTCCTATGGGGAGTTGTTACTTCCGGATTCCATTGAAAACAATCAATCATCTACAGTAATCATAAAAGAAATACAGAATTTATGCCGTAAACAGTTACTCATACAGAAGATTTCAAACCGTTGCACTGCTCATTTTTGAGTAGACAAATTTTGGAGTAACGCGAAAATGCTTGTTCCCCAAAACATCTTTTCAACTGACAAGTTTAGGCGCGTAGCTTTCTGTCATTATGGCAAGGAATTATTCTATTGTAAAGTTTGCCGGAAAGACAAATCAGCGATGCGAGAAAGCTTGATATGTGAAACAGTCTCCGCATTAGCTACCAAAGTTAAGGGTAGATCTTCTTTGTTCCATATATATATTTTGGGTTAAATTCTAGTAAGTAAATTTCAACTCTTGTACTGAGTGCTTTTTCTATGGTGTACTTGTTTAACAAGGATGACATATTTCTTTTCTCGCTGGGGGAGGGCGTACTTAAAACATTTGCTAGCTCAAGGCGGTTAATTTTCTATCTAAGGAGGTTGAGAAAACTTAGTTTAGAATATGTATTTGATTGTGACATTCCATGCAGTGAAAAAGAAATCATGTTCCTCAGTGACCTAATCAGTCACAAAAGTGCGCTTGGATTGTTGGTTGTGCAACATTGAGAAATTTGTTGATATTCTGTTTGGTGCAGAAGGCCCCACACAACAATGAAAGGTCAATTGAAGTCAACTTTTCAACAAAACACTGTGCTTGTGGAAATTATCAACTCTTTGTGTCAGGTCCCCCCAGTTGTCTACATTTGTCAGATGATATTATGGTTTCAATTAAATCCATCATTGTGTTGTCTCCATTTGTCAGATGATATATAGTTTCAATTAAATCCATCATTGCGTTGTCTCCATTTGTCAGATGATATTATGGTTTCAATTAGATCCATCATTGTGTTGTCTCCATTTGTCAGATGATATATGGTTTCAATTAGATCCATCATTGTGTTGTCTCCATTTGTCAGATTGTTATCATTTGGGGGTCTCTTTGCTCCCCCTCTCTTTTATTTATATTTATTTTATCTATTTACTACTAATTTATTTATTCATTTTTCTTCTTCTTTCAATTATTGTTATTTTCCTATTTGTTGCTATGGTTATTCATTACTGTGTTGCTCTACTTAATACATCATAGTTCATTGTATATTAGTTAACGTGTCCACACAAAGAATCCCATTGTTCCCACTAAATTTCGTCTCTTACCTGGCCCGGATTAAGGGCAGGAGCCAAGAGGCCGGGGCGCTGGTCCACCCACACAGAGGGAGTCTCCTTTTGTATCCTTGAGAACGCCGAGCAACTCAGACGCGGTAAGTTCCAGAAAGCGAGAGTAAAAGAACGTATCTTCCTTTTTCTAATCTATTCTGTCTCTGCGAACGTGAATTATTACAATCATATTTGAACCTACGTCTTACATAATCGTCTAAAATCTTAAGTTTACCAAGAGTTTAAATTTTGTCGCTAATGGCAAACCTTTGAAGAAAACATCTTAGGAGCGTCAGGATAACCTTGTTGAAAAATTTGTTTCGGCCAACTGCGCAAAATAGATTTGCCACCCCTACAGTTGTCAAAATTGAACGATTAGACGTCGAGACTTCTCACGAAACTCAGGGAGTCTCAGAGAGTATAGCGTCAAGGAGAGTATGGCCAGGTGAATGGATCAACAGGTGAATGGATCAACAGGTGAATGGATCAACAGGTGAATGGATCAACAGGTGAATGGATGAACAGGTGAATGGATCAACAGGGGAATGGATCAACAGGTGAATGGATCAACAGGTGAATGAATGAACGGGTGAATGGATCAACAGGTGAATGGATGAACAGGTGAATGGATGAACAGGTGAATGGATGAACAGGTGAATGGATGAACATGTGAAACATGCCTTATTAGCTATTTTGAAGGCTTTGTGCACCATGGAATGTACGCTTCTAGTGTAGGCAAGCATTGAAAAATATACCATATTAGCTTTTTTTAGCGCCTTATGCAGCATGGAGTGTACGCATCTAGTGTATGCTAACAATGTCAAATATGCCTTCTTGGCCTATTTTGAACGCTTTGTGCACCATGGAATGTACGCATCTAGTGTATGCAAACTAGCGCACTCTAGGAAACGATTGTCTAGCATTCCTCATGTTCTTAAAGTAGTCTGGGAATTAGTGACGTATTATAAGTCTCGCCTACGGCAGAATAAATGGGAAAGGCGTTTGACCGGATGGTCAAAGAGAGTATTAGAAGATAGTTTGAGTCAGGGCGATCTTAATAACAGGCCTCCTCAACATGCAACTGCGGTCCAAAGCTGGAGGCCATTGTTCAAAATCTTATACTTCCACCATTAACAATTAGGATAAAATTTGATTATGACATTTAGGGGCAACTGTCAGACAAATTTCTAATGGAACTGTAACGTCAGGCATTTTCGTGATTACAGAAAATATTTTGGGGCATTTAAAAGACCGGGCCTGGCATTTTTTCGAACAGTTCAAGCAATGAACAATCAGGTCCAACATTTTACGTACTTACTTTAAAAATGTAGCTCTTGACTAGGTGTATATTCTACGACCTTAAGCCGAAATTAGAACACTTTGTTGATAGAGAGATGACAGCGAATACATGCATAAACAGTTATAATGGAGGCGTATATGGTCTTGTTTACATATGCGAACTTAAGAAGAAAGAGATAATTAGATGAACACTAATACTGTTATTGCCAATGCTCTCTATAATATGAAAGATAGTCTCTCTCAGCCTGTATACTAATTCCAAATGTTATTCAATTGTTTTGTTGGCCTTGTTTGCGTTTTAAGCTAGCTCATTCAATATCATGGACCAAAATACCGTATCATAGTTTTCACAATAATAATTGTAGATATGTAGATCGAGGAAAACACTGCGATTCTGCTATTTCATTTTCGTACACTTCCCCTTCCCCTCCGAATTCATCGATAAAATAAAATTGGTAGTAAGCTTTATGAAAGATTATTTTCAGCTATTATTTAGCCAATAGAGCATCTATTGCCAGACCACCCTCTTTGGGTTACAAATGAGCATGTTTACAATTGATGAACTGAAGATTCCAAAGAGGAGCTAGCCAGGGGGCTTTACATTTTAAAGTATATACAATATGTTTCCAGAAAAAGGCAATCTCTAGTTTATTAGACACAGAATTATTCAGAATCTTTGTGAGAAGAAATTGCAGCTTTAAGGTTCTCTAAGTTTGGTGTGCACATGTAACCGTTATGCCTGTAAAGCGAGTAATGGTTGCATTATTCGGAATGAAATAAATATATGAAGTTTAAAATTATTATTATTATTATTATTATCAGGAGGATGAAGTCAAATGGTTCGCCCTGTCCTCTAGACCAAATTTCAGTATTGCTCTTCAAAAGGTCACCATTTTTAAGGTTATTCATCACGGAAGTAATCAAAGAAATTTGGTTAACAGGCACAATACCTTTGCACTGGTCATGGTTACCACAATCTAAGTGGACTGGAACTAGGAAGAATGCTGAAGAGCTTAAATTACCATTCAGTTGCTAATACCCCAGTATTTGTGTAACCAAAGCCAATGGAGGAATTGTCTGGAATCAACAGCATGTGTTCAAGACCATGTTATTGTTTAGCATCACGTGACATGCTGAGGGGACGGTGCTTGAAGAGTGCAGCCAGAATATGAGTGTTTAATCAGGTACATCAGACTCTTCACAAATACTTTCAACTTGTCTGTGTCTGATTACAGTAATACCACAGCTACTAAGAAATTTATCAGCTCTATTTAAAACTGCCCATGCTTTCCCTCTCATTACCAACTGACATGGTATCTCTTTGTGATGTTCTCTCATCCACAAAAAGATTAAATCACTAGGTTTTCATTCTAGGCATTAATTAATAGCCCTGGAAATTTACAATTCACTTTCTCATCCCGGTATTCGTGCCACTCAGAAACTCATTTCTCAACGATTCATCTGGCCATCTATACATAAAAACATCCTTATCGTGGACCATTTCGAATAATCAAGCGACAAGATAAACATTTTATATTGGACATATTTGGCGAACAGGACGCCGTTAGCCTGGATCGTTTGAAACCCGCCTTTCTGGAAGAAGTCGCACAAGCAGCCGATCAATCAATTTACCACCGTAGTGGTAGAAGCTAAGGAAAGAGGAGCATTCGTGTTGCCTCCGACTGCGGTCGACCATCTTCTTCTTCATCTTCAATTGACTGCAACTAAAAGTGCATACTTAATACATTTTGTCTGTTGACTAATGGTGCCCTGATATGGCATGATGTGTCTTGCTGACATACTTGCGCGCGCACCAAAGCATAATTCTACTAAAACACTAGAAGCATGAACGTAAAATTCTCAAAGAGTGGAGCATTACCACAATAGCTTGCAAATTAACGGCGCTGACCGGATTCGAACCCGGGACCTCATTATTACTAAACCAACACCTTAACCATTGAGCCATCGAGGCTCAAAAGCTAAGGTGAAGATTTTAGTGTCGTGTTATGTAAAGTCCGACTGGCAACCACCTAAGAATAGTGATACTCTTGAATTATACTTAGATATGGTAGAGAAGGAAACATGGAATGTACGCATTACAAGCATGCAAGTGTCACTAAAAACAAATTTTGGTGCTATTCTAAACGCATTTTGCACCTCGGAGTGTACGCATTCCAAGCATGCAAGTGTCACTAAAAACAGCTTTTGTTTCTATTCTAAACGCATCGTGCGCCATGGAATGTACGCTTTCCAAGCATGCAAGTGTCACTAAAAACAGCTTTTGGTGCTATTCTAAACGCATTGTGCTAAAAACAAGAAAACGAGGGTAGTCAGTGTCTAGACTTTATTTTCTCTTTCTTTAAACTCAATAGGAAGATCACAAATAGACAGAGGCGTATCGTTTAGTAATGCATCGTACATTAGAAGTGGCTATAGTTTATCTCTAATGGTCTATAGGGGAAGTGAGGTTATTCCATTTTCTGATATGTACAATTTATCATCGTAAGCGGACAATGAAGTTTTACGACTGTTCTATTTTGAACGCTTTGTGCACCATGGAATGTACGCATCTCGTGTATGCAAACTATGTCAAATATGCCTTTTTAGCCTGTTTTGAACGCTTTGTGCACCAGGGAATGTACGCATCTAGTGTATGCAAACTATGTCAAATACACCATATCGGCCTATTTTGAACGCTTTGTGCAGCATGGAATGTACGCATCTAGTGTATGCAAACTATGTCAAATATGCCTTATTTGTTGGAATGCGTACATTCCATGGTGCACAATGCGTTTAGAATAGCACCAAAAGCTATTTTTAGTGACACTTGCATACTAGGAATGCATACATTCTATTGTGCAAAATGCGTTAAGAATAGAACCAAAAGCTGTTTTTAGTGACACTTGTTTACTTGGAATGCGTACATTCCATGGTGCACAATGCGTTTAGAATAGCACCAAAAGCTCTTTTTAGTGACACTTGTATTAATTTACACATTGAAGATATATTATTTTATTCCTTTACCTTCAGGAGCCTGGAGACGTTGTCAACCCCCCACAAAAATGGTCTTTGACTGATCTGACAAGAATAAGCCCAGTGAAATTTGCTGGTAAGCTCGATATGTGTTTCTGATGCCCTTTGCATCAAGAGCAAAACTCAAATAGAAAGACGAATATTTTATCACCAGGTTATCTGTCTTTTTAATATCGACTGTCATCAAGCCTACAGATAAAGCAAGAATGAAAACAAATCTCTGTTGGTTATCTGGCATCATGCCGTTGAAGCGACTTGCTTTTAAAAAACGAACATTTATTTATTCAATGGAAAATGCGATGGCTTATTTAATGACCTTGAAATCTTTTGGCCTGACTTTGAATCAGTCGCTTTGCCCAAGTTCGGCGTATTTGACAGCGAATGAAGGTGCTTGTAGGCCTGATAAGCAGTAGTGAATATCAGTGAAGTAGCTTGGTGAAGTGAAGATGAATTTGTTAACTCTGTCAAATATTGTTCATGAGAAAGCGTCCAGGGTCGCCTTGCAAAAAGATACTTGGTTGGAGGGCTCAAAACTGGCTTATAGAGATGTTACTTTGTTTATATATTGCTGGTCGAAAGGATACACAAAAATAACATTTGTAAAGGAAGAACTTGGGATAGGAAAAAACGTTTCAAATCCTAAAATATCCTTCATATGTCAATGATCACCATGGAGTCATGAAGTATCCCTCATTTTTATTTCATAATTGCCAAACCCTGACATATCCCTCCTATATCCATGATTTCTTTTAACCTGTAACATATCCCTTATCTCTTCTTGAGAAGCACCCACCCCTGACATATCCTTACCTTGCTCTTGATTACTTTCAAATCCTAAAATATCCTTCATATGTCACCTAAATTCCCCCTTGGCAACGGTTTTGCCCACAACTTTCAATTACTTCAATGCCTCCTTTGTCTAGATATTATTTGCGAACCCATTTGTGAATCACGCAATTGATATCCCTTAGCAGACTGTCTAGATATTTTGTCCTCTTATTGTCGCCATCAATTCTCGTTCAACTCCAACGCGTCTCAAAACTTCCTCGTTTGTTACTCGGGCAACCCAGGATATTCGCAGCATACCACGAAACTGGCAAATCACTGCCAGATGATATTCCTTTACATCACCGTTGTTTTCTTTCTGCAGATTTTAAAAGAGCTGTGTTTCTGTCTATCTGAACCCACTGAACAGATAGTCCACTTTACAATAATTTTAGAACACTTTGTTCACTTAAACGAACACCATTTTCTCCTTAACGACTTTTATTCAGCTTCTCAAATCATCATTTTTCATCCTTGTGCCATAGAAGTAAATGTAGAACACTACCATCACCTTTGTTTTCTTACGGCACAATTGCGGCATCGTTCATTACAGTCCAGTAGCATAATACTTTTTTAACTACCATATATACGTAGCACATTAGCGACTTTACAAATGTGCATAGTTTTATCTGCATTTTGTATTTCCAAATAAGGTCAGGAGACCTTACTGTGAAAGGCAAGAAATAAATGCAGAACACTACCATCACCTTCCGCATATGTACTGGCATTTTAAGTGTAATGTTCCTTGTACACTCCAATTCTTAGCATCTAAATGGGTTCAGGTTTTTTATAAAGATCACGAGATCCGTGTCACAACTGTTCTACTCCATTTTTCTCTTGGCTCACCGTTCGGAAGATTTTTTGGCAGTTCTGAAATCTGATTGGTCAGTGAGCGCCTCGATCGATGGCGGTCGAGGAAAAAGTTAAAGTGAGTTGGATTCCTGGGCTTTCTCGATGTAGAAGAACTAACCGGGGAATCATCAGATAATAAGACCTAGGCAAAATGAATAACGTCACCATCCGCCCTGTTGTTGCCAATCTTTGGCATAGGTTAATTGTACTGGTTTGCAATCTCTCAGTGTACCCCCCTGATAAGCAGTGGGGCCTTTCCCCGGGGTCCGTTCTTTCCGAAAGGGAAAGGTGTTTCCCCGGTGGGGGGGGAAAAGAGCCATTGCACAATAAATCACAATAAAAGGTATGAGTTATGTATAGTTGTTAAATGTTGTGATTTGTGATATCAGTGCCAAAGATAACTTTTCTATTTTGAACACATTAAAAAGAAAAGGATTAATACCTTCCCATCTCCTGTAAAAAGAGCCATTGCACAATAAATCACAATAAAAGGTATGAGTTATGTATAGTTGTTAAATGTTGTGATTTGTGATATACGCATTGTGCACCATGGAATGTAAGCATTCCAAGCATGCAAGTGTCACTAAATACAGCTTTTGGTGCTATTCTAAATGCATTGTGCACCATGGAATGTTAGTATTGCAAGCATGCAATTGTCACTAAAAACAGATTTTGGTGCTATTGTAAACGCATTGTGCATCATGGAATGTACTCATTCCAAGAATTCTATTGTCACTAAAAACAGCTTTTGGTGCAATTCTACTCAAGGTACTGAACCCTCGCAGCTGAACAGCGTCTGAACGAAGGAAACAAACGAAGGAAATTAAGTAGCAAGTGCAAGCACAAATTTTACATTTATGAAGATCAAATGTTACTTTGATGCAACTAAAAATTTTTATCTGAATAATAGATTAATCTCTTACATCTGCTTGACATTGGTGTGCTTCACTGATTTGAATTATCGCCGATTCGTAATAGCGACCAGCTTTGTCATTATGTTTCACCTACGCGCCTTATGCTGGGCACTTATCTTTATAATAAGAATTCGTTTTCCGCCTGGCTTGCCCCTATTAGTGTGTATTGAAATACGATCCTTCTAAGTGTCTTGACGCCAGATTTTCTATGCCGTCACAATTTCATTTTCTAAATCGAAACCTGTAGTTTCCTTTTCTCTTACGTTTCCTTAGGCATCTTTTCCTTGCTCTTCTCAAACAACACAGACATTGCAATTTCTATTTCTCCATCCATCTGTTTGATTGAGATTCTGAGACTATGACCCTAGGTCAAAAACTTTGCTCAATCCAAATTTATAAGGTTTCAAAGATATGCCAATACATTTCCTTAATTTTGAAGAAAAAAAAGTGATATGGCTCAGAATTCTACTCATAACAGGAATTGCATTTTCAGAACTAAAGGCAGAGAAAAAGCAACTGGTAACTGAATAAACAGTCCATATTAAAAGTTCATATAAAAGTCCATAATAATAGGGGTTTACCCTGGGGTCATACACTCCCCTACATTTGCCTGCATCCTCCTGGATCAAGGCATAAAGTTCGTTATAACTCGATTTTTATCATAGTCTCATTTCATATCAATGTGCATACAAATGTCCATATCGTCTGGGGGGCTGCCCCTGTGTCGTTCGTTTCGATCTTCTTGGTAGTCGCACGCTGGAATGTGAGCATTTCAATAGTGCCATTGAGAGTAGTTACAGTATTTGAACATATTGGGAATGCGTTCTGAACACTGGAATGTGAGCATTTCAATAGTGCCATTGAGCGTAGGTACACTATCTGAACATATTAAGAATGCGCTCTGCACGCTGGAATGTGAGCATTTCAATAGTGCCATTGAGCCTAGTTACACTATTTGAACATATTGCGAATGTGTTGTAGCCGAAACGCGAAAAAGGGAGGTTACCTCAGGAGCCGAAGAGGAGTAAGCTCAATAACTGAGAGGGTTCCAAATTAACTACGTGTCAGAGAAACAATTTGCTATCATTTGCAAGCGAGTCATTCGCAGTCTCTCAATCAAAGACCGCTGATGAGAAGTGGGCCCGACATTGAAACTACCCTAAATAAACAGAAAACCACCAAACAGGCTTACTAATAAATAAAAGAAAATATCCCCCCGGATATTAACCCCCCGGACAATATCCCCCCAGACATTAACCACCCGTGTCAATAACCCCCCGCTTATTAACCCCCCGGTATCTTTTCAATATTAATTCTCAATACACTCTCAGAGATTTCGAGTAGGAAAAACATCCGTAAATAAATACACTTTTTCATAAGAACCAGTGAATTTCTTTTCCTTGCTCAATGTGCTGATTTCAACTTAATTTCCGTTTGACTTCTACTCATATGGTTATGGGAATCTTACACTACGAGATAAGTGTAGCAGTGATAAGATGGTATTTTTATACTCATCTTAACACTGTACTTATTCGTATCATTGTAAGATTCCCACTGTTAACCAAGGGACTACGGAGTTCCGTTTGACTTCTACTCATATGGTTATGGGAATCTTACACTACGAGATAAGTGTAGCAGTGATAAGATGGTATTTTTGTGACATCAATTTCGTTATTACCTAGAAATACAGTAACATAAGTGACAACTTTAAATTTATTAGGAAAATATAGAAAGTATCATCGAGAAGAGAGTATTTGAAATGATAGTTGTGAATAGAACTCTAGAGAAATAGAAAAGTTGTTGAGCCGGATGGCAGTTCTTCCTTGATCAAGTCACATGGCGCAGAGAGGCTGGTCTCCAATTGCGTAGAGCTGGATGTCGTTGATATGAAAATTCTGAAGCACTAAAAGATTGATGACTTTATTCCATTTTCAACGCTCCCTTAATCTTTTAAAACATTTCATATTACCTCGATGACAGATATACATGATCTAAATGTACTAACACGTAAGGGATTGTTGGAATGCTGATAGTAGTGGTTTTGATACTCAGCAGCTTACACTTTCAGTGTTTTTATAAAAATATGCCCCAGAAATTGCAACTTTTCGTCAGATGTAGCATGGGTGTACTATTCTTTGTTTTGGGTGTACTATTCTTTGTTTTGGGTGTACTATTCTTTGTTTTACGTGTACTATTCTTTGTTTTACGTGTACTCTTCTTTGTTTTGGGTGTACTATTTGCTCTTACTGGTGTAGCATCTGATCTGTCGAAGATCAAATATGTAGTATGAATTCTTTTGCCAATCCACTTCTCAGTGGAGGTTGAACAGTTGGAGAAATTGTTCAAAATAGGCTAATAACGCATATTTAAGATAGTTTGCATACACTAGATGCGTACATTACATGTTGCAGAAAGCTTTCAAAATAGGCTCATGACGCATATTTAACATAGTTTGGATACACTAGATGCGTACATTCTGTGGTACACAAATTGTTTAAAATAGGCTTATGACGCATATTTAACACAGTTGGCTAACACTAGATGCGTACATTCCATGGTGAGGAAGTGCAGGGTGATTGGTTAGTAAAGAGGAGAAGTTGCCAGAGTTCGGTCGTGTTAGAATTTCATTGGTTAGTGATAGATTTTAGGGAGTGTTCGATGAAGGAAGAGCATAGCCTCGTTTCCATTACAATGCTATATTTATCTATTTGCCACACGAGCTTTCGATCGTAAGCAGGTTACAAACAACAGCAAATTAACATCTAGCTTTACACCAGCCTCGCTGATAGGAAAAGAGCCTTTAATCACATTCTTTACCATTTGCAATCTTAAAATAGTCTAATATCTTCATTTTTTCAACATGCGTAGCTATTACCCTCGAAAGCTAAAACTTTTGATATAGGAAAAGAGCCTTTAATCACATTCTTTACCATATGCAATCATAAAATTGTCTAAATCTTCATTTTTTCCACAGTCAAAGCTATTACCCTCGAAAACTAAAACTTTTGAAAACTTATTAGATTGATGTCAACTCCCCAATATGTCGTGTGTTCTCTGAGTTTGTGGCAATACTAAACGTTTTACACTTACCATCCAGGATTAAGCGGGAAAGTCCACAAAATTATATCTGATAATTTTAATATACTAGGTTGCGATGAGGATTACAAGCACAACATTTGATGGGGGCGAAAACTCACGCACCTTCAAAATTCGTTATGGTCCACTTGATTGCAACTCTTTCTACTTCAGGGGTACATGTGGGGTTCGGCAAACAGGGAAGTGGGCAATGGAGGGGAAAGGGTTGAGAAACACTGGTGTAGAGTGAATTTCAGTCTAGAGTGAATTTCAGTCTTAGATGATTTTCAGCCACCATTCTTATTGTGAAGCATTTAAAACGTATTGTCCCACATATTATCTAAACTTCCCAATTAACGATTCTTAAAGTGTTTGTACGGAAAGATGAAAGCAAGAGGACCGGGAGCAGTGTAGAAGAACAGAAACAGTTGCTGAAGTAGCAGCAACAGAAACTGGCGCAGAAAAAGTAGAGGCGTCTGGGGTAGTATTAGGAAAAGCAAATGCAGTAGAAACGCGGGAAGCAAGGGCACGAGGAGCAGAGGAAGAAAGAGGCGTAGAGGAAGAAAGAGGCGTAGAGGAAGAAAGAGGCGTAGAGGAAGAAAGAGGCGTAGAGGTCTGTGAAGAACTTTGCTACAGTAGTTGCTAGTCATACGGAAAGAATACTCGAGGTATGGACATTTCCTTTAAATTACGTCTTCATAAACGGCGAGGTTCTAAGAATTTCCGATAATATCCAATTAATCTGCTTCATTGTTCCACATACTTTGGTATAGTACTTAAGCCAAATTTACGTCGTTTTCACCATCTAAAGTTGACTATTGCCTGCTCCTGGACAAAATTAGTTTTATTTGACTAGTAAAACCTTCTCTGATAATGGTGTTACTAGGGGTCAAAAGTTTAAAACTAAACTAAATGTTCAATCGACATCAAACAATATGTCCTTTGATGATACTATCTAACTTCAATAGGCTTTGGATTGATGACGGGCCGAAGGGCAGCTCTTCCTTGGTCAAGTCACATGGCGCAGAGAGGCTGGTCTCCAATTGCGTTGAGCTGGATGTCGATGGTTTTTGAATTTTCCTTTGGTGGAAAAATATTGCAAAACGGCATATCCCTGCAAATCTGCCCATACTGCAGCCCGCGAAATTAAATATAAACGCCGCAGTGAAGGCAAGGCACCGCAGAAATTACCATGGCTCTTTTTTCCGCGGCAGAGAAATAATTCTGACTGATATGACGCTGTAAAGAATCGCACCCCTTGAAAAAACTACCAGCCTCCTATATAATTTTATCGTTCTGAACGCTGGAATGTGAGCATTTCAATAGTGCCATTGAGCGTAGTTACACTATTTGAAGATATTGGGAATGCTTTCAGCACGCTGGAATGTGAGCATTTCAATAGTGCCATTGAGCGTAGTTACACTAATTGAAGATATTGGGGATGCGATCGGCACGCTGGAATGTGAGCATTTCAATAGTGCCATTGAGCGTAGTTACACTATTTGAACATATTGGGAAACGCTTTGTGCACCATGGAATGTACGCATCTAGTGTATGCAAACTATGTCAAATATGCCTTATAAGGCTATTTGAACGCCTTGTGCGCCATGGAATGTGCATATCTAGTGTACGCAAACTATGTCAAATATGCCTTATTAGCCTATTGCAAACGCTTTGTGCACCATGGAATGTACGCATCTAGTGTATGCAAACTATGTCAAATATGCCTTTTTAGCTTATTTTGAGCTTTTGGTGCATATTTAAGCGCATTATGAACCATGGAATGTACGCATTCCAGGCATGCAAGTGTCACTAAAAACAACTTTTGGTGCTATTCTAAACGCATTGTGCACCATGGAATGTACGCATTCGAAGCATGCAATTATCACTAATAACAGCTTTTGTTGCTATTCTAAACGCATTGTGCACCATGGAATGTACGCATTCCAAGCATGCAAGAGTCACTAAAATGGTGCAACTGGCAGGACTGGGCATGTCTAGATCGTAGGGTAGCTCTGTCGTACTAGAACCATAGACAGTGCTTACATAGGTATCACACTTTGTACGATGGAACAACGTTTTAATCCTAAAAGTACATATCAACTGGTTTAGGCTATAATATGAATGGAGGTAAGACGGGCAGGACTGGGCAGGTCTAGATCGTAGGGTATCTCTATAGTACTAGAACAATAGATTATTTTGAACACATTGTGCACCATGGAATCTACGCATTCCAAGCATGCAATTGTCACTAAAAACGCCTTGTTAGGTTACTTTGAACACATTGTGCACCATGGAAAGTACGCATTCCATGCATGCAAATGTCATAAAAAACGCCTTGTTATGTTATTTTGAACACATTGTGCACCATGGAATGTACGTATTCCAAGGATGCAATTGTCACTAAAAACGCCTTGTTAGGAGGTAGAGTAGGAAGACAAGGATGGCGAGGTATGAGTTTTGATATTTTGGTTTGTTTAGGTAGTGTATGGTAGTATCTTCTGTAGGTATAAGTTGCACTAATTTGATTAATTTATTTTATTAATTTTAAGTATTAGTAATTTTTCCTTTATTGTAGTGCATGTCCTTGTTATTGATTAAATTACCACACCTTTCTCGCTTAGTAGGTAGAGTAGGAAGACAAGGATTAAAGAGCAAGTGTCAAGACCAGCTATCACCCGCCATTATGAACTAATATTACGACGCAACCAGTATGGACCGATCTTGAAATGTTTGTAATTACATGTGTTCCATAGCCGTTTTTGTACAACCTTTTTGGCAAACTATGCTGGTTGATTTGAACACGACTTTTGAATGTGTCTCCAGTTAAAACAGTTTGCGATTGATACAGGCTTACAGACGATCAAATACGATTTTAGACGAAACTACCCCTGAGGTTCTTTAAATCTTGGTGCACAGAATGAAACCAAAGATTATATGCCAATTCCCTGATTGTTTTTCTTTAAAGGCTATTTACACAATTTAAGTGAGCCCTTCCATAGCAAATGCCCCTATGTTCCAAGAGCATATTTTATGTAAAATAAAACATTGCTCTCTACAAGCCAAGGTGTCAGTTGTCGTAATTCTTTAACTGGTTTATGGCTGCCATACTGTCTTCTTCAAAACACAAGCAGCGAATGCACTCTCATGAGCAGCGCGCGGGTACTCTCAACTTGCCCAAGGAGAACAATAGCCGATAACAAAGGGCTATTGTTAGCTTCCAAACTAGAGTTTATTCTTCCAACTATGTAGTAATACAGGGGTTGTACGGCTGGTGTGACGTCATTACTTTACCAGTTGTCACACAACAAGATACAGAAACCGGTTGAACTATTTTGGTCGTTTTTGTGATGTTACGATGCTATAAAGACTTTATTGCGTACCAATTTGTCATCAATTTGCCAATTTTTATTCTTGTTATCAATTCCCATCATTCAGATTCAACTGTTGCATTACTTTTTGTCATTGTCGTCTAATTAAGTGAACCCAGACGTTTTCTTTCTTGGGTCCACCCTGATTTACGAAAGGACCTCAAATTTTTATGGTGCACCACTTTGGAATAAGCTACTGATTTTATACACTTATTGTTGTAAAGCTTTAACAGGTATTTTCCAATCAAACTCTTTAAATCAAAGTAGTTACCTAGATGAGTACACCTGTTTAGAATTTCAAATCAGTAGTCCTTATGCATTGTGGCTAAGGCTATGACAGTGCCACTAGAATTGGACATTATGATTAAATATATGTCAAATTACCTTCATTTGCAAAGAAGTTTGTTACAAACTCTCCTCTTGCGAATGAAAATGATTTTAGTATGTAAAAAGGTAACAGATTAGTTGACTATGACTCATGATTGTCATTGTCCTTTTTTTCTTAAACCTGGTTGCAAAGACTCGAGCCATCAGCCCTTCAGAAATAGCCTTATCCGCAAAACTATTTAGATTCAATGTTTGTAATTCGACAAGCAGAAACTGTAAATCGTTCATTATCATTCAAGAAGGAATAAGCTTTCATATTGCTTGTTGTATCTTAAGTAAATACAATTCCTGATGGAGTTTTGTTGATACCTGTCTTAAATTTAATTTCTAAATAAAATGCATATTGTTTATGGGCAGCAACTATGACTTGAGTTTTTTTAAATATTTTCTTTTTTAAACAATTGTTGTTCTGTGGTCACATTTGTGTTCCTTCCTAAGTGGCTGGCTCTCTAGCTTGAGAATCCTTTGTCCATCTTCATCGATGCTATAAGGCTGAGATCTTGAACCGTATGTCGATCTCAATCTAAGAAATTCTCGTATCGAATCAAACATTTTCTGTCTAAAGAGTCATAGTTCCTATATTCCATTAATGTTCTGATTGCATGGCTGTTTATTGACTAAAGTAGTATGTAACTAGGGTCTCAAAGACCGTTTTATGGGTCTATTATCTACTACCATCATCATCATTTCACATTCGTCTTGTAAAGCATAATTTGGTGGATTCACCATCCCTTTTTTGTGCACTCGAACTCGCCTTTTCGGTACCATTCGTCATCGCCATTCGCCATTCGATTTTCGCTCTCGGAAAATCACTTTGGGGGGCTTGTCGAGGGAAACATGTAATGGTTGGAGAAATTTCGTGGATCCTCCGGGTATTACAACCAATATTGTATTCGTTTTATCAAAGACTTTTTGATTTTTTCAGTGTTCAGCGCCTTCGCCAGAATATTGCTAAGGGTATGGAATTGTGCAACTTGCAGTATAAGGTAGTTCTCTAAAGATGGCATAGGATGAAGACCCGAGTATGGAACACTCAATATGGCAAAAGGCAGGCTTGGTATAACATTTTGTGACACCAAGTAAAAGTAGCAATCGGTGTTGTGATTTGATGGATCACACCACACCATAGGTATTCCAAATCTTAAGTAACAAATCGCTCCAATTGATGATGTACCAGTTTTTTGATTTGGTGAATGAGGCATTCAGAGCATCAAACCAAAAAGAAAAACCTGCTTTTGCATACTCTTGGATGCCTAATAGAAGGGGGGATGGAATAAACAGGGGGTCAGAAAAACCCCCAAACCTTAATAAATAGGGTTTGGGTTGAAAAATGACCAAAAATGTAATAAACAGGGGGCCTGGATAAAACGTGTAAGACAGCTTTCAATTTCATCAATTTTCTTGTGGTCATGTACTGTAAGGCACCAAGTGATACTTCTTTAGCAGTGATTATAATTATCGAACTACAACATTCCAGCCTATTTCATCGATACTGATGAGGGCATCTAAATAAAAACTCCCTTTCGCAGCTACTTGTCAGTAATTTTACAGTTCGGCACATGTCAGCAAGGCTAGGTATATAGAAAGTGAATTCATATATCTAGTAGTAGGTTGCACGAATGCAACAGCAAGTCAATTTTTTGGAAATATAGAAGGATTCTCCTTTACTAAGACCGATGGAAAAGTTGTATATATTTTTGGGCAAGCTATTTAATGCACTACGCTAAACACGAATGTGGTCTTTTAGGCCGTCCTTAATTAATGACCTTAAAACAATACCCTGGCTATCCATTTCATTAATTACTTTGAATTCTTTAGTTGCTCTTACTAAATGCTACGAATTTAGATGTTATTTTCATTTTATTATCCTTAATCTTTTGTTTGAAAATAATCACATAAAGACGAAAGAGATGTTGTTTTTATGTTTTCTACTTTTATTGTAAACATAGCTCAATAGCCCTTCCTTAATTTCGTACCTGTCAGCAATGATCCTAATTATCTAATGTGGGTAGGCCTATGGCATTTAGCTAGAGTTGCTAGAATTTTTTACGGCTTGTATCTTTATGGTTTTTCAGTATGTACACATAGTACTTAGGCAAGATAGTTTTATATAGTTATCTTTCAAAATGTAAAGGGTTTTGTAACTACTGAAACGGTTTGTCACTGAACATCCAGGGTTTTCATTCTTTTGAGGGTTATAATAAGTAACCACAAAACATTCAGAATAAAACTCTTAATTAACTGCTGTTTGTGCAAAATTCAACTAAAAATCAGATCTTCAGCTTTAAGGAGGCCAAGAGTTGGCTGTTTGCTGCTCCTCAGGGCTTTACTAATTATGTTTAATGGAATAACTATAAAACCTCATGAATAGCTTTAAAGATGCCCGAATTTGGCTGTTTGCTGTTCCACAAGGCTTTACTTATTATGGTTAATGGAATAACTATAAAGCCTTATGAATAGCTTTAAGGAGGCCAAGAGTTGGCTGTTTGCTGCTCCTCAGGGCTTTGGGTATACTCTTTCACACATTCCATTTCAGTCATTCTGACGTTAGTACTCTGAGGAGTGTCAGACGAAAAAAGCTTTCAAGTACACAATGTTTTCGCTATTCGTGCAAAACTACATTATTAAATAGTTACGCCTACCGATAAATGTGACCTTTTTCAGGTCTGTGGATTGCATGTAGCAGGTTTGATTTGGGTAATGACACGTTGCAGAAATTGAGTAACACCAAAGATTCTTTTTTATCGTCACAGTCTTAAATACACAGAAGTAAAATTATAGCCTTTCCAGTCATTTTGACGTACTAGGCAGGGTTCTAGTATGTATCTGGTGTTCATTAAATGGTGAAGGTATCACTGACTTCGTCTGACTACGCCTGACGAAAGCAAACGGAAGACGAACAAATAGAAGAGAAAAGTAAGAGACCAAGAACACAATCACTAAGAAATTCCGTAGAAAGTACCACCATTGACCTTGCTTACCAACATTGACCTTGTGTACCACCAATAACCTTGTGTACCACCAATAACCTTGTGTAACATCATTGACCTTGTATGCCACCATTGACCTTGCATACCAACATTGACCTTGTGTACCACCAATAAACTTGTGTACCACCATTGACCTTGTGTACCACCATTGACCTTGCTTACCAACATTGACCTTGTGTACCACCAATAACCTTAATGTACGCATCTAGTGTATGCAAACTATGTCAAATATATGCCTTATTAGCCTATTTTGAACGCTTTGTGCACCATGAAATGTACGCATCTAATGTATGGAAACTATGTCAAATATGCCTTATTAGCGTAACTTGAACACTTTGTGCAGCATGGAATGTACGCATCTTGTGTATGCAAACTATGTCAAATATGCCTTATTAGCGTATTTTGAACGCTTTGTGCACCTGTGCACCATGGAATGTACGCATCTAGTGTATGCAAACTATGTCAAATATGCCTTATTAACCTATTTTGAGCGCTTTTGGCACCATGGAATGTACGCATCTAGTGCATGCAAACTATGTCAAATATGCCTTCTTATCCTATTTTGAACTCTTTGTGCACCATGGAATTTACGCATCTAGTGTATGCAAACTATGTCAAATATGCCTTATTAGCCTATTTTGGACGCTGTTTTCAAGGTTAATCAGTTTAGTTTAATGTCGGTCATTTTTAGCTGACCAAACACTCTTCTCATTTTGTGCCCCCAGTAATTTTATTTTTATCACAAGGCCTCGTTACCATGTCCTCGCCGTAACATACCATCGTCGTCATTGCCAATAATGTTTTTTGCGATTAGTCATTGATACATTGTGCACGTTGGTACCTCAGTTCATTAGGCATCTTCATAATAGCAAAAATAGTGTAACTACGCTCAATGGCACTATTGAAATGCTCACATTCCAGCGTGCAGAACGCAATCGAAATATGTTCACATAGTGTAACTACGCTCCATGGCACTATTGAAATGGTCACATTCCAGCGTGCAGAACGCATTCCCAATATATTCAAATAGTGTAACTACGCTCAATGGCACTATTGTAATGCTCACTTTCCAGCGTGCAGAACGCATTCTCAAAATGTGCGGATAGTGAATGACCTTCAGATATGGAGGCCAGCTGTGAATAAGGCTTCGGCCAAATAAGCAGCCGCGGACCAAATGGCGTCAGATCTCGAGGGCGACGCTGGGTTGCTTGGGTGGTGCCGGGCAGCTCTATAAAATAGTCTCAAGTTTTAAGACGGGTCTGACGGGCGAGTGATGAGGCACCCAAAAACCTCTCTACCAAACCTCGTCATGGCAGCAGGTGACTTCCTGAAAAAGGTCAGTGGATATGTTAGCCAAGGCACATCAGTTTCTGTCACTGACAATGATGATTGTGGAAGCATTCAGAAGGATGACATTCTTCACAAATTGCCGGTCCCTGTTGTATTGAGAGAATCAGAGAGATGCTGTGTACAACTATCCTTCAAATGCAAGCTGGACAAACATGAAATGAAACTACCAGTAAAATAGACATGAACCAATTTGTGCTTTGAAACTCTTCCAAATTTATGACACGCACAGCTCCGATCGGCCATCTTCATCGAGTATTCCGCGCGCACAGTTTGAAAAATAGAAGTATCTTCAACTTTTCAGCGGAAAAGAGTTTTCCGTGGGGTGTGCCCTGGGAGATGAAGTACGCATGTGTACATCTATTTTGAGGCGGAAAAAATCGGGTCACTCGCAAAATTCCGCCTAGTGGAAAGTAGGCTTAACGTCAGAGCTTTTAAGTACACAATGTTTTCGCTATTTCGTGCAATATTCTTATTTTGTACCACAAACAAACTATTTAAATTATTTATCATAACTCATCACTCTCTAGACTGGGAGGGCTCATTCTCATTAATGGTCATGCATTTTAAATTTTCCTTATTCCACAAACGTTTATATTTTCTATAGATATCGAAAGCCCTTATGATTTATCCCTTGACTACTCTAGAACGTGTTTGTAGTAGACGTGTAGAACTTTTCGCTATTCTGTTTTAGTTTCTAATTTCAGTTTACATCTTTTCTTAGTATCGTTTCTTCGTTCTTTCTCTTGTGTGTACACGTGCCACTTCATGTTTTCTCTCTCCGATTCCGGTATTTTTCTTTAGAGCCCTCTTGGTGATTTGTTGTTTATTTTCTCTTTTGTCTATTATTATTTTCTTTTTTTCTTTGTTATATGAAACACTTTAGTGACACTTGCATGCTTGGAATGCGTACATTCCATGGTGCACAGTGCGTTTAGAATAGCTCCAAAAGCTGTTTATAGTGACACTTGCATGCTTGGAATGCGTACATTTTATGGTGCACAATGCGTTTAGAATAGCACCGAGAGCCGTTTTTAGTGACACTTGCATGCTCGGAATGCGTACATTCCATGGTGCACAATGCGTTTAGAATAGCACCAAAAGCTGTGGGGATGAGTAGTTCGAGAAAAACAGGGGTAGCTAGGTAAATATGGTTAGTAGATCGGTAGGGTGGAGTTGTTAGCCGTAGATAGGTAGGATAGTTAGTGGTAGTTAGATATGGGTAGGGTTAGGTTAGTTAGTGGAAGATAGATAGGGTAGTTAGTGGTAGATAGTGTAGGGATAGGTTAGTTAGAGAGAGATAGCTAGCGGTAGTTAGTGGTAGATAGATAGGCATGGCACAGATCGGCAGATTGGTATCCCACACTTCCAACCTACCTTAATATGCGTGCAGAGGTAAAACCTACATTGTCACCGTTTTTAATTCAGTTGAAAATTCCGTCTGCAAAGTTCTTGCAAAAATTCTATATGAAAAGAACACTGGAGAAATAGAAAAGCATGTCACCACCGGGGATCGAACCCGTGACTCACGCTTTCGCGGCGTGCGCTCTACCAACTGAGTAAACAAGAACCTTCTTACTGCAATTTATGGAAAATCTCATAAATGTCCCATAAAATACTGGTATATAATGAAAGGTAATATGCAATAACAATTTCCAAATAAGACCAAAGAAGCTTTTTGCAATTCAAAGAGTGAATTATATATATTATGTAGTGACCTGGTAACTAGTTCCTGTATGGTAATGATGATCATGTGACTACCTGTATATAAGAATGTGATATCGTGCCTTGTGCGGGTGAGGTGTTGCACACAGTTATTGTTTGAATTCTTTCAAGCTGTTCAGCAGGCAATGAAAACAAAGTGCGTCTGTCCTAACAATGCTTCTGTCTTTGATTTCTTTGTTGTGCTGTCGCAAATGGCATGTAGTTCTCTCCTGGTGAGGGGCGACAGCGGTCAATAGGGAGAAGTTCAATTTATTTAGAGGGCGATTTGTGTAAAATGAGCCTCGGGCGCTGGAATGTGAGCATTTCAATAGTGCCATTGAGCGTAGTTACACTATTTGAAGATAATGGGAATGCGTTCTGCACACTGGAATAAGAGCATTTCACAAGTGCCATTGAGCGTTGTTACACTATTTGAACATATTTGGAATGCCTTCCGCACGCTGGAATGTGAGCATTTCAATTGTGCCATTGAGCGTAGTTACACTATTTGAACATATTGGGAATGCGTTCTGTTTTTGAGAGTAAATTTACCAACCTTCAATCTCCATTTACCAAGAAACAAAGATTAAAAATGTTTAAAATTTGACAAATTTAGTTTATATTAAACAGATAATATTTGCACCTTAGGCACAATCTTGTCATGGTTTCACCCCCCCCTTTTCCATGATTCTGGGGGGACCTAACTTTTTGAAATGTCTTATTTTATGGGGGGACCTACGATTTTGGGAAAAAAGTGGGTGGTTTCATTGTGTGTTTGTGTCTAGATAGCGCATAGATATAAAGCTATAGGAAAACAAGGTTGTCGATATTGATGTCCTATCATGTAGTATCGCTATTGGTGCTAGCGTAAACTTTATGTTGCGATTATTCGATGGTTTGTTGGCTTTTTGTATTGATGTGTGCATCCGAAATATATGTTATTAGTGTATCAAGGAGTAATAATCATTGAGTCGGTTGATTGTTGCGCTTGTGCACCATGGAATGTACGCATCTACTTTATGCAAACTATGTCAAATATGCCTTTTTAGCCTAATTTGAACGGTTTGTGCACCATCGAAAGTACGCATCTAGTGTATGCAAACTATGTCAGACATTCCTTTTTAGCATAATATCAACGCTTTGTGCACCATGGAATGTACGCATCTAGTGTATGCAAATTATGTCAAATATACTTTATTAGCCTATTTTGATATTTATGTATTTATGTATTTATGTATTTATGTATTTATGTATTTATGTATTTATGTATTTATGTATGTATGTATGTTATGTATGTTATGTATGTATGTTATGCATGTTATGTATGTTTGTATATTTTGTTCGTATGTGCTAATGTTTGTATGCACGTTTGTATACATTTGTGTATGTATTCATTGATGCATGGATGCTTTTAAAATTATAATGATGATAAACGGGAGTGCTTGAAGAAATGCCAGAAATCAGGCTCTCTCGTCAACTTACATTTCTTATAATATCTCTTGAACTACAGATAAATAGACACTGATTTCACGCGAAATGTTCTTGTAGGCCATCAATCTACATTATAAACACATAAAGATCACAACTCAGGGACCTTTTTTTTTGACCAAATTTTTCGACTTTTCCAAGCCTTAGTGCTTGAAGAAATGCCAGAAATCAGGCTTGTACGCATTCCAAGCATGCAAGTGTCACTAGAAACAGCTTTTGGTGCTATTCTAAAGGTACTGGGCACCATGGAATGTACGCATTCCAAGCATGCAAGTGTCACTAAAAACGGCCTTTGGTGCTATTCTAAACACATTGAGCACAATCGAATGTACGCATTCCAAGCATGAAAGTGTCACTAAAAACAGCTTTTGATGCTATTCTAAACGCATTGTGCACCTTGGGATCACTGGAAAGCTGAAGAATTTTTGGGCTTACCTAAACGAAATTCAGTGTTGACACTGGCACCACCACAAAATCAGAAGTAGAGGGTTGAGAGATAATGAATAGTTAGTCTTTTTATTCTATTCGGTGTTCAGAGAAGACCTTGCACCTTTCGACAATTGTAGATGACATGGGCCTATTTGCCTATTTCCTTTCTTGTTTTAGTGGATTTTTTTTGTTCTCCTTTGAAATGCAACAATCCCATGACGATTTATATCTCATCCCGGCCATTCTAATACTACTGTGCCAACTAACCTGAAATCTTATCGTGATCCTGTAGACAAATATCAGTCTGACATAAATTCCATCAGAGAACTACATCGAGCGCGAATAACAACACTTCCCCTTGTTCTTTACGAAAATGAATATCTATTAAATACTGGGTCTTTAAAAAGTGAAAAACAGGATGCATCTCATCTATCGTCTCTTTGGTCTCGTTTGGTTAGGTTGTATACTCCACCGAATACCACAAATGGAGATTGGCCAGAATTGGCAATAGAAGATGCAGAACCCATCAAAGGTCTTAGAGAAATGGCCCTTGAAGCCAATAGATTGGATTCTTTCTTTGGATAGCCACACATGAACTACAGTTAGTTTTGGTTGACGCTATATCTATATAGTTTCATTGTTGTAGCTGACCACCCTGATAGTATTCTTTGGTCAATCTCCTTACCAATTTCATTTCCTGGCGTTAGCAGTCTACCTAAGTATTTGTGCTGGTCCATCTCTTCCAGATCCTCTCCATCAATAGAGATGCCTTCCTTCGGCATCCTCCTTGCCACTTCATTTCGCATGATTTTTTTTTCTTTCTATTTATCTTCATGCCATCTTTCTTGCCTTCTCTGTTCAATTTGTTCAGCAGATGTTTGAATATGCCCACTGTTCGTAAGAATCCTATTGGGAATTTCTTTCATCCACCTTTAAACAAAACAAGTTTAAAATTAGTATGCTATCATTCTAATTCAGCTGGCTCTTTTATATGAATTCACGTATAATTTTATGTTAAGATAATGCGAACGAGGAGTGGCACCAAAACCCAAGAGAAAGATCCTGCGATGCAAGAAACCTCTTCTTCTCAGCACCTTCAATGCCATGCATTTCTCTAATTTATCGATATTAAGCGTCTCTACTGAAATAAAAACAAAAACGTTTAACAGTTGGATATAGGAAGAAATGCTTTAAGTGTTTTTCCATGGTCCAAATTTTTAAAAAATGTTCAAGACTCAAGGTGCTGACATATTAGGTTCCTCTGAGAAAAATGTCTCCTATCACTTAGGTTCCTCTGAGAAAAATGTCTCCTATCACTTAGGTTCCTCTAGCATCATCATGGCCATGCCATCACTTTTCATTGTCAACAATAAAAAATGCCAACTTCATGCCTCTACCAGAATAGGTACAGGCACTAGTTAATAATTGTGGTATTATCATACCTGATATCCGTTCTCTCGGTTTATTGCCTTTGGAAAATTTGTTTACAATTTACGCCTTTTTCAATAACACGAGTGGCAGAAAACGTGTCGCTCTTGTGACCGTTATTTTCTAGTGTAGCAGACTACCCGCTCATTACTTTATACACTCTTTCCCAAACCAATTTACAACTTCTTCTCAGAGATATTTCAATGATTGGAAGACGGCAGTTCACGATTGCCACTGGTTGACTGGGAACTGTTGGAAACGGACATATAGAAAAAACGAAGAAAAAGATGTGTTTATGCAACTTCTAAAATTCAAACATTCTATGAATAAGTGGTCCTGTTCGACGGCAAGCCTACGCTGGTTCTTCGATGAATCTCTACTTCTATAACGAATTATTTCCTTGAATGTTTTCTAAATATGAATGGTTTCCGAATGTGAGTTCTTTATCGATTTGACTTAATTCTTACGCGAATTCCGAATTTCTACTGAACTTACAAGACTTCAGGTAATTTATACATAAAATGAATGGCATCAAATTTTCCTACTTTAAACAATGCGTTACCATATATGGAAACATACGGATGCCTCTTTTCTATAGTTAATTTGAAAGAGGGTAAGATTCGCAGTTCGTTTCGTTCTTGTCTTTACACAAAAATATTGACAGACTCTTTAAATGTTTACTCTTAAAAGCATGACTTTATTAGATTTGCTTTGACATTCCTTTCAACTTTCAATTGAATGTTCACGAGTTTTAATCGGGAGGAGATTCCGGTCTCAATTCGACACGTCACTGACAGATATTTTTGTACGCATCTAGTGTATGCAAACTATGTCAAATATGTCTTATTTGCCTATTTTGGACGCTTTGTGCACCATGGAATATACGCATCTAGTGTATGCAAACTATGTCAAATATGCCTTGTCAGCCAATTTTGAACGCTATGTGCACCATTGAATGTACGCATCTAGTGTATGCAAACTATGTCAAATATGCCTTATTAATATATTTTGAACGCTTTGTGCAACATGTTCTGCCATATTGAGTGTTCCATATTCTGGTCTTCATCCTATGCCGTCTTTAGAGAACTACCTCCACTGCAAGTTGCAAAATTCCATACCCTTAGCAAAATTCTGGCGAAGACGCTGAACACTCTGGTCTGGAAGTTCAGATGAGTAACAAGTTTTATGTCAATGCAATTGATTTTTGTATGTCTGAAGAAAGTGATTCTGAGTACAGCCAAGAGCCAACACATAGACTAGATGCGTACATTCCATGGTGTACAGAGCGTTCAAAATAGGCTAATAAGGCATATTTGACATAGTTTGCATACACGAGATGCGTACATTCCATGGTGAACAAAGCGTTCAAAATAGGCTAATAAGGCATATTTGACATAGTTTGCAGACACTAGATGCGTAAATTCCGTGGTGCACAAAGCGTTCAAAATAGGCTAATAAGGCATAGTTGACATAGTTTGCATAAAGCTGCTAGCCTGGTCTTAAGTACCTTATCATAGGAGGCTCTAAATACTATTTAGGGGTTTCATCAAGTCTATTACGGTAATTTATTTGATTAAAAGACATAATGATTGCCTAATGCTTAAATCTAACTTTGACACTATTATTCCCGTAAAAATCTAAATGTTATTGAAGCTGGTAGCCTGGTCTTAGGTACCTTATCATAGGAGGCTCTAAATACTATTTAGGGGTACGCATCTAGTGTATGCAAACTATGTTAAATATGCGTCATGAGCCTATTTTGAACGCTTTGTGCACCATGGAATGAACGCATCTAGTGCATCCAAACTATGTCAAATATGCGTAATGAGCCTATTTTGAACGCTTTGTGCACCATGTAATGTACGCATCTAGTGTATAAAAACTATGTCAAATATGCGTCATGAGCCTATTTTGAACGCTTTGTGCACCATGGAGGTATTGGTATTTGGGGTAGTCATTATTAATTGTTAACATTATGGTGTGCAGGGCTACCGGAGCTGGTTTCTTTTTTCCCCATTTTGAAGCTACGGACCTGACCTCAACATATCTCTTGTGCTGTGGCTCGTATTCTGATGGTTTTTTGCTACTAACCAAGTCAGTTGTAGCAGATCACCCGCTACAGTAGACAGACCATTCAACTCAGTAATGTCAGAGTAGCCCGCTGGAATGTGAGTATTTCAATAGTGCCATTGAGCGTAGTTACACTATTTGAACATATTGGGAATGCGTTCTGCACGTTTAAATGTGAGCGCTTCAATAGTACCATTGAGCGTAGTTACTCTATTTGAACATATTGGCAATGCGTTCTCCACGCTGGAATGTGGGCATTTCAATAGTACCATTGATCTATGTTACACTATATGAACATATTAGGAATGCGTTCTGCGCGGTTATTGTCCAATTTATGTCTGCGGTGATGCCATTTTCAAGTAAACTCGTGATTGACATAGTAATGACACTTCCTATCCGTGTGCCAACCAAGAGTAAACTCGTGGAAGCCATAATGAATCCAAAACGCGCTGTCAAGCTGATTTCAAAAGGCATAATATGTCATAAATTAGTCCGAGCCGTGACCATGGCAACAGCGCAGACCTTGTCATAAAAGGTCTGGCATTTTGCCTGAAGTTAAAAGGCAGAGGTTGTAAAGTGTACGAACGCAACTCTCCCTATTAAGTATGTCATTGAAAGTCACGCACTGTCTGTTGAAGCTAAGGGGATGTGTCGCGAGCGGGGTCAGGGGGGAGTAGGAAGTCTGCTTAGACATATTCTCTAGAAGTTGACTTTTAGCTTGATGTAAAAGAACGTCTTGGAGCAATTACTGAATGACAAATATTTAAACAAAAATTTGTAGTAAACTCTGTATTTAAACTCTGCATTTAACGGGCAGCTTTGAATTGCGAACTACGGGCAGTGATAGGTGGTCCGTGGCCCATGAAAACACTGAGTGATACTGGCACACATAACATTCTCGCAAGATTAGAAGTGTTATCAACATGACGCAACGACCAATGGACCCGTGTATCGCACCCTTGTTAGAGTGACTGCAATGAGTTGCTTAAAACCTGATACAATATGAGATAAAATGTCGTGACTCTCTACAAGTGTGTCGTGCTATTTGCAGCCGTTCCTTGCCGTGAACATTGCTCGAAATCCATTACTCTTTGATGCCTCATTAGCGGGGTGGGGTGGAAACAGTTTTGAAAATTGATAAAGGGGGTTAAAAAAATGGGGCTGCGTCATGAATTTGCTGAAGATAATTCATAATAATTATATTTCGTTCTACTTAGCAGTGCACGCAACAACATGAAAACAACATTTAACTGCCTAATTTTACTAAGTACATTTACATTATTGTAGGCGGTTATTTTCGGATTTATTTGGAATTGATTTGGGTTTAATTCTATTGCCGTTTTTTGTTTATGTTTATATGATTAATCTGCCTATTTACTTAACATCACCACATAAACACTCATACAAATAACATCACACTTTCACCAATTATCACAGCAAAGTAGCAGAACTCTGAAAGAAATAAGGATACCTTTCAAATGCTATTAGTATCCTTAGCTCCTAAATCTTACAATGTATGCAAAGTCAAGGCACATCTATTCTAACTGTTTTTACAGAGCACCGGTAAACACCTACTTGTCTATTTCACGGGCTGATTAATCTACAGAATCCTTCAATAAACCTTACGTTAGCCAATAGAAAACATGTTTTCACCATAGGCGTATATGCATCAGGTGCACAATGCGTTTAGAATGGCACCAAAAGCTGTTTTTAGTGACACTTGCATGCTTGGAATGCGTACATTCAATGATGCACAATGCGTTTATAATAGCACCAAAAGCTGTTTTTAGTGACACTTGCATTCTTGGAATGCGTACATTTCATGGTGCACAATGCGTTCGGAATAGCACCAAAAGCTGTTTTTAGTGACACTTGCATGCTTGGAATGCGTACATTCCGTTGTTTCTGCTGGTGGAGGTGTTCAACCAGATACATCTAAAGTCGCTGCTGTTAAGGATTTTCCAACTCCACAGTGGGTCATTCCATGTAAAAGAAGGACAAAAAATGCAATATTTTAACCCACCATCTCAGATTTTCTTCAAATTTACACCATTGATACATATCATTAAAACTAGAAATACTGCAAAATTTGAGCTTCTAACTCCTGCTCTTTCCAGAGTTATGTATTTATATGGTGCATTTTTTATGCAGTTGACTATTTTAATTGTTATAAAGAAGAACCACACCCATCATAAAGACCATACCCTTCATGGGCATGACATGAAAGCTGAGGCCAGCTTCGCCACTGGAAACTACCTTCTCCCAATATCAGATACACAAGTCTGTACGGCAAGAACATTAGAACAAAGGCATAAGTCTCTGGGCCATATGAACTACAAGGACATTATTCAACTAGTATAACTACGCTTAATGGCACTATTGAAATGCTCACATTCCAGCTTGCAGAACGCATTCCCAATATGTTCATATAGTGTATCTACGCTCAATGGCACTATTGAATGGCTCACATTCCAGCTTGCAGAAGGCATTCCAAATATTTTCAACTAGTATAACTACGCTCAATGGCACTATTGAAATGCTCACATTCCAGCGTGCAGAACGCATTCCCAATATGTGTTAATTGTCTTTGAGCCCGGTAAGCCGCCGCCCTCAATCCCTAAACCATTTTGCTGCTGCCATGAAGCGGCGATGGAACATAATTTTGCTGCTGCCATGAAGCGGCGATGGAACATAATTTTTGCTGCTGCCATGAAGCGGCGATGGAACATAATTTTGCTGCTGCCATGAAGCGGCGATGGGACAGGGATAGTTGGCCCCCATACACCTTTCTGATATTGACTGCTGCTTTGATTGTTTCTTCAGTCATGCTGTATTTATAGATAGAATCGGCGACTGAGTAATGTGTATGGCAAGGGGATTTGAGATATCCAGGTGTAGAGGGGGTAGAATGTAATTTTATTTTGTACGCGAAGGGGGTACTTAGATGGGTGGGGTAACTTCCTGGGTTTGGGGGCATCGCTCTGGCCTGCAAATATACCTTTAGTCACGAAACGGCTGCCGTATACCTGCCCAGTTTGGGAAAAATATTTTTCACAAGCGCCTAGGTCCGAATAAGCGCCGAGGTCCAAATAAGCGCCCAGGTCTCGACAGCGAAGACGTGGATGCAGCAGCTCCAGAGTTTACGCCTTAAGATAATACGGAGGACGATGAAGATATATTGATTGATTGATTGATTGATTGATTGATTGATTGATTGATTGATTGATTGATTGATTGATTGATTGATTGATTGACCTCTCTATCTATTCTTAGCAACTATGTCATTCTATTTTTATTTCACATACATAAATACTCGATCTTGTAAATCCTTTATACACACTTTCACTACGACTTCCACAACAAGCTGTTAGTAGTATTTTTGGTCTTTGCTAGTTTTGCTACAAGAAGATAACAGTCTTGCCGCTACTATTGCGCTTCGAAGTCTTATAGGTTATGCACAACACATCAACCACGTAACCTATATCCTTTAAAGTCCCAACTACACAAGCTTTAATAGATAGCAAAGCTTTTACAAAAAAGGTAGGAGGAGTTCCTTGCGACATGGAAAAGTATATAATGGTATATTTCCCGTCTGATCCTTTCACTTTTATTTGCTACTTCTAAAGAAGTATGTGAGTATTGATATTGATACGAAATAAGCTGATAAGAGTGTATCGAAGTAAGCTGATAAGAGTGTATTGAAATGAACATCGTGCGATATTCACTTATCGTTGAAAGATAGTAGCTTTGCGTACAATTCACGAAGTGTCGTGATTGTAAGAAAACCAAAACAAGCATTTGTGCAATCTACTGAGGAAACGATTTTCCAACGAACTGGTCGAAGAAAAACGGTTAGAATTATTCGATCTTAAATTGAAACAATGTGCAGATCTCAACGATTACAAGACAAAGTTAATGGACGGGTTGAGATTTTGAAAAGAACACTAGAGAAATAGAAAAGCATGTCACCACCGGGGATCGAACCCGTGACCCACGCTTTCGCGGCATGAGCTCTACCAACTGAGGTAAGTGACCTCCGATGTTAATGGTTGTCGAGAATGGCGACGCAAGAGGGAAAGGACGCTCAAAAGTGTTGAGAGTGGAGGCTTGAAAGAGTTTGTCGGGAACAACGGTCTGACGGAATAGAAAAGTAATACATTTTTCTGCTGGGTTCAGATGGTTTCTGCTGGGTTCAAGTGGCTTTAGATGGTTTATACTGGGTTAAGATGGCTTTAGTTATTTGATAGTGGGTGAAGGTAGGTTTAGATGAGTTGAGGTGGGTTTCGATTCTTTTACCTGGTTTTCTGCAGGGTTCAGATATAGGTTTAAATGGGTCCAGATAGTTTGGCTTGGTTCAGGTAGTTTAGTTTATTTGAGATGGGATGTTACTGTTTTATAGAAGGTAGAAATTAGTTGTTGCATGATTTTAAAGGTTTATTTTAAACGTACTCGGTCATCATTGTCATAATAGTCGTTATCTTTACCACCAGCATCAGCACCACCATCAGCACCACCATAAGTTAGCTTTGGGGAAAGTTTAAAACCACTTAAGAAGGAATCTTTCGTTTTAAAAGCCATCACCACCATCAGTTAGCTTAGGGGAAATCATCACAAGAAAATTGATGAAATTGAAAGCTGTGCGAGTGTAAATGTTAGGAAATAAATTACCAGCTCTAAAATTATAACCGGCAGTAAATACTCAAATTCAAATGAAAACTAATGACGGGGGGATTTTAAGGGGTTACTATATCCCCTCCCTTGGTCTAAAGATACATAATGGGTTTTCTACTTCTTCACTTCAATTGTAATACCCCAATTTAACAAGTGCAGCAAGAAGCTTTGTCTACATTTATTTGTAATCCAATTGTATTATTTGTTCAATTTCTGCATAGATTTTGAATATGCGTGTTTTTACCCGTGCTTTTCTGGCCTCAGTCAAACGGTATAAGAACGTTTTTGGCACAGATTAGCCTATTAGGTACCAATTTTGCTCCGATGCTATGCGCTTATGCGATACCGGACTGCATTTGGTACTAGACTCCTTTGAAGAAGAACGCCACCCATTCTTTTGATGTAGCTATTGATATCAAAATTCAATTTTTTAGAGTTTTGGTTACTATTAAGCCGGATCGCTCCTTACTACAGTTCGTTACCACGAACTGTTTGATAATACTGCTGCGGTTAAGGTAGGAAATGAGGTTAGCAACTGGTTTTGTATTAAATAAGGCGCTAAGCAGGGTTGTGTTTTATCCCCTTTTATATGGATCATTTCGATGGATTTCGTCTTAAGAATCAATAGATTAGAATTCTAGAACCATATGCAAGACGTCACATACGAACTAGTGCTATTCTATTGATTCTATTCTATTGATTCAATAGAATTGAATCTATTTATTGAATAGTGAAAAAGTCTTTTCTAAAATGACGTCTTGCATATGACTAGTGCTATTCTATTGATTCTATTAGAATCAAACAGAAAGTTTGATTCTAGATTCAAATAGATTTGAATCTATTACAGTTTCTTGGTTTTAAATTGTTTAATGATGTCTTTTGGCTTCGCTCTTGTGGAAGCATTTCTTTATGGAGATTCAAACAGGGGGTGGGAGGTACTTTTGGTCATAGAACTTCAACCTACGTCAAAGATCCCTGTTTTGGTCAATACTTGGGCAAAAAAGTGGGTACTTTTGGTCTTGAGGAAAAATTTGACCAGAAGGACGACCACCCCCAAAAACTTGATCAAGACACAAAGAGTTAATAATTTCCACAAGCACGGTGTTTTGTTGAGAGGTCCACTTCAACTTACATTTCATTGTTGTGTGGGGCCTTCTGCACCCAACAGAATATCAACACATTTCTGAATGTTTCCCAACCAACAATTGAAGCACACTTTTTTGACTGATTGGGTCACTTAGGAACATGATTCCTTTTTCACTGTCACAATCACATACAGTCCAAAGTTAGCATGCCTGCTGACATGTTCAGAATGCGGTAACAGTGGTAAGTGGATAAAAACGCTGTACTCTAAATTTTCGGAGAGGGAGGATGTCAGCCCCCAAAAGTCCTTTTTGTCAGCACCAACTCCTCCCCTTGCATTAGATTTAATTTTAGTATCTTTTGTATACGCTCATCATTTTGCATTGTTACACAAATACAGTAAGGGCAGTTCTTATCACAATTATCGTCATTTGTGCGAGGAGAGCAATGAAGAATAACGTCCACTCGTATCTGCATCATAATCTATTCTGTCTCAACTGAGAACAATAACATAATCACACCTACTTAACATAACAATACGAATAAATCAACACTACATCTCTCCCCTCTTTGAATAGCGTGTTCACCTCTCCCCTCTTAAAATTAAAGTCCCATACAGTTATTTTGAGGTGCCTGTCACATAGTCATTCAAGTAACTAGGTCTATGACAATTCGAAAAAGCAGGCAACAATTATTTTAACAACGTTTTAACACAACTCCAAAACTCCAAGACTGAATTACTTACACGTAATTACATCATTATCAACTGATTATGACTTATTGACCAATGAAAAGTTTATCTATTGTAAACATAACAACCTTCCCCTCCTTAAAGACAGTTCTTGTGTATTAAGAAGGAGTTACGTTCTGTCCTATGTTACAAATTTACTCATTTTAAGGAAACACTAAAAAGGATAATTGAGAAGAGAGGATTTGAAATGTCAGTCTTGAAAATAACACTAGAGAAGTGGAAAACATGTTACCACCGAGGATCGAACTTTACTATTTCTAATACTAATTTCAAAACTGACGTTTTAAGTCCTCTCTTCTCAATTATCCTTTTTAGTGTTTCCTTAAAATGTCATATAAAAAGGCAACCCTAGTCTATGACGTGAGATTGTCGCTGTAGTGCTCATTGACCGCGTGCTTCGTGTCAATTGATATTGGAAGTGAATTCGCGGAGGTCTATTCTCGTTTATTTGATGCAAGTTTTATATTCGAATGCGCTAAGCAACATTTTTCAGTTTACTAGAGCATTGGTCTCAATCAGTGGCGGCTCGTGGTCAAAATGTATGTGTGTGCAATCATGGGCGTGACCAAGCGTTCGAGCAGAACTGGGCGTTTAGTGAGAGATAGTTAATAATACACCGTGAATTTTTGAGGTGAAATTTCCTACAGTTTGTACTTCCGCATTTATAGGTTGAGGTGTACCTTGATATGGTTACTAAGATAGCCCAAAGCAGAGGAATGTTTATTCCAGCAACCGGTACAAATTGTAACTGAAGCATTGTTAAATCTTTATGTTTCCTGTAATTATCTTATGTTAGAGACATAATAAGTACATTTGACACTACTGAAAATTGGCTAAACTAAACTCAGAGCCCTACAGTACAGATAGAAAACCTAAACTCGAATTGCACTATGGATCATTCCAATGAGAAAATTCTTTGCCGTTAAATGTAAATTGCCTACGATGCTAAGGAAATACAATTTCTTGTTGGAATGTACCATAGTGCAATTTGAGTTTAGGTTTTCTATCTGTACTGTAGGGCTCTGAGTTTAGTTTAGCCAATTTGGCGCAGCAATGTAGACAACCACCCTTCGCCGTTTAGTAAAACGAAGCCTTCTACATTGTCAAATTTATAGAGTTTCTAACAACTGTACCCTTTCATAAACATTCCCCTAAGCAGAGATCTAAAAAGTCACCAAACCTGTAAACACTAGGTTATGAGCTCAACTACAGTTTGGGACGATGAAAACAGACTTTTGATGCTTTTAATTATAAAATAAGGGTTCATAATAAAGGAGCCAATCAGAAATTGGACTGCTTGAATGGCTAGTGTTTTTGGACCAATCAGCGTCCATTACAACAAGGTTAATTGAATAGGCTACACGTATCGCTACGAAGTCTATATAGAAGTGTTAGAAAACACGGTCACATGATACAGCATCGTGCCTTCTTTGCTTTCATTTTCGTATCAGCGTATGCAATCACAGCAGTTTGTAAACAAGTACCTATTATAGACGGACCCATCAAGGTCCGCTACAAAACTAAAGAGCCAATCAGTGTTTTTGGACCCATCAAGGTCCGCTACAAAACTAATTGAATAGGCCTGTGAGCAAACACATTCTTTTTGTCTGCAAAGGGAAGGTTTTCAAACTTTTATATGGGCTAACTCCAGAACGGCGAAATGAGTTGCAGACTTTGCCTTGCCTATGGTACTGAAGAAATCGTCTGTGTACAATTTGGCGATAGTTGTGCATATTTAAAGTAGTAAATTGCCCGAAGCTGATGCATATGATAAATGACAACAACGAGTAAAACGATCGTCACCAGCAGCAGCCGCAGCCGCAGCTGAATCGTCATCTTCATCGTCATCGTCATCGTCATCGCCATCGTGATCGTCATCGTCATCGTCATCGTCATCGTCATCGTCATCGTCATCGTCATCGTCATCGTCATCGTCATCGTCATCATGAAAGTGTATGGCACTAAAAGAAGAACAAGAAGAACAAGAAGAACAAGAAGAACAAGAAGAACAAGAAGAACAAGAACAAGAAGAACAATAATGTCTGAAGTTCATGATTAAAATTCTAAAACTCTTACATAAGTAATGTTGAAAATTCCAGACAATTCCCGAATGGTTTGTATTAATGAGAAAGGGATAAGAGGATGTTTCAAGCTTCGAACATTTTTCCTGTAATAAGGCTTGCAAAAGTCGAAAAATTTGGCCACGAGAAAGGGTCCGTCAATTATGATTTTTATAGCTTTATAATGAAGATCGATAGCCTAAAAAAGTATTTAACGTGAAAGAAAAGTCTTATTCCCTGTACTTTAGTAGGTATAGTAAGCTAGGTAAGTTGTGTGTTACAGGCTCATTTCTCACACTTTTTCAAGCACTAAGGCTTGCAAAAGTCGAAAAATTTGGCGTCCATAAGAATGCATTTTTTGACCCACAGAAGTATCATTACCACAGTTCACAGCATAGCAGTATCTTTTTTCAGTCTCATGTTTGGATTTCATTTGGATACTCCTTCTCATCCCACTTCCCTTCACCTTCACATTCCATTTCCCTTCACCTTCTCATCCCATTTCCCTTCACCTTCACATCCCATTTCCCTTCACCTTCACATCCCATTTCCCTTCACCTTCACACTGCGTCAGTTGGCGTTTGGCAAGCATTGCCATGCGTCCTTTCGAGGCCAACTTCGGCTTTGATTCGGAACGCGGGCCGGGGCCTCGCAGAGTTCCCAGGGCGGCCATTTTTCATGCAGCATCGCCGAGAATAAAAATTGTCGCCATGTGACACTTAAGCAGATCGAAAGCGCGCAAATTTTAGCTACAAAAGAAAATTTTACAGCTTTTTGGTCGGTTCTATACGTCTCTCTGCATAGCAAATATTTTCTTGCTTTTATGCGTTATATTTTCGTAATTTGTAAATGGGCACACCATATTCTGTAAATAGGAGTCGTTGGAGCTAGAAAGTACTTCAAAAATATCTTGTAACCCTACTTCAGTATACCATACCCATCTTATGCAATATTGTTGAGTCTCTTATGCTATATTGTTGAGTCTCTTATGCTATATTGTTGAGTCTCTTATGCTATCTAGAGAAATAGAAAAGCATGTCACCACCGGGGATCGAACCCGTGACCCACGCTTTCGCGGCGTGCGCTCTGCCAACTGAGCTAGGTGACCTCTGATGTTAACACACTCTTATTTCTCTAGTCGCCACATCAGCTCCCAATCATCCACTGGTGGACATTGACATCCAGCTCTACGCAATTGGAGACCAGCCTCTCTGCGCCATGTGACTTGACCAAGGAAGAACTGATTCCTCTATATACCTGTATTTCTTTTCCTTCTTTCTTTTAATTCTAATTCTGTTTTCCTGCCCTTTTCTCACTTTTGATATATTGCTATTGCATGATCATATCTTATATCTACTAAAATTACAATTCTATACCTTTATCTTATTCCTTTATATACCTGTATTTCTTTTCCTTCTTTCTTTTAATTCTAATTCTGTTTTCCTGCCCTTTTCTCACTTTTAATATATGGTGGGCAGGTAGTTAGGGAGGTTGAGTAGGGTAGTTAGAAAGTTAGGGTAGACAGGGTAGGTAGGTAGAGTTGCTAAGTAGGCAGGATAGTTAGTTAGGTAGGGTATGTAGGTAGAGTACTTAGGTAGGGTACGTAGGTAGAGTAGTAAGGTAGTCAGGGTAGTTAGGTAGCTAGAGTAGATAGGTAGGTAGAGTAGTTAGGTAGGGTATGTAGGTAGAGTAGTTATTGTATGTTTAAAGTGACAAGCCTGGCCATCTTTGCTCCCAAAATTGTCATCATTCCCCTGTTGTTTGAGTCACACGTTATCAATTTATGGCCCAAAATTGATATCTTTAAGCATGCTACAAATTTTGAAAGTATGCAAGGTTAAGTCAAGTTGAATCGACTATACCGATTGTTCCTTTTGAATGAAAACAGCTCAATGTTATCTAATCTGTGTTTAGTGGCCCAAATTGATAATGTGTTTGTTGTAGGATATGATTTTAATATCAATGGTTTGGGGGAGGAAGTCCTTTACTAGAATAGTACATTTTTAGGATATATTTTTCGTTCTACCTGGTCATTTTAACTTAAGACGGTGTAAAGAGATAAAGCCGTGTATAAATAAAGTTGTCAATATGATGTTTTCTATCATGTAGTATCGCTATTGGTGCTAGCGTAGTCTTTATGTTAGGATGTGACGTCGCTCGTGGTATGGACATGTGGGCAATCCGAGAAAGTAAGGAGCCTTGGGACTGACACATGACCAAAGTCATGTGTAATTGGTGTAATCTGGTGTAATTGTTCAACCAAAAGATTGGGTCTTAGAACCAGCATTGGGTCCGTATCAAGCTAACGTTGTCGTTTTAAGGTGAGTCTAACCTGCATAGGATCGGCATCAATACAACGTTGTTACAACATCCCCAAAGGGGCTGAGGGGGGCTACAGCCCCCAGCTTGTTAAAATGTTATACTTTTTCGGGCAAAAAATTGCAGAACCGACGATTCATGTCCTAAAAATTTTCGGGCAAAGGAGTATTTTTTAGAGAAAATAATCCACATCCCCCCTCCCCCATATTTTTTGTCCGTTGCGCCTATGGATCTTATATGTATCTGCATCTCTAAAGAATTCTTTCAAATGAGAGTCTTACTCACTCACTCACTCACTCACTCACTCACTCACTCACTCACTCACTCACTCACTCACTCACTCACTCTCTCACTCACCCATGATTTCATGCTTCTATGCTATATTTTCCAAGTTGCCGATGTTGAAATATTTCATCACTCTTTTGTTTCTTTCGATTACAGAGTATGTGCTTGAGGGAGTCGACCTGTCAGGCATTTACGTAAGTAAGCTTACCATTTTGTTGATCCTTACAACACAGAATGGTAGACTAGATAATCACACCTATAATGTTGTAATGATTATGCTATACAGGTTTTAAAATATAGAAACAACTAAAAATGACATAACAAATTTGTTTGAAGGGGAACGTGTTATTCCAGCTTTAAGAACATTATTTTCCCACCCTTTAATTTCGTTTTTGGTACATATACCTTGATCGTTTTTTACTAAACTGCGTTTATTTCCCTTGTATTCATGTGTTCATAATGTAGATTGATGGCCTACAAGAATATTCTGCGTGAAATCAGAGTCTAATTATCTGTAGTTTAAGAGATATGATAAGAAAAGTAGGTTGACGAGAGAGCTTGATTTCTTGCATTTCTTCAAGCGCTAAGGCTTGGATAAGTCGAAAAATTTGGTCAGAAAAAAAGGTCCGTGAATTCTGATCTTTATGTGTTTATAATGTAGATTGATGGCCTACAACGAGACTTTTATACACTGTAACTTCCTATTTATAGATCCCACTTCTGAAACCATGTTCTACTCCATACAGTTGATGTAAATGGGAAACATTCAACGAAACATTTTTACACTCTGACTTCCCATTTATAGATCCCACTTCTGAAACAATGTTCTACTTCATACAGTTGCCTTGAACAGGAAAAATTCAACAAAACTTTTGTACACTCCGACTTCCTATTTATAGACATTTTTTACTATATTTTCTAAACTATACGCAATCAGGCACTGATTTCACAAGGAATCATTATCTAGGCCGTCAATTAACATAATAAACACATATAGATCATAATGGAAGGACATTTTTTGCTGACCTATTTTTTCCACTTTTGGATTCCTTCGTGACCTTGAAAGTGCCAGAAATCAGCGTCTGTCTATCAACTTACATTTTTTACTATATTTTCTAAACTATATTAGCTCCTGCACTCCTCCATATTCTGATGGCGTCCATACAAGTAACGGATTTTTCCATTCCTGAAAAATATGAAATGAAAGCTTAACAGTTGCTTAAAAAATCACTATACAACTGTAGTATAGTTTAGTATGGTATAAGACGTTATCCTATAATAATAATAATAATAATATATATTTCTTATATAGCGCCTAATACAAGTTGATGTCTCTAAGCGCTTTACAATTTCGATTGATATATATATGTAATATATTATTAAGATATATGCTTATTAATTGTTGTTAGATATATATGATCCGAACTTTAAAAATCCGCCTGCGATCGCTACCTATTCATTTAGGAAAAGGACGCTTTTGAGCAATTTATTACGTCGAGTAGCTCGCCCTTGTTTGATAATTCGCTCAGTGTGTATTTTGCTAAACTGGTACAAGAAAATTTTGGAATACGTTTTGCTCATAAAGAGGATAACAAATTGCTTGGTTAGTAAGGAACTCGATTTGCAAATCGATTCATAATCGAATTCGCGAATCAAATTTAAATGATTCTTTTAATCTTTTGGATATGTCTGAAATTTGTGACGCTGGTCTTTGACTCTGTGTTTTTCATAAAGAGGATAACAAATTGCTTGGTTAGTAAGGAACTCGATTTGCAAATCGATTCATAATCGAATTCGCGAATCCTGTGTTAAAGATATAAAATTTCTTTTGTTTCATTACATGACTATTATATCTGAGCGACGTACGCCCTATGTTGATTCACTCATTGCTTGTTTGTATTGTTACTTCAGAATTCAGAACGATATATCTACCTACATTAAAATTAGCAGCAATATTCGTCCCTGCCACTCTCTCTCTGGTATCTTGTCATTTCTCGCTCTATCTCTGAGTGTCTCAGGGCGCAAGAAAGATCTTAAACTGCTTGTATAACCAAAGTGAGATTCCAGAGACTGAAGAGGATATAATCTGGTCAGATAGGCTATCTTTAGAATGCAAGTATATTCAGGCAAGTTGGAAACATGAAAATTTCTTTAATTGGAAATACCTAGAGCAAGTCGTGGGAAAGGGGTGGTTGGTGGCAATTTGTGGTAGAGCAAAATCCTTGGTTTGTGGGAAGACTATGAGTAAGGGTGATCTAAAAACAGCTTTTGGTGCTATTCTAAACGCATTGTGCACCATGGAATGAACGCATTCCAAGTATGCAAGTGTCACGAAAAACAGCTTTTGGTGCTATTCTAAACGCATTGTGCATCATGGAATGTACGCATTCGAAGTATGCCAGTATCACTAAAAACAGCTTTTTGTGCTATTCTAAACGCATTGTGCACCATGGAATTTACGCATTCCAAGTATGCAAGTGTACAATAAAACCAAACTCTATGTATTAACTCCAAACTCTGACTAATCTACTCTTACTATTCCTTAAAGATAATACTAGAGAGTGGCTCCGGGCTAGTCACCTGACTAGACCCAGTCTATTTCCGATCATAGGGAGTACACAGGGATAACGCTTATCAACCCCTTTTCCGGTTTTGGCATTTTGACATAAGAAAACAATGAAATATGTTATTAGCTGTGGAACGCCTCGGCAGAATAGGGTTAATCTTTACTAATTTCCTGAGGGTAGAAAGGCAACTCGCCCGTTACTCACAGCAAGCACGTAATGTAAGCAAAGGAATAGAAGACTTGATGATGCAGCTAAAATTGAAAGTATTCGACTGCAGTCACATTTCTATACTTAAGGCCAAACATACTGTAACAAGAAACCCATAGTTTATGAAAAATATTGCGGTCTACCCTACAATGTTAGTCTTAATTTTGAAAGCTACAAATACGTTTCAGAAACATGGTGTACAAACTAGGTTATTTTCAACAGCCTACTTTAACGTCACGATGCTAACGTTCGTGATTACATGAAAGCGCCGAAGACAATACTTACCAACATAAAAAGTAAGTCTTAGGTTAGAGTTGTTGTGCAGATTAGGCAAGGAGGTAAGCATATTTCTGCGTATCTATGAAAGGGAGGGAGAGCCCTTGCAGAGAAATAGAAAATATGTCACCACCGGGGATCGAACCCATGACCCACGCTTTCGCGGCGTGCGCTCTACCAACTGAGTTAGTTGACCTCCGATGTTAACATACTTCTATTTCTCTATTCGCCACATTAGCTCCCAATCATCCACCGATGGACATCGACATCCGGCTCAACGCAATTGGAGACCAGCCCCTCTGCACCATGTGACTTGACCAAGGAAGAACTGCCCTATCTACTATATCCAGCAGTGTCGATTAGCAATAAGGCAGGGCTGTAAATTGCAATCCATGAACCCGTTGCATCCCCTGTCCTGGGGCCATTAGATCCTTAGAAGGGGGCCTGTTTATTTATCATCGTAAAATATATTGTGTGGCTAATGTATATTTTTTTTCTTTTCCCTCAAGCATGCAAGAATATACCCTAGTGTGCTGCATCTACAAGAACAGAAAAGTGGACATTGTTTTCTTCCAGCTCTTTCTAGGCCGTCCAGGAGGTCGCCGTCCTTCCACATTTAAGTTCAAAATTCTTCCAAGCGAGTAGAACAGCAATATTCATGCAGGGAATTTATCGATGGATCATCCAGTTATGATGGATAGTTTTTGTCATAAGAACCACATAAAATGATGTATTCATTAAAATATTCATCTTCTAATAAAATTCTCACTTACTTGTGATATCATTTGTTTAACTGTTTAACTTGGCTTAGTTTTCAAGCCGTGCCGAAGCACCCAGAGTGACAGGATGCACAATGGCAGCTCAGCTCCTTAGCCAAAGGCCCGTGTGAGCTCTGTGTGAAGGTTAAGTTAAAATGCAGAATATGGCCTGTTTTCAGTTTAACTGTTTAACTTGGCTTAGTTTTCAAGCCGTGCCGAAGCACCCAGAGTGACAGGATGCACAATGGCAGCTCAGGAATCTAAAATTGGATACACCACAGGTGCCTTATTTATGAAGACGACAATATCAGAGTCCAGTGATCAAAGACTACGTAAGCCTCGTTTTCAGGTTTGTCATTACTAGAAAAAAAAAGATGCAAGCCTCGTTTTAAGGTTTGTCATTGCTAGAAAGGAGGCTGGATGTTTTCACGATGGAAACTCATAATATTCACAAGATGTCGCCTTTTTTAAGGTGCGGTCATCCGTTGGGCCAAAACAAAAACCTGAGAGCATCAGTGTCATCTGGTTGCACTTTAACCTGATGGAACATAGCTTCTAAATCAGCTACAATAGCCACCCTTTCTTGTCGGAAACGCATCAGCACCCCTAATAGAGTGTTTGTCTGATCCAGCCCCTGAAGTAGTTGATTATTAAGAGAGGTATTCTTGTATGTTGCTGCACAGTCAAACACTACCCGGACCTTTTCTTTGAATTTGTTCAATACATGCAGTTAAATAAAACAGGTAACACCAAGAGCATGTGATAATGTTCAGCAACATGACTAATGTATCATGTAATAGAAACAAAGCAGTGGTATAACAATGACAGAGTATCATTAAAAAGTTAACAAAGCACAAATTGACCTCTAAAGAGACGACTCATGTTGTAGGCTGAAAAGCTTTTTTCGTATGACACTCATCAGAACCTTACGCCACTTCACTTCAGCTCATATAACAATAGAAGAGACTGTTGCTATGGGTAATTTTAATTGTAGAGTCCTGCATCCCAGTGAATCCGATCCTTGAAAGGGGATCAGATCCATTTGGATCCATACCCATTTTGGTCCATACCCATATAAACAGGGTCTCTAAGTGAAGTGTGGTTAAGATAGGAGCTTAATAAAACTTCCGACGAGTTACAAGGAAACCTCTGCACGGCGGCCTTTTTTGAAAATAAAAAGATATAATGAATTAAATATACCTAATATTTTGTGTAAATATCGTTAGAGAATGTTTGGACCTTTTATCATACAAAGCCTTATTTGATGCAAAGGGTTACTTTGAGTGTCCTATAACAAATATATGTGTGTATATATATATTGCAATGTGTCTGCTGAGAATATGTATATGTCTGGCACTGATGAAGGCTCAAAGCCGAAACACAATTTGTCTGCTGCACTGCTCACCATTGTCACACTGTCTTTATACATATCTTGCACCACCCTAACTTAAACTTCTGGCACACCCTGTCGTAAGCCTTTTCTAGATCCACAAACACACAGTGCAGCTCTTTATGCCCTAATCTGTATTTCTCCATCAATATTTTCAAAGCAAACATTGCAACTGTAGTACTTTCCCCTGGCATGAATCCAAACTGCTGTTCACTAATCTTCCATGTCAGCAGCACTATGTCAGCAGTACCATGTTTGCAGCACTATGTCAGCAGCACCATGTTAGCAGTATCATGTTAGCAGCACAATGTTAGCAGCATCATGTTAGCAGCACCATGTTAGCAGCACCATGTTAGTAGCACCATGTTAACAGCACCATGTTAGTAGCAGCATATTAGCAGCACCATGTTAGCAGCACCATGTCAGCAGCACTATGTCAGCAGTACCAGTTTTCGAGGGTAATAGCTTCGTCCGTGGAAAAAATGAAGATATTAAACTATTTCATGATTACACATGGTAAAGAACGTGATTGAAGGCTCTTTTCCTATTTTAAAAGTTTTAGTTTTCGGGGGTAATAGCTAAGTCCGCGGAAAAAGATGAAGATATTAGACTATTTTATGATTGCAAATGATAAAGAATGTGATTAACGGCTCTTTTCCTATTTCAAAAGTTTTACTATTCCTAAGAACTGAAGCACCTACCCCCCTTGAACCCAAATCTGCAGGGTTACATATGCCAGCACAGTGTCCCAATCTTCTTTCTGCGACAAGGAGAGTATCTCGTTTACTCTATGCTGGACAAATTGTTTCCACTCACTCTGGTCATAAGTGATGCAAGAATTTTTGCTGACATAAGCTCCAACCTGGGTATAGAAAGTTTCTTAACTGGGGCAACTCGAGCTTTGAGAAAACTTGCGGTCGCCTCAGCCTCAGCAGCCGAAAGATGATGATGAGGAGCAACATCATCAACTGTAAGTGGTCCAGAGATAATCCAGGCCTACGTAATGAAGGCTCACCGTTGATTTTTCATCTGCTAATTTATTTTCTGACTTGTTTCCTATCCTAATGCATCTGTATGTAGTACGTCAGTTCCCTATGTAAAGTATCAGTAATCTCATCCCATATTTACACTAGATGCGTACATTCCATGGTGCACAAAGCGTTCAAAATAGGCCAACAAGGCGTATTTTGCATAGTTTGCATCCACTAGATGCGTACATTCCATGGTGCACAAAGCGCTCAAAATAGGCTAACAAGACATACTTGACATAGTTGGCATACACTAGATGCGTACATTCCATGGTGCACAAAGAGTTCAAAATAGGCTGATAAGGCATATTTGACATAGTTTGCATGCCCAAACCCCATACAGTAGTCTGCTTTGCACTGTCTGGTCATGATTAAGAGGTATCCTTGGGCAATGCTTTTCAGCTTTCATTGTTAATGTGGTGTTGTCATACGATGTCTGGCTAGAGTTTAATGAGAGTCTTTATGTGGTAACGGTTGTCTCTGCTTGTGTGGTTCGTTTGTCATCATGCCCAAACCCCATACAGTAGTCTGCTTTGCACTGTCTGGTCAAAATTCGCTTTGCTGTTTATTCCTTCAGAGCAGATGGCAGTTGAGCTTGGGAACGATCAACGAAAACCGTCTAAAAATTGTGCAGAATTTCTTTGCGTGTTGTCGGTTAATTTATCAAATTTTAAAGACATTATCAAATCAAAGTCAACCGTGACCTTCATTAACAGCAATTTTGTAAACGAAGTAATCCTATTACAATAAGTAACTAATAAAAAACTAAAATAAATTAAAAGACCATTTATGCACAGCGAGAACTGTTGTTGTAGGATGTTTTTAAAATTCAATGCTGCAAGCGGTCGCTCATTGCAGTTAATTGTCGTGTTCTGAATAACTTTCCTACGTTGAGTTGATAGGCGAGAGGCTCTTTTCATTAAGCTTTTCTCAGCAAGTCACTGTCTAAGTACTAGTAAATGTTTTGACTGTTAACAATGCGAACTACTGTAGCACAGGGGTAACTCTATTATGCAAATCATTAAATCCATAAAAACAAACTAGTAGAAGCAACTACTACCCTTCAATTTACTTAAATTAAATGAATGTAGATGGACATACTATGTAGTCGTTTCACATAAGAAGTAAACTTGTTATTGCAGTCTGGGCATAGGATAACTAATATATTTATGAGAAAATGTCAAATAGTGGAGGAAGATGAAAAGTAAACAATTCTATTTAGCTGCTTTATAAGCCTATTTTGAACGCTTTGTGCACCATGGAATGTACCCATCTAGTGTATGCAAACTATGTCAAATATGCCTAATTGGCCTGTTTTGAACCCTTTGTGCACCATGCAATGTACGCATCTAGTGTATGCAAACTATGTCAAATACGCGTTTTAAGCCTATTCTGAACGCTTTGTGCACCATGGAATGTACGCATCTAGTGTATGCAAACTATGTCAAATATGATGTTATATTATCTAGCCATTCTTTCCTTTTCCAGGGCTCTTTCCATGTTTTCTCTACCGTTACTCACAAACAAAAATCATTTTGTGTAGCCACTTTCTTGACCAAGTACGAAATTTACTATTTTCAAAACTACAAATGAACCCCATTAATGATTGTTGCAGTCGATTTGTTTCATAACTTGTTTGATGGCATCATATATTTCTCGCGGTGTTATTGAATGAGGTAGTAAGCACATATTGCGATGCAGGTTTCATAATGTGTAACATGAGTCTTGTGGTCGTGTTTTAATTTTGTCGACAGCAAATGGAAATGAATATTTGTTTGCCGCCCTTAAAGTTTCCGCCCTTTTTATGGTATAATTCATGTGTAGTCTGTACCATTGAGAGTTCAAGGCAAAATTTATTTAATGAGTTTTCATTGTATGTGTAGGATGCCGAGGAAATAAACCAATGGGTACTTTTGATCAAGTTCCTGGGGGTGGTCGTCCTTCTGATCAAATTTTTCCTCAAGACCAAAAGTACCCACTTTCTTTGCCCAGGTATTGACCAAAAGTACCTCCCCCCCCTGGTTAGAGCATAGAAGATAACCAACCAGAAGCGATAGAGCATAGAAGATAACCAACCAGAAGTTAGGAAACGATACTCATTTAATAAAAGCCTCACCATATAAGGAACTCACATACAACTCATTCTTTGAAGACTGCTCACTCTTCTTTCAATACCACTGGTACAATCCGTACTCTGGACGTTTCCGAAGGCCTTTTTTACGTACGTCTATCGTTACTCTCTTCCGTCTACTTAAGCATGTAATTTAATAGCCTGATCTTTGTATCACATTTCATTTATCTACATGTGATTCCTGAACTGAAGCTGCTGGTACAACCTCGTACGGTAATTCCTGGAAACGAGTGGGCGAACCTTCTCATATACGTAATAAAAACATACGAACATAGAAGTTTGTTACGTAAGCTAATTCGTAAGGTACGTATATCTTTTACTAATGAAAACGTTCGTAAAAACTAAAAGTTCTAGTTGCCTTTTCAAGCACCCAAAAAATTGGAGAGCAACTGGGCCTCCTTCCCCTCCTTTTTTCGCAAAATCATTAGATCAAAACTTTGGGAAAGCCATTTTCTGGGTACATTGTAAATTGCGGCAGCATCAGAAAATGAAAAAGTCTGATACACTTCAAAAGAACTGGACTAGTTCTGTCAATGCAAATGGCTGCAATTCTCCACTGCTTCAACTGTCCCTCCTACCAAGACTATACGAAACTATAAAACGCAGAAGCTTCAAATGCAACCCTAAAATATTAATTTAGAGAAAATCGTTTCATTCTCATGAATCATCAATCGAACTTGCCGAAAAGCGATCTGAGGTAATACTCGCGCCAGGAAAAGTGGCACTACACGATTTTTTAAAAAGAAAGTTAATTTGTCGGTCAGATCCCGAATTGCTTAATTATCAAGCAGGAACCAGTACTGAAGTTGCTTAACTGGTTGCTTATTGTTTGTAAAAGAACTTTGGTTCTAACACAAAATAAGTAGCATCGTGACTATTAGGGGCCATCGAAACAATAGTTAATAATTACACTATAAAAGAAATGTCATCTGTCCATTTTGACGATATTTCACCGTTCAAAAGACAGAAGTAAGATAGCATCATCCTTTTCAAATTGTCTGGCAGACTAGAAACTGCAATCTTTATCGGTACATGAATTACTCTATAAAAGAAAATTACACTATAAAAGAAATGTCATCTGTCCATTTTGACGATATTTCACCGTTCAAAAGACAGAAGTAAGATAGCATAAAGCTGTTTTTAGTGACACTTGCATGCTTGGAATGCGTACATCCCATGCTGCACAATGCGTTTAGAATAGCACCAACAGCTTTTTCTAGTGACACCTGCATGCTTGGAATGCGTATATTCCATGGTGCACAATGCGTTTAGAATAGCAGCAAAAGCTGTTTTTAGTGGCACTTGCATGCTTGGAATGCGTACATTCCATGGTGCACAATGCGTTTAGAATAGCACTAGAGGCTTATTTCTCCCTCTACATTCTGTTTGTGCTCTTGCAATTTCTGTGCTTTAAACCAAAATAGCTCTTATCATAACTACTTAATTTATTGTAGTTATGAACATTCTCAGTGCTTCAATTTAAAATGTTGAGCGATAAATTGATAGACCTAAGAAGTATTTCATACAGTGGAGTAGGTTTTTCCTTCTGTATGGACAGAAGCTGCATTTTACTTTTTAAAACTGAAACTACCCTAAATAAACAGAAAAACCACCAAACAGGCTAACTAATAAATAAAGGGCAGCTGGGGTGTCCAGGGGCGACACCTCTCAATTTGTGCTACCAGGCAGAGAAGCAAACCATGAGGCAGGCTCAACGGCCCAGTAGGACCGCCTTTCGCGGATTATGGAAAGCATCTGTCATCAATGAGAACAGATACTGGGATATTTCTGAAACCTCACCCCTGGTTTAGGAAAGGCCAGGTCTGCATTTCATTTGGCCGTTCTGGAGTCAGTCCACATAAAAGCAAGAAAACCTTTACTATCCCGACAAAAAGAGTTCATTTTCTCGCTAGGCCTATTCAGTTAACCTTGCTGTAATGGGCGTTGATTGGTCCACAAACACAAGCCATTCAGGCAGTCCAATTTCTGATTGGCTCCTTCAAAATACATTTGGGTATACTCTTTCACACATTCTGGCAATGCCTGCATTAAGTAATAGGCCTACACACTGATGTCGCATCTACCCGATCGTTGGGAAATGTTGATCGTGTGTTGTTTATACTTTGACGTTGGACGATCATCGGACTATTGTTTATGGGGAATGCCCCTAAAATGATATTCGTACAGTCCAAATTACCGATACGTACACTGCTGAAATGTGCAAGTAACTATTTGTAATCGCTAATTAGGATAATATGGAGCCAACGAAACAAACGTTTATTTTCTGGGGATAGTATCCAGTGCCCCTCTTGGTCAGTGCTTCAACTGTACTATGTTGCTCACCATGATTACTAATTGCCTCTACCCCCTAAAGTATTCCCCAATTTTCCACCAATGTAGCCTATGTAGGTATGTATGTATGCATGTATGTATGTATGTATGTATGTATGTATGTATGTATGTATGTATGTATGTATGTATGTATGATTTCAAATATATTTAGTACAATAAAATGTGAAGTGATTGCATCACTAATATGTGTTTCCAGTTGCCAAAGAAAAAAATGCTTCCTTTTAAGATTCACTTAAGATAGGCTTTAAGATTTAAGTATTTCCTTTCCTAATAAAGTTAGAAAGTAAATAGACCAGACATTAATGCTAATTTGATAAATATATGAACTTAGTAACCATGGTGCATTAGAAAGAGGTTTTAACAAAAGGATGTCAAGTGACTCTGAGTATGGTCTTATCTTTGAGTTCTTTGCTAGTAGTGCCACTTATCAAATAGACCTAAAAATACCAAATTATGTTTTATGCAGATACGACTGTCTTTACTGGGCAAGAATTGTTTGTGAGGGTGATAAAAAACCCAATGATGTTCAAGTGAAGTTCATGTATCCTCATTGCCCAGCTAGTTTATACAAGTGGCCCACTCAAAGGTCTATTTCTACGATATTATTGTCTTGCATATGACTCATAGAAATAGTAGATAGACTAGCTAGAATCTTTTCTAAAATAATACCGTCTTTTCTAAAATAATCATAGATAAAATAATAAGAGTCATATGCAAGACAATAATATCGTAGAAATAGACAATAATATCGGCCACTGCGCGTCGTTTCTATCATTTTAGAAAAGACGCGCAGTGGCCGATATTATTGTCTACAATTTAAAGTGGATTTATAGTGGTAGTTATCGGGTTTTGTCGAAAAATGATTTCAGGATCCTAAAGCGGGCAGATACACAAATAACATGACAGTGGTAGATCAATTTTGATTGGGATGGCGCTTATCGGTTTTTGCAAATGAACTCTTCAAATGCACATTGTTACCTGATGCTATCTTGGAGGATGCTTGTAGAAAGAAATCTTGGAATACCTTGTGAATGATGAAAGTAAAGTATTAAGATGAGTATGAAAATACCATCTTATCACTACTACACTTATCTCGTAGTGTAAGATTCCCATAACCAGGGGAGTAGGCGTCAAACGGAACTCCGTAGTCCCTTGGTTAACAGTGGGAATCTTACAATGATACGAAAAAGTAAAGTATTAAGATGAGTATGAAAATACCATCTTATCACTACTACACTTATCTCGTAGTGTAAGATTCCCATAATGCTTGGCGCGATCACTTACGCGCTTTTAATTTATAAGATCATTCCTGCTAATCTGCTAACACATAAATATAGAATGACGGTTAGGCAAATTCCACTCAATGGTTGTTGAGTTTTGCTATTGCTTTCTTATCATACACTTGGCAGAAATGTACTTGTCTTGTCCCATGCCAAACTCTTAATTTTCTTTGCTTGCACGTCCATCGAAAATTAGTAGAAAATTAGCTTGGATCATAATGTAAATGTTTCTTGTCAGACACTAGCCATAACTAATCGTCTGGAGCGAACAAACGATGCAAAAGCGTGTTACGTCAAACCTGCTACTTTAGCACTTGCTGAAGACGTTTATCTGACTTGCTGCTGCAACCAGCGTCTAGCAACAATGTTTGGCAATACAACTCACGTCAACTTATACTTCTTAATTTTTGCCGCATCAATCAAAGTTTGAAATATAACTTACTCCCCCACAATCCCTAGGGGAGGGGCTGCAAGTTACAAACTTTGACCAGTGTTTACATATAGTAATGGTTAAAGATACATCAAAAGAATCGAATTTTCATGCTGATTCTAAATATATAAGTTTCATCAAATTTAGTCTTTGTTATCAAAAGTTACGAGCCTGAGAAAATTTGCTTTATTTTGGAAAATAGGGGGAAACACCCCCTAAAAGTCATAGAATCTGCAATCAAAGACACTTTCCATAGCTTCAGTGTGATCAAGGACACTTTCCTTAGCTTCAGTGTGATCAAGGACACTTTCCTTAGCTTCAGTGTGATCAAGGACAATTCTCATAGCTTCAGCGTGATCATTGACACTCTCTCTGGCTTCCCTGCAATCAAGGACAGAATTCTAAATGTTGATAAATCCATAGCTTCAGTGTAGACCTGCGTTCCTCAAATTCAATTTTCGAATGTTTTATATCGCAGTCAAAAAACTGCTGGAAGAATTGGGTTAACTTAGGACTTCTCTTGTGTACTACATTAAATAAATAAAACAATGTGCTACTCAGTATGCAGAAGGAGTATTGTTACCTCTGTTCAGTTCACGTGGAGACATTTCCATTATACTGCAATATAGCGAAGGCAATTAGAGCAAACACTAATCAACCCTCGTTAATTTAGTCACGAATTTCATTGATTTCAAACTGTTGATATATAACAAATATCACACTGTTGATAATGTGTCAAGCAAAGAGATCAAAGATCCAACTAACATTTGGTATTTCATCATTTACAGCACAACGAAATTCGACGATAACCTGTAGTGATACCTAAACAACTATTTAAGCAACTCCAGGCCTGATTTTGGAAAATTGCTAAGCAACTCGAGGCCTGACCCCGAAAATGGAGTTGCTTATACACGTAAGAACCGCACATTGCTAAAATTACCATAACTTGCTTGATCCTTCGCTACATGCTCAGCTACACTATTTACAGCCGAAGCCTCTTTCTGAGAGATCTCTACTTTATCATACAGTGTTACAGCAGAACGAATGTTTCTACCGAATATTAAATACGCTGGTGTTACACCTGTAGCTGTATGAGGTGTACTACGTGACGTTGTTAAAAACGAAAATACGATTGACGTCATCAATCCAAAGCCCATTAAAGTTAGAAAGTATTATCGAGAAGAGAGGATTTGAAATGTTAGTTTTGAATAGAACACTAGAGAAATAGAAAAGCGTGGGTCACGGGTTCGATCCCCGGTGGTGCCTGCAATGCAGTGATTAAAAATATTGGAAGAAGAGGGAATACTATATCATCAGATCAGTTATGACGTTGCTTATCTTTGCAATAGTTCCGTCTACTTATTGGTCAAAAGATGGCGACTTGGCTTCAGTGTTTGTTATATGCAGGAGTAAGCCTGTAACTTAATTTGCCTCAGTATGTCTACATTGCATTTGAAGATCTGCATGTGTATCTGCTACCAAGGCAAAATGAATGATTGTGAGCATGGACATTAGTAGTGATATAATTAGGAATTCTGGAACAATAGAACTCTAAAAATTTTGAGGGATCGTCAAAATACAAAGGGATTGTATGTATGTATGTATGTATGTATGCATGTATGTATGTATGTATGTATGTATGTATGTATGTATGTATGTATGTATATGTATGTATATATATAGATTCACTAAGAGAAAAAACTTGGGAGTATGCTTGTTTTGTTTAGTTTGGTTTTCTTCTCTTAGTGAATCTATATATCTGACGCTCTGCATCTATGCATTGAGCACTCTAGGTCACAGATAATCTTTTTGATGATACTTAAATACTCTATTCATACTTAAGTACTCCGTATACATTTAAGTATTCTACTCACAGGGGGAGGGGGACGAACAGAAGAAGAAGACGTAGTTGGAGTGGGCGAAGGAAAAGGAAAAGGTGAAGGAGAAGGAAAAGGCGAATGAACATGAGAAGGAGCATGAGAAGGAGCATGAGAAGGAGCATGAGAAGGAGCATGAGAAGGAGCATGAGAAGGAGCATGAATCTGGTCTTATTAATGACAGATGCTTTCCATAATCCGTGAGACAGTACCGTAGCCAGAGGGATGCTTGGTATGCTTGGCATCCTCTAGAAGTGGACTTCCAAGTAAAATAGCATCCCCTAGTTCATGGTCGATTGTCCTAGAGTTTTGAAATGTGTCAGAGAATTTCTCAGACTTGTTGAATACCCTGCTCCATATATCTTTTCCAAGATATCAAATCTGCACACCCTACCTACCTACCTACCTACCTACCTACCTACCTACCTACCTACCTACCTACCTACCTGCCTACCTACCTACCTACGTACCTACGTACCTACCTACGTACCTACCTACCTATCTACCAGCTTTACTATGTAGTTACTTTATGAAGTGTAGGAGCAGACTCGGGGGAAACCATCTTGTTAACATAAAATTCGGGAAAGGCTAAAAAAGAATGAAAGGAAGTAGGTACTTGTAGTTTGTATTCTCTTTGTTAATCCATCGCTGTGCATTTCTCGTATAGTAGGTATAGTAAGAAGACCTGGAATCACGAAGCATGGGTTTTTACTTTATTTTTTATTTAGCTAGTGTTTGGTAAATTTAATTGTATTATTTATTATTATCAGTTTAAAGTATTTAGCCATCTAATTTGTTAGATAGTAGTAACTTTTGATAGCTTGTAGTTTGTATTCTCTTTTATTACTAGTTAAGTGTTACTAGTGAATTTACCTCCAGGGACAGGCAGGTACCGTGTACATGTATAGCTTTCTTTTCAGGGGCCTTATTGAACGTTATGTTTGAAGGGTGTCCATTGATAAAAGGGAATGGGATGAGGGGATGAGGGGAATGAGGGGGTCAATTTTCAGTGATTTTTACTATATGTTATCTTTTAATAATAAATTTGAAACTTAAAATAAATTTGCGCTTTGTGCACCATGGAATGTACGCATCTAGGGTATGCCAACTATCTCAAAAATGCCTTATAAGCCTATTTTGAACGATTTGTGGACCATGGAATGTACGCATCTAGTGTATGCAAAATATGTCAAATATGTCTTATAAGTCTACTTTGAACGCTCTGTGCACCAAGGAATGTACCCATCTAGTAAATGCAAACTATGTCAAATATGCCTTATTAGCCTATTTTGAATCAAAACAGTCTTTGATACTGTATTTCCCGTTGCGTTTCTTCATTGAAATTGGTTTGTTTGCCCTCCATCTGGAAACCGGAAATGAAATTTCATTTCCGGAACGCTCAGACTGCAAACGACCTATTCCCCTTAGACAGTTAAAACTAGGAATCTGAAACGATGAAATTTACTTTGAAAGACATAAAGAAAGTGAGTCTTACAATCCTTAATTCGATAGCAGTGGTGACTTTACGCTACTACGTCGCACAATGATTGCAGAATATTTTAGAGGTGAGAAATAGGGATTCTCCATGATAACTTCAGCTCTATGCCTTGCAACTGACTTAAGAGAGACTCAGGTGCTAGATGGAAATCCTTCCGTGGCCAACATTGTACATTGTACAGAAAGGCCACTCTTCCAAACTCTGTAGCGCTGATGTAGACATCACCTAGTGAAGGACTGGAAGCTTGAGAGTTTATGACAAGGAAAACGCCAAATTAAATACTATGGTGACAAGTACACCGACAAACTATAGGGAGAACGCAAATAAGGAAACTACAATTGTGACAACGTTTCGTCTTTTCTTAAAGACTTCGTCAGGTCCTTGTACATTGGAGATATTCACGTTAATACCTCCAATGTACAAGGACCTGACGAAGTCTTTAAGAAAAGACGAAACGTTGTCACAATTATAGTTGTACGCATCTAGTGTATCCAAACTATGTCAAATATGCGTCATTAGCCTATTTTGAACGCATTGCGCACCATGGAATGTACGCATCTACTGTACCCAAACTATGTTAAATACGCGTCATTAGCCTATTTTGAACGCTTTGTGGAACATAGAATGTACGCATCTAGTGTATCCAAACTATGTTAAATATGCGTCATTAGCCTATTTTGAACGCTTTGAGCAACATGTTTACAATGATGACGTAACTACTTTTAATCACAGTATGTCCGCAGTACACGTTTCTAATTCTTATTGGACACGACACTCTTCAACAAGAGTCTGAAGGTATAACAATGTTCTGTATCATTCATAGATTTAATAATAGTATAGGTTACCTTGTGATGTATAACCTATATAGACTTCGTAGCGCAATGATAGCGGAAAGGCTGTTGAATCCACGGCAGCGAAACTAGTATTCCCTTTTATTTTAAAGAAATAAGTATATTTTCCATAACTCAATTGATATGCATCTGCATATTGCACTATATGTACCGTAAAGCTTTCGATTATCAATAAAAGGAAAGAAAAGGTAACCCTCCCTGGGTTCGATCTCACTCCGAGAATTTTGTTGCGTCTCGCGTGGCAGCACTTAGTAGTACAAAGTAAACAGGCGGTTTTTATTGGCACTTAAATCTATATACTAGCACGCCCTTAAGTGACATTTCTGTGAAAAAAATTAATAAATTGCCTCGAAATTGAGAAATTGCTTAAGATAAAGCATAGAACTTCAACCTATATGTCAAAGCTATATGTCAAAGCTATATGTCAACCTATATGTCAAAGATCCCTGGATAAAGTAATAAAATACATCTATTTATTAGATAATGTGACACTGTCACTCTACATTTCAGTTTCCCCTGTCACGCTATCTGCCATCTTGCTACACAGGCTTGTCAAAAAGACTCAACTATAAAGTACTTGATTGTATAGTATCGCTTTAACGTTTTCAGGTGGAATTAGGCTGTTTAAAACCCACCCCTTTCCTAAAGGCCAAACCTCTTTAAGATGCACTAGGCCAGCAGCCATCAATGCCTTTATCAAAATTCAGGCCATGGGACAACAATAATTCCAGGTTCAGCTCATCATTAGTGTTTGCATACACTAGATGCGTACATTCCGTGGTGCACAAAGCGTTCAAAATAGGCTAATAAGGCATATTTGACATTGTTTGCATACACTAGATGCGTACATTTCGTGGTGCACAAAGCGTTCAAAATAGGCTAAAAAGGCATATTTGACATGGTTTGCATACACTAGATACGTACATTCCATGGTGCACAAAGCGTTCAAAATTGGCTAATAAGGCATATTTGACATAGGGGCATCCTCTGAATTTCTGTTGATGGACCAGGCCTTGACAAATTTGATGCCAGGGTTCCCATCACCAAATGGTTACGTTTTGCTAAGATGTATCATTTGCAGGGACATAAATGTTCTGGGCCTAGTGTGAAACTGCAAGCATGGCTTGTTGAAATTAAAATGATCAAAGGCATGGTGAGCGGATAAATTTTTGGGGGTTCATATTTGCTGAATTGTCGTTATGTTTGTTTAGAGTCAATGCCTTGGCCTGTCTCTGGACTGTCGTGGCTGTTGTGTTGTTAGTCTTATCATCCTAACTAGTGACGGTGTGAGGTTTCTATCAATATTATTACTACTTTGCGCATGCCTCGTTGATGAGAAGATTGTTTACAGTAAATGCCTTGGCCTGTCTTTGTACTGCTGTGTCTGTTGTGTTGTTAGTGTTAACATCGTAACTAGTGCCTCTGTTAGGGCTAATAAGGCATATTTGACATAGTTTGCATACACTAGATGCGTACATTCCATGGTACACAAAGCGTTTAAAATAGGTTAATACGGCATATTTGACATAGTTTGCATACACTAGATGCGTACATTCTATGGTGCAAAAAGCGTTCAAAGTAGGCTAATAAGGCATATTTGACAAAGTTTGCATACACTAGGTGCGTACATTCCAAGGTGCACAAAGCGTTCAAAATCTGCGCTCAGGCGTAGTATATCATTTTAAGTGTCGCTTCTGCGAAGAAGCGTATTTAGGTCAGACAATACGTCAATTCCTCTGACTTCACTTTTCTCGCTTCTACTTCTTCAGAATTCGAGTTTCTTCTCACAGAAACCCTTCTTTTGTCTAAACACGCTTATTCACTTAACGTAAACAAAAGTTCAATTCCCCTCTCCCTCTTCTAGTATGCCTCTTGTTAGTTGACTCTAGCTAATCGTAAAGTACTCCTGAAAATACATTCCGGAAACATTCGCGTGTGCATTTTTGACTGTCCAACTACGTTTTGTTACGATATAGCCAAATTTTCCTCAAGATATGCCATCCCAGATTAGCAGACACTGGGCCCTTCTCGCCTGCAAAGAGGCTACAGGAACCATTCATCTTTCCTTTTGCTATTTATTTTAAGCAACCTCGTGTACAACATGAAACTGGACCACGTTGATCTAATATCAATTATCTATATAAAAGAAAATGTTTCCTACGTCTCTTCAAACGTCAAATGTGGAGACTTTATTGACAACGTTTCGTCTAACAGACTCTTCAGGTCACTTCTGAAATTGGCTAAACTACTGAAATTGGTAGTGACCTGAAGAAGTCTGTTAGACGAAACGTTGTCAATGAAGTTTCCACATTTGGCGTTTTATTTATAATAACTGGGTACAGGTCAAGCTACCAACAAAGGGATTTGGAAAATTAGCTTCCAAATACTCAGAGCCCATTCAGGTAAAGAAAAGTATTGGTAAATATGTTTATGAACTCGTAGATGGTCGTAAGTGGAACCTAAGAAAGTTGGTAGCTGTCAACCCACCACAAAATAGTAAGGAACAGGGAATGCCTATAGACGGTAGTGATGATGAAATAGAAGTGGTAGAAGAAACTAGATAAAATAGTCTAATATCTTCATTTTTTCAACATACGTAGCTATTACCCTCGAAATATAAAACTTTTGACATAGGAATAGAACCTTTAATCACATTCTTTACCATGTGCAATCATAAAATAGTATAATATCTTCATTTTTTCAACATATATAGCTATTACCCTCGAAAACTAAAACTTTTGAAATAGAAAAGAGCCTTTAATCACATTCTTTACCATTTGCAATCAGAGGCAACAAGGATCTTCGAAACGCAGTATGCTGAAATATATCTTAACATTTGTATTCCCGTGCCTCCCCCACCCCCCCTAAAAAAACAAGACCAAAAAGCCCCAAAACGTTAAATGTTTACAGCCTAGGTATTTCTTAGGACACATGATAGAGAGGTATATTGTCTTTTTTCGGGGGCAAATTTTACTCACACCGTCCCTAGCTAAAAATTAACGACGCTAAGGAATAGGCTAATGACGCATATTTAACATAGTTTTGATACAATAGATGCGTACATTCCATGGTGCACAAAGCGTTCAAATTAGGCTAATGACGCATATTTAACATAGTTTTGATACATTTGATGCTTACATTCCATGGTGCACAAAGCGTTCAAAAAGGCTAATGACGCATATTTGACATAGTTTGGATACACTAGATGCGTACATTCCATGGTGCACAAAGCGTTCAATAAAAGTTGCCATTTACTAGTAACTTTTCCCTTCCGTATCTTTCCCCCGTCTCCCCTCCCCTTTGAAAGCTTCACGGCGCATGTGTTCGGTAATGAAACCTATTCGCCCACCGTGTTGAAAAGGAGCACCACACTGCTGCTTGCGGCATCGCGTCAACGTCCCTGAAGGCAACTCCATGGTAACACATGTTCTCATTCTGGCTCCCTGTGCATTGTGGTTCCCGTTGTTTGCATATCGGGTTGTCTGCCTGTGAAGAAACGTGTGTCACTCGTTGTTTTTACTGGTGATTACTGGACGTATTCCGAGGAAAAGATGTTCGTTACAGGAAAGTTTCACAAGAGTCACGTTACTACATTCCTAAGATATCACGAACAAAGTCAGGCAATGACAGGCCTTATTATACCAGCTATGGATGCTTCTCGCGGGACTAAAGCTTTCAAGAGTACAAACATTCCAGTAGCATATTGGCAACTACCTAGTTACAACTGGCTCCGACGTATTCTTGGAAATAAACTTGGTCATTATCAGTTGTCTGGCTACACAGAAAGCTACATGTATAACCCAAAGCTAGGAACACAACATTACCAATGACATGGTTAGACACTCAATACTCACCTCCACCGTTTTTCATCAACAGCCAAGGGAATCTCCACACGTTTCCAAGTCCAATAGCAAATCATGAAAAGGCTCTTTCAGAGTGCCGAGTTGCTCCTTGAGGCGTTGCACACCTTTTTCGCACGGTTGATTTTCGTTACCACAATGAATTTTGTCATCAACAGAGCCAACAACGGTTAAAGTGAGTGCGCAGAACTTGAATGACTTAACCATGATTTTCGTGGAGAGACTGTCCCAAGAAGACAAAATCCATATCTGCCGTTTTCATATAGATATGGAAGGGGTCTGTGAAGGCTTTTCTCAAAAGGTAATTCTTTGATATACTCTTACTGACTACTTATTAACACGCGTTGCGAACAACTGTGTTCTCGGCCTTTTGGCAAGGAATGGATGTAGTATCTGTTCTCATTGATGACAGGTGCTTTCCATAATCCGCAAGAGGCGGTCCTACTAGGCGGTTGAGCCTGCCTCATGGCTTGCTTCTCTTCCTGGTAGCACAAATTGAGGGGTGTCGTACACAGTGGAGAGCCCAGTTTTAGTTTTAATGTTTTTATACATATATACATATATATATGCCTTATGCTCATGAGGTTGTGGATTCGAATCTGATCAGCACCGTTAAATTGCAAGCTATTGTGGTAATGCTCCACTCTTTGAGAATTATATATATATATAACACATAATAACACACTGCAATTATATATGATTCTCAAAGAGTGGAGCATTACCACAATAGCTTGTACAATTCTGTCTATACCTCTGATAATGTACTCTAATGACCTGAACTTCGGTGAGTTTCTGCGTATTCGAAACTTAAGCAGTTATGTTTTGATAATGCGCATGTCAAATTTCTAGATTGTAATGTCCAGAAATGCTTCGTTATGACTTTTAACATTAGAGGAAACGCTGAACATTTCCTAGCGAAAGAAAATATAGGCCTACAATACTGTATTTGACCATGTCTGTCTCTTCTAACTTTGTCACCATCAACAGCTACTGTACTTCTTGCTCTCTTCTACTTTATAATCTTCTTTGAACTCTTCTAACTTTGTCACCATCAACAGCTACTGTACTTCTTGCTCTTTTCTACTTTAAAATCTTCTTTGAACTCTTCTAACTTTGTCACCATCAACAGCTATTGTACTTCTTTACTTTCTTCTACTTTATAATCTTCTTTGAACTCTTCCAACTTTGGAAGACAAGTTTGTCTCCATTCCCAATTATGGCCCCCAGTAATATTTTACTGACTTTCATACAAGTATGCACATCTAAATTGGCTTTGTTGAGTACAATTCACGAAGGAAATGAACTCTTGTGATTAGGGCTTTATGACAAAGGGGTCCTGGGTGGTTTCCCCCTCAAAGTTAGGAGATATGTTTTCAAATTTTTGTTTTATAAGTTGAAAAGAAATGTTAAAGACAAAGAAGTGAAAGGGGTTGTATTGTTTCTAGTTTTTGTTTTGTATACCATTGGGCTAGAGTTTGGTCGTACAGTTCGAAGTTGAAACCGGCTTGGTCGTTTGGTTTAGAGTTTGGTCGTACAGTTTTAGAGTTTGGTCGTACAGTTCGAAGTTGAAACCGGCTCTACTTTGACGTCAATGAAATAGCATATGAGAAATGTACGATAAACGATAAACATCACATCCAGTTGCGATTCACCCAAATCGAAGTCTAAAAATCAATACCCTAAAATTTGTGTTGCCTTCTGATAATGAAAAAGTCATTTTCAAAACCTAAGTTTCTTTTTAAAATATGTAGACCAAAAACCTTTTCTTGCCATGTATATTAAGACACGTACATTTTTACATTCTCAGCGCTTTACAAACCAGATTTCGTGATAATGCTGAGCCTTCCTCAAGGATCGGTAATATTCCTTTCTACGACTTTTATTTGTATAGAAGTGATGACGTCACAAAAATTTTCTTTCGAGGAATCGCAATTATAACTACATCACAGTGTTAACCTTGCCACCAAATAGACCCTTTTCAAAAGTTATTCATAAATTTCAAAGCGAGGCTATCTCGGCAAATTTTTCATCGAGCAATGGCGAAGCTGTGGCAGTGTAACCTTCTAAGCTCATAACTCCTCCAAAGCTCTAATTGACCTGTGCTTGATATCATTGTCATTTATATAAAATTACTGCATCCATCTATTCTCGTTGATTAAAGCTGCATATCCATCAAGAATGAACAAGTGGGGGCCAATATCCGGGGGCCAACTATCCGGGGGCTAACTCTCCGGATACCGCTTCGCTAGATAAACAGAAGTGTCACGTGATGCAGTGCCAACAAGGAGACTCAAAATGGTAGGCGACTACAGTCGTAGGCAACAGGCAACAGGCAACAGGCAACAGGCAACAGGCAACAGGCAACAAGCAACAAGCAACAGGCAACAGGCAACAGGCAACAGGCAACAGGTAACAGGCAACAGGCAATCGAAGATAGGCAAATTTTTAAGAATATTGAAAAACATAAATTTGTGTAAAGTTGTACAGAGAAGATATAGTTTTATTGATAAATATATAAACCTCTTCCTTTAACAGCTATTTAATGCGTACATTTCATGGTGCACAAAGCGTTCAAAATAGGCTAATGACGCATATTTAACATCGTTTGGATACAATAGACGCGTACATTCCATGGTGCACAAAGCGTTCAAAATAGGTTAATTACGCATGTTTGACATAGTTCGGATAAATTAGATGCGTACATTCCATGGTACACAAAGTGTTCAAAATAAGCTGATGACGCTTATTTGACATAGTTTGTATACACTAACTTTCGAATATAACAATAATGATCACAATGACCATAACGGTGACGATGGCGATGATGATGACAACGATGATGACAATGATGATGACATTTCTGATGATATGACGATGATTCTGCTAGACAATGCCCATCTACTCCAGAAGGAAAATTACCGTAGGCTACGAAAACTGAAAGAGGCCGCTTTTATTAAGAGTAGAGACAATTTTAATTTAAACAGTGGAAGTTATGGAATGTACGCATCTAGTGTATGCAAACTATGTCAAATATGCCTTATTGGCCTAGTTTAAACGCTTTGTGCAACATGAAATGTACGCATCTAGTGTATGCAACGTATGTCAAATATGCCCTATTAGCCTATTTTGAACGCTTTGTGTACCATGGAATGTACGCATCTATTGTATGCAAACTATGTCAAATATGCCTTATTAGCCTGTTTTGGAAGCTTTGGGCACCATTTTCGGTACAGCTCAAAGCCTTTGTGTTAGTGACACAGTCGCGTACCACGGTTCTAAATCAACACTTTTGCAACGTTTTGCAGAGTGTGCAGAACCAGCAATAACCCAGTCATCAGCTTGGTGGTCGAAGTGATTCTTTTGACGAGATATTTTTATGAAGCTGCAACCTTTGGTAACTTTGCAAAGAAAGTTTTGAGCCACATTCTGAGACTTGCCTCTGAGTGAAGTAATTTCTGTTCGTTTTAAGTTTTAATGTCGCTCCTTACTTTCAGTTAAAAAAACTTGTTTTTTTTTATTTAATATTAAAAGACTCGATGAATATTTTCGCCCAGTCTAATTTATGGCAACCTGTCCGCATATCTAATGAAAACCAAAATTGTAGACAGGCGAAATCTGTTGCAAGGCAAAGGATACTTATTCAATCTAATTGGTAACTTCTCTTTCATTGATACGCATCTAGTGTATCCAAACTATGTCAAATATGCGTCATGAGCCTATTTTGAACGCTTTGTGCACCATGGAATGTAGGCATCTAGTGTATCCAAACTATGTCAAATATGCGACATTAGCCTATTTTGATCGCTTTGTGCACCATAAAATGTACGCATCTAGTGTTTCCAAACTATGTCAAATATGCGTCATTAGCCTATTTTGAACGCTTTGTGCACCATGGAATTAATTTGGAAAGCTCCTGTATATCGTCATTATTATTATTATTATTATTATTATTATTATTATTATTATTATTATTATCGTTATTATTATTTTTTTTGTTGTTGTTGTTGTTTTGTTTTCTTTGGGGTTTTTTTGGTTTTTTTATTGTTTTTTTTTTATTGCTGCTATTGTATTCGTAATTAAACGCTCCTGTATATCAATCCTGCTGTCCCATGTACCATGCCAGGTCATCTCCTTCTAACACCTTTTACAAATAGTTGCTATTTCTGAAAAGTAATAGACTAGTCAATTTTAAACAAATAATGAATAGATATGAATACAGTACACGTTGGGAACAATTAGCTTTTAATGTTCCTATACGCTATTAAATTGCAACTAGAACGGCCTTGGTTACGTGGTGGCAACGACATGCTCAGAACAGTATTTTCTGTGAGGCGCTTATAATATTCCTACCGAAGAGAAATATTTCGCTGTGGCGAAGAGCTTATTACATAATGCGCATGCCTAGGGACGAAAAAAATCGCTTCGCGTTAACAAATTCGTCTAGTGGAAATTCGGCTTTAACCTCTTTTATGTAAAGCGAAAGGGAGGCTAAAGGTGTTAACAAAGATGAACTTGTCGTCGCTGACAGCGGAGAGAATCGAGAGTGCAAATACAAGGTACTACAGATTACGAGATGTTATAGACCCCCTCTAATTAAAGACCCCTTTTTGGTGCCTTCAATTAATTACAGACCCCTTCTATATCTATATGAAACAGCAGATATGTATTTTGTCTTTTTGGGACAGTCTCTCCGCGAAAAACATTGTTGAGTCATTCAAGTTCTGAGCACTTACTTACCCGTTGACGGCTCTGATGAAGACAAAATACAATGTGTTAAGAAAAATAAACCGTGGGAAAAGGGTACCGCCATACTGCAGCCTTTGACGCAATAAGCCTGGGTAGTTTTTTGGAAAAGCATGCACGCGAAGAAAAAATGTTCCCCTATAAGGATTCTGTTTCACTGTAACTGTAGCCAAGAAGGGCAAGGGCAATACGTTTGTCCCATTGCTTCCCTTGATGATTTTCCAACTGAACATTTATATTCTACTAAGGCCGGGGGAACTTTTTGCCAGCGGTGAATTAATTTCCGAAATGACAGGTTTGAGGCAAATTTACATGTGCATCATATAAATGTTAATAAATTTATGCATTTCTCTGTCTTACACCATAGTAATTTTAAGGGGACCCCTTAAAATTACACCATAGTAATTTTAAGGGGTCCCCTTAAAATTACTATGCTTACACAAATGTCATTAACACTCAGGTATCTGAGGGAACTGGAAAAACTCACTTTGAGATTGTCTTTGGACAGACAGTGGTGGCAACGACATGCTCATCACATTTTCTCCAAGATACTAATAATATTTCTGAAAAGATTGTTGGTGGTACAAAATCCGAATAGAGGGCTTTAGAACTGATAGGTTCTCCGTGCTTCATCAGGCACGGTCTGACTCTCACCTTAGTGTCCTAGAAGCCTTAGAAATTAAGGGACTTCGCCCTGAACTTTGCCGCCAAAAAGAATTTGTTTGGGACATTGCTTTTTATCTACTCAATATGTCACGTTTAAGTTAATTAACAATTATGTTAGAATTTGCGTTCACGTGCTTGTGGCTGTGGTTTCGTCTACTAACGGCTGTTGGTAATAGTTGTTACACAAATTTTTTTGATAATGTTAAGCTTCTGGTAAAAGTGTGCAAGTCTGAACAAATAATAAACACTCTATTAGGGTAGGTCTTTAATAGTGCTTTTGTTTACTTGTCGGAGGAGTTTATTTATTAGTTAGCCTGTTTGGTGGTTTTTCTGTTTACTTAGGGTAGTTTCAATGTCGGGCCCACTGCTCATCAAGGGTCTTTGATTGAGAGATTGCCATTGTGTTATTTAGGACAGCAACCTCTTCTTCAAGAGAGGGAGTAGGTGTAGTGAAACAGATGGGAGGCAGGGAAGGAGCTGGAGAACGATTTTCCGTTACTGTATTTGTGATCATTGCAATGCGATCTGTCCGGAAAGTGAACGTGACGTCCAGAGCGAGTTTTGCGAATTGTAGTTGAGGAATCTTGTAAAATTGTGCTCGAGTTAGAATGCAAGTGTTCGTCCTTGTAATCAATCGTGTCCATAAAAGCGGGTTTTAATCGATCTGAACTGACATTGTCCCTTTTTCCATTAATATCTAACGTATAATATTTATCTTGACGGGCGAGCACTCGATATGGTCCACGGTAACCATCTTATCACTGCTATACTTATCTCGTGATGTAAGAGTCGCAAAACTATGGGAGTAGACGTCAAGCGGAAGTCCCTATTACTGTGCTTAAGAATGGGGATATTACAATGATAGGAATTAGCAAAGTGTTAAGATGAGTATTACAGTACCATCTTATCACTGCTATACTTATCTCGTGATGTAAGAGTCGCAAAACTATGGGAGTAGACGTCAAGCGGAAGTCCATATACAGCTCCTTTAGCACTTACATACCCAACGAGATACCATATTTAGTAGAACGAGTAAAACTTTAAATAAGGTATTTTCTTCCCATATGACATAGTTAGGAAGTTGGCAAATACGTAATATATTTGTATATGCACACACAAGCATAATTCTTACAAGCCATTACTCTAGAATTTGTATCAAAACAAAAGTTTAAATGCTATATTTAGGGTTCAGTTGAGACCACAGAACCAATGGCACTTTCACAACTGCTCCCTGTTGGACGTTAACAACCGATGGCAGTTTCACAACCGGCTCATGTGGCAAGCTCACAGTTGATGGCACTTTCAGAACATACGATACTTTTAGTACGGGTCCCTGTAACATGTTCATAACAGGGGCGTATATTCTGGGTGTGCTAGGTGTGCGCCGCACACCCTACGAAAGTTAAGCTTATTCCAAGATTTATATATAGCAATGTAGTGTGAAATACAGAACCATAAAGAAGAACTTTGTTCGTGAGCCATTTTATGACATTATATTTATTTTGAATATATTGTTGAGCTACTTTTTACGATACTGAAAGTTTTGCTTTTTGGCTAGTGGTCTCTTACCCCTTGCTCACTGCATCATATAATTACTAGATCTATAAGTAAATGGAAATGAATTAGCTGTATCATTGGTATCAGAGTAGTAATTGACAATTGCATGCTTGGAATGCGTACATTCCATGGTGCACAATGTGTTCAAAATAACCTAACAAGGCGTTTGTAGTTACAATTGCATGCTTGGAATCCCTACTTTCCATGGTGCACAATGTGTTCAAAATAACCTAACAATGCGTGTCTAGTGACAAATGCATGCTTTGAATGCGTACATTCCATGGTGCACAATGCGTTCAAAATAACCTAACAAGGCGTTTTTTTCTATAAATACATATATGTGTATAGTTATGGCATGCAATAAGGAAAATGTCAAACTTCATTACTTGCATAATTTGGCCTTCTCATCTTTAAGTCGTAATTTCATCCAAAGATCATATAAGATTTGATCCCCAAAATTCTATATTAATTTTTTAATGTTTCATATCTATAACCACATGTATATATATGTAAAAATATTTGTACATGTACTGACAAATACCAAATTGAGTATTACTGTCTGTGGTTACTTAGCCAATTGAAAGACCTATTAATTTCCTAGTGTTTGTTCGCATAATTTTGACTTGCTTTGCATTTGAGCCGCAGAAAACTTTGTCTTTTGGAAGTAATTTAATTGTAAGTAGTTTAATTTGACCCCCTTGATTTGTATCTTTAGTCATCCATTCGGGAATAAATGAAAGGCATTATATATATGACAGTTATGATTGGCTATGTAAGCAACCCATCTAGGGGAGGGTAACCCCAACAGAAACCAACTGCTGACTTGCAGTGGTCCTATAATAGGAAAAGTCGAGGAGTAGGCCCTCCGATATAAAACCTGCTGTTGATACGGCTACCAATCATCTTGCGTCCGCTTGTCATTAGATTCATAGCCGTGGATACTTATAGGGTAGTGTGTGTGTAGCACAAGCACACATTGCTGCAATCTATCTGTGCAGATCAAATATGCCTTATCAGCGTATTTTGAACGCTTTGTGCACCATGGAATGTACGCATCTAGTGTATGCAAGCTATGTCTAATATGCCTTCTCAGCGTATTTTTAACGCTTTCTGCACCATAGAATGTACGCATCTCTTGTATGCAAACTATGTCAAATAAGCCTTATCAGCCTATTTTGAACGCTTTGTTCACCATGGAAGGTACGCATCTAGTGTATGCAAGCTGTACTGGAGTGACCGATTTTACATACCAAGAAGACTTACAACTGGACTGCCAAAAACAAATTCCTTTGAAGCACAGATTAGCTAGGCATATGAGAACTCAAAATGGAAAAAAATACTATGAATGTGAAGAATGCAAAAAGAAATTTTCTTTCAAGTCCAATTTGGCTGTGCATATGAGAATTCACAGTGGAGAAAAACCGTATGAATGTGAAACATGCAAAAGTAAATATTTTATGTACCAATCATATATTAGGGTTGCCATGAGAGTGTAAATATCCCTTTTAATATGCGCAACGTAAATTGAACGGAATGTAACGTGCCGGGGCAGGCTCTCATACTCGTCTCAAGGCTATTTAGCACCTTGTTCATGAATAATTATCTGAACTTTGTTCCCCTCCAGTGTCGTAAACTTCAAGGTTCATTCTCGTACGACCGACCCCGTTATCAAGGCGAGTCGACGATATAGAATTTACTTGGAATTTTAGGTACGTTGTTTGATGGTACATTGAAAATATACATTGAAAAGAATAGTGAAGAATGTGTCCTTGATAAAATGTAGACCTGGTACGATTCAATTTATCTGTTAATTACAACAAATGCAGCTCAAAAAATAGCCTCTCAAAGTGACAATTGGGTCGCTAATTAAAGAGAACTGCCACCAACCTTTTACCAGTTAGTTATAAGTGCTCATAGTGTATTCTAGGTGCACTTAACCGTAATTCCAGGATCAAGATAAACCATAGCCTGCGTGCAGACTATCTAAGCTGAAGTGAATAGTCTGCGCATTAACGACGGTATCCTTGTATGCTGACCTTGCAAAATGTGCTTACCTCGTTTCTATTATTTTTGCGCGTTTTCACAATTGTTTACCCGCGCTTTTAGCTGCGGAGCAGAAAATAGAAGAGAAATCTAGAGGAGACCTCTCCACTGAAACTTTAGCATATTTTAACGTTGAAAACCCCGATTAGGTAGGTTCTATCTTCTCCCTAAGATTCATAAGCGACTCCATAATGTCCCAGGATGACCTGTTATTTCGAATTCTTCGTTCTTTACCAAAAATATTTCATCTTTTATAGATTTTCATTTACAACCCCTCGCTCGTGAAGTGAAATCTTATGTACAGGACACCAACACGGGTTAGTTTGATTCTAGTATCATTCTATCATCTATCTATGCAAACACCAAACACCAAAACGAACACCAAACGAAATTTGGTGTTCGAATAATTCATAAAAAATTCATAAATATTCGAAATTTGATTATTTAGAGAAATTGGTGTTCAAATTATTGAATTCTATATCTAGAGATCTAGATGAGTAGATCTCTGACCTAGTAAGCAAATTTTATGAGAAGTAAGAAAGGGTATAATTAAGCTCAGTACTTTCTCCGCCAATTCATCAGATTTAATAAGGATTTTCTTGTAAACGCTCGTTAATGCAGAACAGCAAAAAAGGTGGCTATTACTACGATATCCCATTTGCTCACAATTTTCAAATGTTCTTATTTAGGTCAAGGTTTCTTAGGAGTTTGTGAAACACTACTCTCAACTGTGAAGTCAAGAAAATTGCAATGGTTCGAGCATTTAATCTCTCAGTGCAGCCCCCTGATAAGCAGTGGGGCCTTTCCCCGCGGTCCGTACTTTCCAAAAGGGAAAGGGGTGTATGATGAACGCACGGTTACATGCAAGCGGAATATTGCAGAAAAAGACAATAATCACATAACTCACACGGTAAAGTTAAGTACCCTACATTTACTGCCAATGGCCCCTTTCTATGCGAGGAATATCAAAGGGCGCCAATAAACTGACATTTTTTGCGCGTTTAATGTCTACCTATCGGCCGTTTTCTTGTGAAATGTTTGTTGAAAGCATTGCATTTGTTTACATCCCTGCCGAGTAAGCCTCGTTTTCAGTTATGATGATGCAATCTAATTAAGAAGGGGCCATGGACTAGCAAAAAGATTATCAACAGCAAGCTTCAGTTGAGGGGTAAATGTCAGTTGTATAGCGCATTCGAATGTACCCAGCACGAAAAGGGTGCAGTTGTATTTTCGGAATCTCTTGCATTGACTTTCAATCCTATAGGTACACAAACAAAATGAACTAAAATCAACAAGTTTAAAAGTTTTATGAAACCAGTCTCTCTCTTAAAAGGATTGACACTGTAGGCAAACAAGAGGCGGCGAGACAATACTGTTGATTTAAATGAGAAACAACACTCACCATCAGATAAATTTTTTGAGCAATGAAAATGTAATGAGAGCTTCGACCCATTGGTCACACCTTTTCTTAAAACAGAGGCCCCAGTTAACATTGTTGAGCGCCATCAGCTCTCTTGTTGCCTTCTCTTCTAAAAGCGCGGGTAAACAATTGTGAAAACACGCAAAATTAATAGAAACGAGGCGAGCACTTCTTGCAAGGTCAGCATACAAGGAAACAGGGCTAGATGCGCAGACTATCCACTTCAGCTGAGATAGTCTGCACGCAGGCTAACGGAGTTTAAAATTACCACAATATGACCTCGTGTTTCTGCGACAAATTTACAGCTATCTTTCAAATAACTGGAAGTTGAAGCTGACCTCTGAACATTCCAGATAATTTCCTGAAACTATTTCTGTTTTCTTTGTTCTATAAAGTCATTAGAAGGAAGGTATTTGTCGTCACCTGCACAAAATCCTCTCGTTGATCTCTGAGTGATCTGTCACTAAAAACAGCATGCGTACATTCCATGGTGCACAATGCGTTTAGAATAGCACCAAAAGCTGTTTTTAGTTACAATTGCATGTTTGGAATCCGTACATTCCATGGTGCACAATGGGTTTAGAGTAGCACCAAAACCTGTTTTTAGTGACACTTTCATGCTTTGAATGCGTACATTCCATGGTGCACATTGCGTTTAGAATAGCACCAAAAGCTGCTTTTAGTTAAACTTGCATGCTTGGTCTCATTATATTCAAATAGTGTATGTATGCAGAATGGCACTATTGAAATACTCACACTCCATCGTGCACAACGCATTTTCATTATATTTAAATAGTGTATGTATGCAGAATGGCACTATTGAAATACTTACATTCCATCGTGCAGAACGCATTCTCATTATTTACAAATAGTGTATGTATGCAGAATGGCATAATTGAAATACTCACATTCCATCGTGCACAACGCAAGAGTTCTAAAAGTTACTAAGAATTATTGAGAGTTATTGGGAATTATCGAGAATCATTAAGAGTTATTGAGAATTATTTAGAGTTATTGGGAATTATTCAGAGTTATCGAGAATTAGAGCAGTCGATAGAGAATCATTAGAATTATCAGAATTATTTGGCAATTATGGTAGTTTTGTTTGAGAATCATTTAACCATCGGAAAATACGATGAGCAGAAAATCGGAATTGCTCAGCTCTTCTACAGTTTCCTAAAAAGCAGGAGGTTACCAAGTTCCAAAGCTGAACTACAAAAAAAGACAACCATCCTCTCCCAGTAATATTTGGTTAAACAGTCCCATAATTGATGATGCTGATGAGAATATATGATGACGATAATAGCTAGATAGATAGATATAGCTTCCTCATCTGACTTATCATGTCACCTCTGCACCACACCAGGCTTACAATGACATAGTAAAAAGATGCCCCTTTGTAACTCGTGGTTGTTAATTTTTGCAGCATATTGCGAGACATCAAAGGGAAAGAGTAATAAATATGTAGTAAAAAGATGCCCCTTTGTAACTCGTGGTTGTTAATTTTTGCAGCATATTGCGAGACGTCAAAAGGGAAAGAGTACAAAATATGTAGTAAAAAGATGCCCCTTTGTAACTCGTGGTTGTTAATTTTTGCAGCATATTTTAAACTTGACTCGGTGACCTTCTCAAAGAAATCGTCCTACCTTCTGAACTAAAGCCCAGCTTGAACTTGGCAGCTTCTTCAATAAACAATTTGGTTGCGAAAGTGTAAAGCAAATGTGAGTCTGATAGATTGTGATTCGGCCATCGGCACACATTTACTACATCAGCACGACTGTTTGTGGGCCTATACGAATGATTGTTTTCGTATATTAGCTAAAGCTAGATCCAACCGGCAGCAGCATTTGGGTGGAATTAACAACACGCGGTTGTACCGTGGGAAAACTGTTGGTCACGACCGTTTTTATTCTTTTGTCGAAACTAAAGGAAACATTTCCGATCAACGTTAGTCGCAAATATCCTGGGCAATTCATAGGGCCATATTTTGGGTCAGACAAAAACTTGGCAATTTGATTGGAAATGACAATGTTGATGACATTTTCTGGGTAGCCATTTTGTCCAGGCCAGGTATTTATATCGCCCTGGATTACACACAACAATTGTACTCCACTCTAAGACGTCCAGGGTGGCACTCCTTGCCACACTAGGCATTCCTTGCCTCCTAATCGTGGAGGTGTCTGCAGTTGTGTCAGGAAAACGATGCCTATTACAATCTCTTAGTGCCTTCCTCCTAGTGACAACTTATTAACATGAATTTGTTTAAGCAAACAGTGGCGATTTAACTGACAACGTTAAAAAATGTATACCTTATTTATACGAGATGCACTACATCTCATGCGATATTATAAGTTATAGCTCGCAAATAATAAATCGGTTGACGATAAGCATAATCTGCCACAATAGTGCTTATATGATCATCAATTTTAACGTTTTTTCTTTTTCGGGGATTTTGGGAAATGGCCCTTTGTAACGCACGTATGAATGTCCCAATGCTTGCATGCAATTATAAAATCTGCCTAGATGGGCATCCTTGACAGAAAAGAACTTTATTGTCTCAGAAGGGATGTCACCCGTTCGACTTACAGAAGAAATTATGTCCTTTGTACGTTTCGCTAACTCCCGTGTAGGGTCCTCATAACATAGATTGTAAACCATAGGATCTGGTGACTGACCAAATAGAACGAGCTAAATGCCTCAACCGTGATGATATCTTAAAACAAAAGGACCATCACGTACGCATTCCAAGCATGCAATTGTCACTAAAAACGCCTTGTTAGGTTACTTTGAACACATTGTGCACCATGGAATGCACACATTCCAAGCATGCAGTTGTCACTAAAAACGCCTTGTTAGCTTATTTTGAACACATTGTGCATCATGGAATGTACGAATTCCAAGCTTTTAATTGTTGCTAAAAACGCCTTGTTAGGTTATTTTGAACACATTGTGCACCATGGAAACGCGAGCTGGCGACCTGCGGTGACATGGTGTGAAAGGAACAAAGGGAATGTCACTACCCAATAGAATAGCTTGTTTGATTTCGCTGGGATGCTGACACACCGTTTTGATTAGCTGTTAAACAATAGAATAACAATAGCGAGCGTAGAGTCAATACGAGGCCATACAAGGATATCGTCGTTGATGCGCAGACTATCCACTTCAGCTAGGATAGTCTGCACGCAGGTTTTGAACGCTTTGTGCACCATGGAATGTACGCATCTAGTGTATGCAAACTATGTCAAATATGCCTTATTAGACTATGTTGAACGCTTTGTGCACCATGGAATGTACGCATCTAGTGTATCCAAACTATGTCAAATATGCCTTATTAGACTATGTTAAACGCTTTGTGCACCATGGAATGTACGCATCTAGTGTATGCAAACTATGTCAAATATGCCTTATTAGCCGAGGTTCAGGTCAATGGGTTGCTTCGTCAACGATATACGATTCAAGGGGAAAATGCCTTTGACGGTGGACGCCAATGTGGAAGCAAAGTTGGCTTCTTGTGGATTGCTGTTCTTTAGCAGTCTCTCAATCAAAGACCCTTGATCAACAATGGGCCCGACATTGAAACTACCCTAAATAAACAGAAAAACCACCAAACAGGCTAACTAATAAATAAAGGGGCGTCCAAATCATAAAATAGTCTAATATCTTCATTTTTTCCACAGACATAGCTATTACCTTCGAAAACTAAAACTTTTGAAATATACAAAGAGCCTTTAATCACATTCTTTACCATGTGCAATCATAAAATAGTCTTATATCTTCAATTTTTCCAGGGACGTAGCTATTACCCTCGAAAACTAAAACTTTTGAAATAGGAAAAGAGCCTTTAATCACATTCTTTACCATTTGCGACTCCATATAAGTATTGTACTCTTCTTCTGTATCAAAGTCCCATCTTCCGATAGGGCCTTTTTTATTGCCCTAAAATATCATGATAACATTATTAAAAAAAGAAAGAGAGAAAAATAAATGAAAGGTTTGTTGTCACGGTTAAAACGTGCTTGATTACGCAATTAGACACAAAAGCTTCGGTAACAGGTTGATACAAACCCCACCCATGTTTATAAATGTGGTTTGGCTGGTAGGATGGTCCATGTACAGTATTCAAACCTTCAGTTGGCTTTGATGCTGCTGCCTTTTGTGCGCATCGTTGACGGAGAATGCTCTTTAATTTGAGACAGACAGCTATGGCTCTCCGTGCATTGGTCCAGTCAGAAAAGTACTCAAGTCGTTTTAAATCAAATTGTTCCGTGCACCTTGCTTCTAGAAAGGTATGTGCCTTGTGTTCTTTTACATTTGGATGTTCTCATTGATGACAGATGCTTTCCATAATCCGCGAGAGGCGGTCCTACTGAGCAGTTGAGCCTGCTTCATGGCTTACTTCTCTGCCCGGTAGCACACATTGAGGGGCGCCGCCCTTGGACGCCCCAGCTGCCCTTATTTATTAGTTCGCCTTTTTGGTGGTTTTTCTGTTTATTTAGGGTAGTTTCAATGTCGGGCCCACTGCTCATCAGGGGTCTTTGATTGAGATGCCCCTTCCTTTACAGTAAAATAATTGCTATTACTCATGGCCTATGTTTTGTGAGAAGTCTCAACATCAAAGTCCCACTGTGACAACTGTATAATATGTGCAATAAACATTTACTGTGGATCAACTATTCTATAATTAGTTGCTTTCATGGCTGATACATTTATCTGCTGATTCCAGTGCAACATCAAGTGACCATTTCCAATTTGTATACGTAGATCTAGGTACTAAAAACAGCTTTTGGTGCTATTCTTAACGCATTGTGCACCATGGAATGTACGCATTCCAAGCATGCAAGTCTCAATAAAAACAGCTTTTGTTGCTATTCTAATTTTATTGTGCACTATGGAATGTACGCTTTTAAAGCATGCAAGCGTCACTAAAAACAGCTTTTGGTGCTATTCTAAACGCATTGTGCACCATGGAATGTACGCATTCTTATCATGCAATTGGAGAGCACAAGAAAACCGAGAAAGAAGTCAATTCAAAACGATCTTTAAGTCAGCGTGGGGAGAGAGCACAAGAAAACTGAGAAAGAAGTAAAGTCAAGACTATTTTTAAGTCAGCGGGGGGAGAGAGCACAAGAAAACCGAGAAAGAACTCAAGTCAAAACGATTTTTAAGTCAGCGGGGGGAGAGAGCACAAGAAAACCGAGAAAGAAGTCAAGTCAAAACGATGGAGTAGGGTAGATAGGAAAGAAAGAAGGAAAATTAACGTTAGCTTCATACCTGGCCAGTAACTATCGGGCAGCGAGGCGATGGGTGGGGGGACCATTGGACCAAGTCCACCTTATTTGTTACTAGCCCACCCCGAATTTATGTGAATCTATTTATGTGGTAGACCCAATTTATGTGGTCCCACTGTGGGGGTGTAGACCCACCTAATTTATGTGGTCCCACTGTCAAATATGCCTTATTAGCGTATTTTGAACGCTTTGTGCACAATGGAATGTACGCATCTAGTGTATGCAAACTATGCCAAATATGTCTATTAGCGTATTTTGAACGCTTTGTGCACCATGGAATTTACGCATCTAGTGTATGCAAATTAATATCAAATATGCCTTATTAGCGTATTTTGAACGCTTTGTGCACCATGGAATGAACGCAGCTAGTGTATGCAAACTATGTTGACATAAGTTCTTGTTCTAATTTATTTATGAAAAGTTCAATGGCAGGGTCTACGTTCCTGGAGTTGAAGTTGGATTGTAAGCGGTTATCATTCCTGAAGAACCATTTCAAACGCAGTCTACGAGCAAAACATTCAATCTCTTGTTTTGTACTGGCCTTATCAAGTTCTTTTGGGGAAATAGAAAATTTAAGGCCTTTGGAGAGTAGGGATATCTCTGCCTTATTAGTCTTGGATGAATTTCAGCCGCCATCGTTAGTGTGCTGTATTTAAAACTTTTTGTCCTACAAATCAGCTAATTTTCACGTTAGCAATTATTAAAACGTTTCTATGAAAAGATAAACATCTCGGGCTCATTTATATCATGGTTTTGATCTAGTACTACGGATATTAACTTCGGTTAAATGTTTACAACGTACGTGATGCGGTTGGTAGGCTCCCATTGTTGTCTAAAGTATCCTCATGGATCAATAACAAGAAATGTCCGGTTCATTTCGTTGGAACGTATTCCCTTTCGGCATCTTTTCTTTACTTTTATATAATATTTTTAACAATGACACTAATACTAAGCTTCAAATGACTAAACCTGCAATAGCCGCAAGTGTACGCTCCTAGATCACTAACCAGAAATGACAGGTTGAAATCTTTTTAAACAATACCTTTTTACCACCTTCCCTTTTGCTATCTCTCTCTAACTACCCCACCCCTACACTATCTACCAATAACTACCCTATCCCTATCTATCTGCCACTAACTATACTAGCTAACCTACTCCTACACGATCTACCACTAACTACACTATCCCTAACTATCTACCACTAACTACCCTACTTCTATCTATCTACCACTAACTAACCTACCTATCTACAGCTAACAACTCCACCCTACCGATCTACTAACCATATTGAAATACATAAATACATACATACACATTCTTGTCGGTATCATATTGCTTTAATGACCTTCAAGTATCGAAAATGAGTTATCGTAACTTTTAGCTCTAAGAATTAAAAACAGCAGTCTTTAGGTGAAAATCTTTAAGCATTATAATTTAGTTTTTTGAAATTGCCTTCATTTTTCTTTACCAAGGGTACATTCTTGCTAGCTTCAGGTTGTTTCTTACAAGTTCTCTGGAATCATTAGTGAAATGCCATTGACCGGTTTCGTTGCACCCTCATCAGAATGGCTCGTGCAAATAACGAGTTGTTCAAACATTCAAGAATCATTTATGATAACTCGCAAACAAAGAAAGGGATCGAAGCAAAAATTTGTTCGCCGCTGATTGGACAATCATTAAGCCTACCAACAATTTGGAGGCGCTAAAATTGTTAGAACAATTTCAGAGAAAACACAAACTCACTAATAAAAACGTTCGTTAAAAATTAAAAGTTCTAGTTACCTTTTTAAGTAACCGAAAAATTGGAGGGCAACTACGGCTCCTTCCACACCCCTTATTTCTCAAAATCGTCAGATCAAAATTAAGAGAAAGCCATTTAGCCAAAAAAAAAATTAGTATGCAAATTTCATTTTAATAATTTATGTGCGGAGAGCCAAAATCAAACATGCATTAATTCAAAAACGTTCTTTCCTGGCAGCAGCGAATTGATAAAAACACAAACACCTTTGTTTTACAAACGAGAAATATATAAACCATTCCGTCCAGAAAAAATAAGGTATCTTAAATAATTGGGTGGAGGAACAGCGTTGGCAGTTTTAGAAATTTGATCCACGAATCTGAGACCCTGTTTACACGGGTACGGATCCAAACTGGTACGGATCCAAACTGGTACGGATCGGCCTCGCGTTTACAGAAAGTTTCAAGGAATTTGGTGAGGGTGGGTTACAAATTGTTCAAAAGTGGCCTACTTTCACATGGAATGACCCAGGTTTCTTACTTGAATTCAATACCTCATTGCGATTATTTTCAGAAATATTTTCAATTTTGAGAGAGCTGAAATCGGACGAAAAAGGTCATTGACAGCCATTCAGAGGGCTCAAATCGTAGCTCTGTACGGTCAAAAGTTACCAGAACGAAGAACCCAAGATAAATATCCAATAAGATTTTGCAAGTCTCCTTAATAAACTGCAGGTTAACATTGTCACAAATACATTTGTTTTTAAAATGAACTGACTGATGCTACTCGCTTGATCTATTGCTTAATCTTCCTAGATCGTACTATTTAAGAAAGACGCCTGCTGTAGAAAATATACTCTTAAGCTCAAAAATCGGTTATATATGTTAAATGGAAACAAATTCAGTAGTATGTGATAAGAAAACTTTTAACTAGCGGTTTATTAATAAAGCAAACAATTACGGCTTTCAACGCAAGATTTATAACTCTTTAAAATATAGACCAAGCATCTTGTATTCCTGGTTGTTTCTTCTAAAAACGTGGTCTAAAATTTGCAGCCTGTGAACTAAAGTCGCCTATTTGAAAACCACTGTTACAAACGCACCACAATTTAGGTGGCAAGCATGCATTGCGCAATACATATCAATGACGTATTGGTAAAACAACTGACAGCATTTTGAAATATAATTGTCTTCATACGGCCGATTCATTAGTCCATAGAAATAATAATGCATTGCACTGCATTTCTTATTCATTTCTTTGTTAGTGGCTGGATTCATCAATCTAATATTAAAGTGATAGCCGTCGGCTCCATCCCAAAAAATGATAGGATATTGTAGGGCATCGTAGCATCGATGAGTTCTTCGCCTACGGAATAAATCTGAATTTGATGTACACCACATTACTGTATACCGTTGGTAAATCAAACGACACAGCATGAGACAAGAAAGAATAGTGAAAAATGAAATATTAAGAGTGAAAATGGTCAAAAACTAGTAATTTGGGTAATTTGTATTATTGCACGAAATAGCGAAAACATTGTGTACTTAAAAGCTTTTTTCGTCTGACACTCCTCAGAGTACTAACGATGTGATTAAAGGCTCTTTTCCTATGTCAAAAGTTTTAATTTTCGAGGGTATTAGCTACGTATGTTGAAAAAATGAATGATTGCAAATGGTAAAGAATGTGATTAAAGGCTCTTTTCCTATGTCAAAAGTTTTAGTTTTCAGGGGTAAGAGCTATGTATGTTGAAAAAATGAAGATATTAGACTATTTTATGATTCCAAATGGTAAAGAATGTGATTAAAGGCTCTCTTTACCGACAAATTTGTAAAAATTTCGACGGAATATTGTCATTTGCGGATGCTTTATTTACTGAAACACATATATAGCTCCTGCAATTGTTTAGAAATTTATCCTTTACTACCGCTTTATAAGTACTGTTTCATTTTAAAATGTTGATGGAAGAAGAATCTAACTCTCCTCATTTCATATAAATCCGACAGCAATCACTTCGAAACAGCTACACAGAATAAAATTTCCAGAACTCCTTAGCCACTGATGGGTTGCGGTTTGGTCTACATCAGCTTGTTGACAGCGGAGTGGGTACTTACCATACAGAGATTTCTGGTTCCATCGTTCAGCAGTTTGTTTCAAAGCACAACTTTTTGCAGACGATTTTGAGGACATCGCTTGTTTATTCGCTGGGAGCTCTTCATTTCTAGCAAGGTTGTCTTCCAATTCAAATTCTCTCTTGCATTTGTGTGCTTTGTAGCTATGCTAAGTGCAAATCCTATTTAGATGTATGAGGAACATGATTTAAGAGAAAATATTGATACAATTGTAATAATTTATTTATTATATGGAGGCTATTTTATTTGGCTCCTCTTACCCCAGGTGATGGCTCAACTTACACCAAGCCTGGGGTAAGTTGTGCCATTTTACTAAAAATATTTAGTATGTGATTTTGACTTTTTTGCAAATCCTAAGAACCATAATGTCAAAAGTGCAAAATTGGGATCGATTGGAATGAAAGACTGAAACATTGATTAAATCTCAGCCCCCCTTCTGCCTTTTCTTACATTGGCACCCTCCCTGGAAGCTGAAAAGCCACTAGCTCTAGACGGTTTCATCCTACATCAGTAGTAATGGCATTTTGTGTCTTATGTTGTAATGTATTATTACTTGCCCATTGTCACTAACAGTTTAGATGGGCGGCTGATAACTATTTCGTTGACAGTAGTATGGCTATAGGCGTTGCGTCAAAATAATTGAATTTCTTTTAAGCATGGTATCAAACACCAATGGCCATCGAACGAGTTATGTCTACATCAGAGGGCTTTTGAATGGGGAGGCAATGAGAAGCCTACCTTATTCCTTTCAAATTTCGCCTCCCTACAATTTTCGCTCCCTTTAATTTTCGTCCTTTTAATTTTCGCCCCCTTCCTAAATACCTCGCTCTTTATGCTAAAGTATTTTTAGAACCCCTCATATGCGTAATAATCTCTGTTCGTTTTAATGATACTCCTTACTTTCAATTGGAAAAACTTTTTCATGTTTGTTTTTTTATTGTTTTTTTTTATAGCAATGCTAAAAATCCCGCGCCCTTTTCATTGAATTTCTCTTCCCCCATGACATATTCCTCCAAGGAAAGATCCTCCCACATAGCCAATATAAAATATCTCCGCCGTGATATATTTTCTATTTCTCTAGATCCTCTTTAGAACTGTGTGGGCCAAACCCTCTCCTCCCGGTGATACTTTTGCAAGAACATTGTTTAGGTAATAACTTTTTAATTGATATTGTGATAAATAAGGTGGGTAGGTCAAGTGGGCAAAATCTCTTCTAACTATCTACTACTTTAATTCCAGTTTGCTCTCGTTAATCGATGACAATAGCCTATTTTGAACGCTTTGTGCACCATGGAATGTACGCATCTAGTGTATGCAAACTATGTTAAATATGCGTCATTAACCTATTTTGAACGCTTTTTGCACCATGGAACGTACGCATCTAGTGTATATAAACTATGTCAAATATGTGTTATTAGCCTATTTTGAAAGCTTTGTGCACCATGGAATGTACGCATCTAGTGTATCCTAACTATGTCAAATATCCGTAAGGTCTTTAACTTGAAAACATACTTCAGTTTTATCCATGTTCATGACTACACTCCATTCATTGGTTATGCTTTCTCAGAGGCAACGGACCAAGTATAAAGTTTTCATATCTTTGAATTTCTTACTGTTTGACATTACAGATGGGGCTGCATATTTGGCCTGTATTGGCTTAAAAGATCTGAAATGACATTCATTGTTTAACAGACTAATGTCTCTACTAGACAAGACCTTTTGGCAAGGAATGGGCGTAGTAACTGTTCTCATTGACGACAGAAACTTTCAATAATCCGCTAGAGGCGGTTCTACTGGGCGGTTGAGTCTGCCTCATAGCTTTCTTCTCTTCCCGGTAGCCTAAATTGAGGGCGTTGCCCTTGGATGCCCCAGCTGCCCTTTATTTATTAGTTAGCCTGTTTGGTGGTTTTTCTGTTTATTAAGGGTAGTTTCAATGTCGGGCAAATTTGTGCCTATGATGGTAATGCGCATGTCCACATATTCGTGAGTTTCGTGTGGGCACAAATTTCGCGCCTAAGGGCTCTTTCGCGCAGATTTTCTTACGACAATTTTGGTTTGTCACTTATAGTTTGCGGTGCAAGTAATCAAAGTAGGGGCTCCACAGATGTTTGTTATTAATTATGATCTGTGATAAGGGAGAAACGCTGCAAAAATCACATCAAAAATAAACACTTGCATGCTTGGAATGCGTACATTCCATGGTGCACAATGCGTTTAGAATTGCACCAAAAGCTGCTTTTAGTGATTCTTGCATGCTTGGAATGCGTACATTCCATGGTGCACAATGCGTTTAGAACAGCACCAAAAGCTGTTTTTTGTGACACTTGCATGCTTGGAATGCGTACGTTCCATGGTGCACAATGCGTTTAGGATAGCACCAAAAGCTGTTTTTAGAATAAGGCATATTTGACATAGTTTGCATACACTAGATGCGTACATTCCATGGTGCACAAAGCGTTAAAAATACACTATTAAGGCATATTTGACATAGTTTGCATACACTAGATGCGTACATTCCATGGTGCAAAAATCGTTCAAAATACGCTGATAAGGCATATTTGACATAGTTTGCATACACTAGATGCGTACATTCCATGGTGCTCAAAGCGTTCAAAATAGGGCCTTCCGACTTTTATTTGCTTACTGCCTTTTAAATTTACGAATTATAAGAAAAAGTTAAGGGTGTACTTTTAATCTTATTTAGTAATTCTTACACTTATCACTTCAAATCTTCTCTGCTATTTTCCACGCGTTACTTATAAACGAACGTTTTACTTCTATAATTATTTGTTCCTTACTCATACTTTTTATTGTTATACTTTCACTGATTAAATATTTGCTTGCTTTTGCTCTACAATTTTGTATTGAGCACTGTGGTAACAAATGCCATATTCAGCATATTGTTCTACGCTATATATATGTGGTAACAAATGCCATATTCAGCATATTGTTCTACGCTATATATATGTGTATATATGAAGGAATACTTGTCGAAAAAGAGAAAAATAAACCCTTAACCGACCACTTGGTTGATTCCTGCTTTACTAACTTACCTCTGGTGTTAAGCCACCGCAGCCCTTTAAAAGTTATGAGCTGAAATGTGTAGCCGCGGGCCTACTAGGCCCCCCCCATGTAAGATAGGGTTAAAAGCCAATATTTGTAATCAATTTTTACTTTTCAAGTGTTTGCAGTATCTTTATGGTATTTGTGCATGTGTATGCGGTATGCGGGTGAATGAGTTCACCTCAGGGTATGGACAACCCTGCCCATGCATAGTCCCAGGTCACCTCTGGACAAGGGGAATACCGTTTATCTGTTACCATAGAAATTATAAACTTGTCGGACAGAATGTTGCCCATTGAGAGGGTGACGTTTCCTAACGAAACGAGGTTAATCACTTTCGCGATAGAGGCTATACTGGAAATGAACACTGGGCAGAAGGTCAACATCATAGAGTAATTAGTTTCCAAGAGAAGTCACTGACGAAATTATGCGTGACGATTTTAAGATATTCAAAATGGCGTTGGTCAATACAATGATAGTAATGTAGGTGTAACAGAAGGTTGCAATACTGAATCTCAAACATCCAGGAATATATTGAATATTGCAGTTTGATATGAGTTGGTGTAATATGAGTTGATATGATACGAGTTGGTATGATATGACTTTCCTGTGATTTCGAAAGTTCATATGAAAAAGCCTGTCATGGTGAGCCAAAGGGCGTGATAACTGCAAGTTAAAGGCCAGTGATGCGTCATGAGCCTATTTTCAACGCTTTGTGTACCATGGAATGTACGCATCTAGTGTATGCAAACTAAGTCAAATATCCGTCATGGGCCTATTTTGAACACTTTGTGCAACATGGAATGTACGCATATAGTGTATGCAATCTATGTTAAATATGCGTCATGAGCCTATTTTGCACGCTTTGTGCACCATGGAATGTACGCATCTAGTGTATCCAAACTATGTCAAAGTTGGTTCAAGACCTTTCTGTTATAATCAAGAATTGCTCATGAAAATCTTGTTGTTTCTATCTATTGCCAATGTTGTCATGGTTTCATCCAGCTTTTCAGGTCCCCCCATAAATTCTAGCTCCCCCCATAATTTTAGGTCCCCCCATGAGTAAAATTTGTCTCAGGTCCCCCCATAATTTGGTGCACCATGAAAATTTGAGGTCCTCTTGTAAATCACGATGGAACGAACGCTTTCTGCACCATGGAATGTACGCATCTAGTGTATGCAAACTATGTCAAATATGCCTTGTAAGCTTATTTTGGCGCTTTGTGCACCATGGAATGTAGGTATCTAGTGGATGCAAACTATGTCAAATATGTCTTATTTGCGGATTCTGAACGCTTTGTGCACCATGGAATATACGCATCTAGTGTATGCAAACTATGCCAAATATGCCTTATTAGCGCATTTGCAGCTCAGCTTTGGTTTCCGTACTATTATGATAATGAATACTTCGGTGGGTGGGTTTCGTGACACTGTTTGTAATTCCGGAAACGGCTAAGAGAGAAGTTGGAAAAGATTAAGTAGCCATGAACACCTACTCGTTAAAGAAAAAAAACCCCAGTCCCAAAAATGCCAAGCCAGAGATATATCGGAGAATGAAGATTCGAGTGGCGAATTATCAAGTCAAAGCAGTCCTTCTTTGTCGTGATTTGGTATACGGTGAATGAGCGATTTTATGGCAATTTCCTCTGGCTTACAGTCTTACAACCGTTAGTACAATAAATGGTTTATTCTTTATGTTAACAATTTTCTGTTGTTCTCTAAGGTATGTGAATTCTCTAACGATATGATTAGCCTTGCTGACATGCCGAACTGTAAAATTGCTGACAAGTAGCTGCAAAAGAAAGAGTTTATTTTGAGTAAATTTGACGTTATTTTCTTTTCAAATGTTATTTTCGTCCTTGTATTGAAACGTTATTCATAATCTCCTATTGTTTATATTTCAAACGTTGCAATTTATCGTTTTGCCGTAATCTTCTGTTTTTATATGTTAAACGTTGCAACTTATCGCAGGTTGTATTACAATACAACGAACTGTTGATTTGCTAATTGGATTAGCATGCAGAGTTCTGGATCCAAATGGATATCCAGAGTAAAGGAGGGTTGTATCGTCAGCATACTGGTAGGTAGTTGATTGCAAACATTGCTTCAAGTCACTTACGCAGAGATTAAATAGCACTGGACCTAATATCGAACCTTGTGGAATTCCGAACTTTACGGGTAAGACACTGGAATGGAAACTTATTTTGAAGAGCTGGAAAGTAAGATTCAAAATGTAAGTAGTTTAGGTAATAATTGCCTCATGTACCTACAGCCTCGTTTTGATATTGTGACGTCTCTCGGTGCATTTTGCCTCGTTTTGAAGTGATGCAGTACCAAGAAAACATCTACTACTGAGCTTAGCTAAAGCATTTCGTATAGAAAAAGAAGGCTACCTTGATCTTAACTTTTTGAACGCAATTATATACTACACAACTCATCTCCAAACTAGAACACGCTTTACAATCAATATAGAAAAGTCCGGCTTGGTTGCCCTATTAAACTTTCCCGAGAACTCAAAATTTCGATGGACAATGAATTCGTACCCAGATTAAACATTTAGTAACAAAGCATTAAAGGCAAGCTTTGAAGTGCCATGGGATCCTGTCATAATGCACGTCTAGGCTCTTCTCTCATTTGTACCCTTTGCCCCGTTCACTGACACTTACTTCATGGATTCCTCTTTACATAACACGAGGAATTAAATTACTCTGAAATCAATAAGAGTAGAATATGTTAATCGAACGGTCTTCGAAGAATCGTCCCACCGCTTAGCTTCTGCCATGAAAGCCAAGTTTTTACATTTAAATTTTGCTTTTATATCCAATTCCTGTGCATTTACAAAACCAAGAACTAATCGTGATAAAATGTAACGGTACTTGTTGCCTATTCCCCCCCAGACTATTTTAATTCATTCAAATAAAAGTATGTACGAAGGAGAACGTTCTAAAAGAAGGGCTGTAGCTTGTTCTCCCTCCGAATAGTCAATTTGATAGGATCCTTATCAAGTCTCCGGAATTTGGTTTCATAGTTCAACAATAAGTTCATTTTAGAGTCATACTCAGATTTGTTGATGATTACAACTCCTCTTCCTTTATATGGCTTTAGGATAGCCAGGGAACTATCGTTCTGCAATTTTTTTAAGATTTTGTAATCGTCCTTGGAGAATAGATGTTGTAAGTAACCTCAGATATTTTTTGAGAAAAACAGAATACAACAGCATCTCCAGTAGACATCACTGACAGATAACTGTTATCAACAACACTGGAATAATTACGGCGCAGTTAAGAAGGTCTATAAAAAATTTCAAGTGTTTATTATAACACGAAGTGTAGTTAAAGTATCGAAGCCTGGGTAGAAACTCTGAAAACATGAAATATATCTATTTGTTAAAGAGACCGGACGCATTGTGCACCATGGAATGTACGCATTCCAAGCATGCAAATGTCACTAAAAACAGCTTATGGTGCTATTCTAAAGGCATTGTGCACCATGGAATGTACGCATTCCAATCATGCAAGTGTCACTAAAAACAGCTTGTGGTGCCATTTTAAACGCATTGTGCACCATAGAATGTACGTATTCCAAGCATGCAAGTGTCACTAAAAGCAGCTTTTGGTGCTATTCTATCTTCATATTACAAGTAAGAGTCAAAGAGGATTTGCTCTCACGGATATAAGGGTGCAAAGTGGCATAATTTTGCTGCTTAGCATTGCCATAACACCTGTCCGTATACAACTGCATATTGATTAAAGCTTTTGTGCTCAGATTAAAATTTAGGTTTTGTAAAATGAAGAGCAAAACTATAGCTCGTAGTATAAAACTTTTTTAACGTCTTAGTATACTAAAAGTGTTAAATAAATGCCGGTGTATTATAAGTAAGAAACCATTTCGGAAGTTTCAAAACTCATACATTTTGGAAAATAATTTTCACAATATCTAATCTAAAATATCTTGCCTAAATACAACATATACGTGCCGGAATACCCTAGAGATACTAAGGGTCTCTGTTCTTCATCGAATTCTGGAGATCGGACATTGGAAGATCTGTGCAGTTCTGGAGCAGGGTAGCATAGTCCATTAGCCGTAGGATTCTGCGATAAGATTTCATTATTCCTTTAATTGATTAATTTCTTCATTTGATTAATTATTTAATTTTACTTACTGATTGATTTATTTATTTATTTATTTATTTATTTATTTATATATATATTTATTTATTCATTTACTTATTTATTTATTTATTTACTTATTTATATATTTATTTATTTATATATTTCTTTCTTTCTTTCTTTATTCATTCATTAACCACAAATTCAAAGAAGATGCATTGGCGCTTCAATTCAAAGTTTTCAAAATGGCGACCGAAACAAGAGATTCGGGGTAAAGCAAAAGTGGCAGTTCTAAAGGTCATTCTTCGGTAGACGAGGCTTTACAAAAGCTTTTAGATGGTGTTGAAGACATTTAGGTATCATATGATGAGCTAGAAGCTGGAAATTCGTCTACAGACGAGGATTTGGATGTGTCTTTCTCGAGGGTAATAGCTACGTATGTTGAAAAAATGAAGATATTAGACTATTTTATGATTGCAAATGGAAAAGAATGTGATAAAAGGCTCTTTTCCTATTTCAAAAGTTTTAGTTTTCGAGAAAATAGCTACGTATGTTGAAAAAATGAAGACACTAGACTATTTTATGATTGCACATGGTAAAGAATGTGATTAAAGGCTCTTTTCCTATTTCAAAAGTTTTAGTTTTCAAGTGGAATCAAATTTATAGATAGTTAAGGTCCACTTTATTTTCGAGTATAAATAACGATGTACACAATCAATCTTAGTTATGGATAGAACACTAGAGAAATAGAAAAGTATGTCACCACTGGGGATCGAACCCGTGACCCACGCTGATACAATCAATCTTATGGTGCGGATAGAGAGGCAGTTTGTCAATTTTCGGGAGGTAGTTGTGAAGGAGTGTGGTTATACATGCATTACATGCTAGATTACTTCCGTTTCAGCACTGGCAAATGAATATTTTGCTACGAAAAATTGCTTCATGAGCGATGATTCTGATTATTCTGTAAAAACAGTGAAAACATTTTAACAAGGGAATTCTTCTTCTTCTTTAAGTGCCCTGTCGTATGACGTTGGCGATCATGATGTGCCATCTTCTCCGGTCCCTGGATAGGTGCATGAGGTCACTCGTCTTGATTGTCAAAAGTTTTAGTTTTCGAGGGTAATAGCTTCGTCTGTGGAAAAAATGAAGATATTAGACTATTTTATGATTGCCCATGGTAAAGAATCTGATTAAAGGCTCTTTTCCTATTTCAAAAGTTTTAGTTTTCGGGGGTAAGAGCTAAATATGTTGAAAAAATGAAGATATTAGACTATTTTATGATTGCACATGGTAAAGAATGTGGTTAAAGGCTCTTTTCCTAGGAAATGTAAATAGCAAGCCTACGTCGATTTTCGTTGTGCAATAAAGCAGAATAAGAAGGCGCGATGTATGAACCGTGAAACTGTCTATTCAGCTAATCAAAGAAACGAAATGAAGAGCCGATAAGCCAATAAAGATATATTCCTGCACTACATACGTGCAATGGCGGCCTCCATAGTGCGCCATATTTGGTTACGCATTCAATACCGGGAGAACAATAGAATTATATTGGTGATCTCTTTACAAAAACTTTTCCCTCTGTTGTCACCTGGCGTAGTACATGGGACAGCAGGATTGGTATACATAAGTTTCTAGTCCGAAGAAATTTAAAAATAATGAAAACGATGATAAAAATATAAGCACACACATACAAAAAAATAATAATAATAATAATAATAATAATAATAATAATAATGATAACGATATACAGGAGCTTTCCAAATTACATTGGCTCGTGGAGGCATCGTGATGTGACAAATATGACAACGTTATCCTATTTAAGCCATTTACAGTCAACGTTGATATGGCTTCCTATGGACGACTGTCCCAGCTTGAAAATTAAACAGCTACCATCGCCATCTACTACGTACTTTCATTTCCACTTTATGGGGATACTAGAAAATATATTCTGGGTATATTCTGTGGGGGAGAGGGTATGGTGAATACATACTGCTCTATTGATGATGGATTTAACTTTATAAAAACAATGATAGCATCGGCAAATGTCTCTTGCTATAGAGTTGGCTTTACTCTTTTGTTTCTGCTGACTTTGAATCGATAGATTTTCAAAAAGCTATAAGTGTCACCAAATACATTGTTATATGAACCACTTAAATGCTTTTAAATATAACCAAAGTGTACATGGGTGTAAAAGATGATATTCAAACTGCTTGGAAATGTGAACAATGGAAATCAAAACGAGACAAATATTTAACAGAAGATACGTCATGATGTGTACTGTATTTCATTTACACTACAGTATTTTTCTTCTTTTTTTGCCACTGCACATTCAAACAACAAAATGTCACGAACATTCTGAAGTAACATGTGACTTATGAAAGGTGAAAAGACGATTTTCACAGAAACTTTACTCTGAAAAATAAGAATACATTAAGAATATTTCACCCTCATGTATGTATGTATGTATGTATGTATGTATGTATGTATGTATGTATGTATGTATGCATGTATGCATGTATGCATGTATGTCTGTATTTATGTATGTATGTATGCATTTATTTATGTATGTATGTATGTATGTATGTATGTATGTATGTATGTATCTTTGTATCTATCTATCTATCTATCTATCTATCTATCTATCTATCTATCTATCTATCTATCTATCTATCTATCTGTTTTTACAATTTGGTATTGTCTTAAGTCTTACTTTATTAATTCGATTTATCAAGCTTGTAATCTACCTTTAAAAAATTACCTAATTCCAGGAAATTAACGTGGCACTTAATTAACCAGATACTAAGGAGTGAGGCAAAACAGCCCCCACGTTGTCAGAGTTTGCCTCCTCAGCCCCAACCTCAACACTGGCCTTCAGTGTGGGCCCGTGTGTTTACACCATCATCATTTGCGGCTTAATGTATATTTCTAAAAAGTTCTTTAATATGTTACTGTCAACCAACAGTATATATATAGTATATATATATATATATATATATATTGGGGCACTGCAGGCATGTACCCTCCCAGCCATCAAAATGACCCCTACCAACTGTTATCTGCATTTCTGCCTCAGAGATACAACTTTATTAACCAAGTAAGCTTATGGATATACATCCTACTCTGTCTAAGTGTGATTATTATGTTAATTGACGGCCTAGATAATGATTCCGCGTGAAATCAGTGCCTGATTGCGTATAGTTTAGAAAGTATAGTAAGAAATGTAAGTTGATAGTGAGAGGCTGATTTCTGGCACTTAATAGGGCATCAAGGCCTCCAACAATGGAAAAAATTGGTCAGCAAAAAAGGTCCTTCAATTATGATCTATTTGTGTTTATTATGTTAATTGACTGCCTAGCGCTTTACAGTTGGTAGTTTAATAATACCCTTGACGAAGTTTCACCGCTGCAGACATGCGATACATTTTTATACAGACACTGGGGCACAGAGAATGTGCATTTACGATTTTTCCTGCTCAGGCTTCATTGCGGTAGTTTGATATCCTTCTGCGGAGATTTAGCATCTGCAGATCAGCGTCAGTTTTGAATTACGTCACAGTGAACGAGTTTTTTACGACTTTCTAGGGTTTACACGGTTGTTATCGCATATGATGGCGAAAACATTCCCACCAGCGTTGTCAATGCATTCCCTAACAACAAGATTCTCCTCAAAGAAAAATTCTGCATCTAAGCCTGTAACATGTATCATTCTGTGGAGAAAGATTCGCCCAACAAAAAAACGTAACAAGGTAAAACCCAAGGACAGTGTTTGCTAGCTCATCAGGCCTATTCACAGCCTTACCAAACACTGTACTGGGCTGCTGACAAAGAGACGTGGGTACCTAACTTTAGTCTACCGATAATAATCCTGATCACAGGAACTTTTATCTCTGTACATTACCAAGTCCAATCTAAGTCAAAGGAGTATTCTGCCACTCGCAATACTATGGGTGGCGCTGCATAATTTTGGACGCCTTTGTTGTTTCTTCTATTTGCCACTCACAATACTATGGGTGGCGCTGTATAATTTTGGAAGCTTCTCATCCATGCGCTGCCTGCCTTCTCCTCGATCTCATCCCTCCACCTTCTCTTTGGTCTACCCCTCGCTCTGCTCGCCTCTCTTGGTCTCCACTCTGTTATTTTCTTGGCCCACCTGGTGTTTTTCATTCGGGCGAGATGTCCTGCGCACTGGCCTTTGCTGGTCTCTGCCTTTCTTAAGACGTCTTGCACTTTAGTTCTTAATCTTATTTCTTCATTCCTGATCTTGCATGCTTGGAATGCGTACATTCCATGCTGCACATTGCGTTTAGGATAGCACCAAAAGCTGTTTTTAGGTACACTTGCATGCTTGGAATGCGTACATTCCATGGTGCACAATGCGTTAAGGACAGCACAAAAAGCTGTTTCTAGTAACACTTGCATGCTTGGAATGCGTACATTCCATGGTGCACAATGCCTTTAGAATGGCACCAAAAGCTGTTTTTAGTGAAAGTCACGTACGCTGTTTGGGAAAAGTCAGAAAAAAAGTCAGAAAGAGGTCAAAAAGTCAGAAAAAAGTCAGAAAAAGTCAAAAATTCAGTAAAAAGTCGAAAAGTCAGAAAAAAGTCAGAAAAAAAGTCAGAAAAAGGTCAAAAAGTCACATACACTTTTTTTTCAGTTATTTGCCCCTCGAACTAAATAAGACTCGTTGAACAAGATGTCAGTGTGGCTAACAAAAGCATGCAATTGTCACTAAAAACGCCTTGTTAGGTTATTCTGAACACATTGTGCACCATGGAATGTACGCAATCCAAGCATGAAATTGTCACTAAAAAAGCTTTCTTAGGTTATTTAACACATTGTGCACCATAGAATGTACGCATCACAAGCATGCAATTGTCACTCAAAACGCCTTGTTAGGTTATTTTGAACACATTTTGCACCATGGAATGTACGCATTCCTGCGTCTTTAACCTATTTTGAACGCTTTGTGCACCATGGAATGTACGCATCTATTGTATCCAAACTATGTTAAATATTCGTCATTAGCCTATTTTGAACGCTTTGTGCACCATGGACTGTACGCATCTAGTGTATCCAAACTATTTCAGATATGCGTCATTAGCCTATTTTGAACGCTTTGTGCACCATGGAATGTACGCGTCTATTGTATCCAAACTATGTTAAAGAGCTGGTAATTTATTTCCTAACATTTACACTCGCACAGCTTTCAATTTCATCAATTTTCTTGTGGTCATGTACTGTGCGGCATCAAGTGACAGGCCCACTTGTTTAGAAGTGATTATCGAACTACAACATTCGAGTCTATTCTATCGATATTGATGAGGGTACCAAAATAAAAACTCCGTTTGGCAGCTACTTGTCAGTAATTTTACAGTTCGGCATATGTCAGCTTAGCCTATTTTGAACGCTTTGTGCACCATGGAATGTACGCATCTAGTGTATGCAAACTATGTTAAATACGCGTGATTAACCTATTTTTAACGCTTTGTGCACCATGGAATGTACGCATCTAGTGTATGCAAACTATGTTAAATACGCTTCATTAACCTATTTAGAACGCTTTGTGCACCATGGAATGTACGCATCTAGTGTATCCAAACTATCTCAAATACGCGTTAGTAGTAGTAGTAGTAGTAGTAGTAGTAGTAGTAGTAGTAGTAGTAGTAGTAACAGTAGTAGTAGTAGTAGCAGTAGTAACAGTAGAAGTAGTAGTAGCAGTAGTAACAGTAGTATAAGTAGTAATAGTAAGAGGAGTAGCAGTAGTGGCAGTAGTAGCAGAAGTAGCAGCAGGAGGAGTAGGAGAAGTAAGAGGAGTAGTAGGAGTAGCAGGAGTAAGAGCAGGATATGTGGACTGTTCTTACTAAGGAATCAATTTGATCTTCATCTTTTCCATACAGCTTCAAATCATCCATGAACAATAGATTATTGAAGCTGAATTCTTTCTTACCCCTCTTAGTATCAATGACATGGGGATCATTTCTAGTACAAAATTCAGAGGTGATAAACTGTCACCTTGGAAGATACCTCTATTTACCTTAACATCACCAAGTTGGACTCCATTCGAGCACGCTCCCCAGACATCAAAGCGCGCATAGCAATGGGGAAAAAACGCATGCAAGAATTAATACCGATATGGAAAGACCACAGCATACGTAAAGCAGTAAAGCTTCGTATCCTCCGAACACTGGTGTGGCCATTAATAAATTACGGATCGGAAGCATGGACCATCAAGAAAGCAGACGCCAAGCGCATCGACGCTGCTGAGATGTGGATGTATCGCAGATTACTTCGAGTCAGTGTTTCCTTAAGGACTTTTGCATATTCACACAGCCGTTTCTGATAGTTGATAGGACATTAGAGCGCAATATTTTGTATGCGGGCACTTGGTGACAAGGTGAACACTGTAAGGCAGTTGTAATTGGGGTTTCTTGAAAAAAATGTCTTGTGACGTCATCCCTTTAGAACTGTAATTGTAAAGGAGCCTCTCTGGACCAGGCACATTCTAAGGTGCAGTCAATGTCTGTTTAGGGTTCCGTCCATTTGCTTCTTTCCTGTATCTCCCGCGTAGTACGAAAAGTATTTTCAGCTGCTTTCTTCCATTATCAGAGCAGAGATTGAGTAGTTATTTGTCGACTTCCAAGGCTAAACTATTCCTTCTCCAAATTGAAGGTAGAAGCCATTTACGGATGTATTCAACTTACGATGAATTCGAATAAATATTGTAAGATCATCAACACTCTTCAAACATAAGTGTGTGTGTGAGAGGGGGGTAAAGATGAGGTGTTAATTTAAATCTTCATTTCGTTTGTGACAGGTACAAAGCCGGGGGGGGTGAAGGGGGTTACACCCCCTTGTAAAGGTATTTCAACTGTCACAATCAAGTGCATTGTCATTAAGCATCCCCAACATTCTAAGATCCCCTTGAATGCTTTCCTTGACCTTGGGCATCCCAGGCCAGTGATCCTCCTAACTGAACATATTGGGAATACGTTCTGCACGCTGTAATGTGAGCATTTCAATAGTGCCATTGAGCGTAGTTACACTATTTGGACATATTGGGAATGCGTTCTGCACACTGGAATGTGAGTATTTCAATAGTGCCATTGAGCATAGTTACACTTTTTGAACATGTTGGGAATGCGTTCTGCACGCTGGAATGTGAGCATTTCAATAGTGCCATTGAGCGTAGTTACACTATTATACAACTGCGATGCTCTTGGGCGTAGGTAGACAACTGCGATGCTCTTGGGCTAAGGCACACAACTGCGATGCTCTAGGGCTAAGGCACGCAACTGCGATGCTCTTGAGCGAAGGTATGCAACTGCGATGCTCTTGAGCGAAGGTATGCAACTGCGATGCTCTTGGGCGTAGGTAGACAACTGCGATGCTCTTGGGCTAAGGCACACAACTGCGATGCTCTTGGGAGCAGCATTTTGTATTTGCAAATACCTACAATATATCCTAACGGTGTGAGAAAATTATCCCAACCCCCTACAGGATTTGTTATTACATTACTGGAGGGCGAGGCAGAATGTTAGCAGATGCTGGTCGAAAATGAGGGACAGGGTATTCTTTTTTCTTGCCTTTTGAAAGGAAATTAAGCTAGGATCTTATATTATTGTAGTTTATATACTTGCTTGGCTTTGGATCCAATTTCGGTTTGGCAAACACAGGAATTAAGCGTTCCCTCTTACATGTAACTAAGAATTTCAAATCACTCTTTACTTGTTCCAACTTTATACGAAGCTTTTCCAGTCTCCGAACAGTTTTCAAAGTAGTCAGCCCATACTTCCTCTTCACTATGTTAAATACATTAGATTGGGCAACAAGTTTAATACTAAAGAGAATTACAAGAAGTTTTGCAATCATTTTTGTCTTGAATCGTCCTTTAAGGACAATATTCCAATATGCTATCGCCATGTCTAAATCTGAAAGAAAAAACAAGCAAAATCAAAGAAACTGGTACTGCATTTCACCAATCACATTCGCAAACGATCGACACATGCGATTGACGGTACGTGTGCTTGGTCAAAAGGACGTACTGCCTACCCATCAAACCAGTAATGTCGTTTATGAGTACGAATGCCGTTGCGGAGCACGGTTGAGTCTAAAACTAAACAGTAAAATGACGAATAGATTGTTGTTTAATTAAACGTTTGTGCCACATCAACTTAAAAGATGCTAATGAGTGTCTCTGCTGTAAGGAAAGGAAAGTGAGAGGCTGTTCCATGTTTGGCATGTTGTATCAGTGAAAGTTTTCATTTGCGCCTTAACAGTAGATGAAGAATAATTGTAAAAGTAAGGAATGGGAACGAACAGCACGAGCTGTTCCTTACTCGGAATGCAGTGACGTAAAACTTTGAATTACAAACATTAAAGGATCACTACAAGCTGATCATTCCTTTCACTTGATATTCAGCGAAGTGAAGTAATTTCACAATGTTCAAGATATTTATTACAAATTCATTACGCATAAGTTATCATCAATGATACAAACAATAGAATTGCAGATACAACATCTTCCCCTGATTTCGGAAGAGAGTGCAAGTCCTTTAAAATGAAGATATTAGACTATTTTATGATTGCAAATGGTAAAGAATGTGATTAAAGGCTCTTTTCTTATTTCAAAAGCTTTAGTTTTCGAGGGTAATAGTTACGTATTTTGACAAAATGAAGATATTAGACAATTTTATGATTGCACAAGTTAAAGAATGTGATTAAAGGCTCTTTTCCTATTTCAAAAGTTTTAGTTTTCGAGGGTAATAGCTACGTATGTTGAATTTTAGGGATTTGAAGAATAATAGAAGTCTAACTGTAGAAGTTTTACTATCACTCAGAAGGAAGTTTTAAAAAGAACTCTAGAGAAATAGAAAATGTGTCAAAACCGGGGATCGAACCCGTGACCCACGCTTTTACGCCGTGCGCTCTGCCAACTGAGCTAGGTGACCTCCGATGTTAACATACTTTTATTTCTCTAGTCGCCACACTAGTTCCCAATCATCCACCCAAGGCTTTTACGGAATATGCATATGAGCTGTAATAGCACTTTTTCCAACTTCGCAAAAGGCAATCGAGCCTTTGGAATAATATGAATATATATCGATTTACCAAGGCATTTGCGGGATATGCATATGAGCTGTAATAGCACTTTTTCGAACTTTGCAAAAGGCAATCGAGCCTTTAGAATAAGATGAATATATATCGATTTAACAAGGCTTTTACGGAATATGCAGTGACGCTTTATCTTACATCGCACTAATTAACGCAATAAAACCAAAAACCTATAATCCACAGCTAGTTTTCCTAAAAGCCATTGAAATTTTTGTGTTCGAGACATGATTTCGAGACATTATATTTCTTTGCTTATTCCGTACGTTTTTTAATTTTCCTTTAGTGAAGAAATATTGCAAAACGGCATATCCCTGCAAACCTGCCCATACTGCAACCCGCGCAATTAGTGTATGTAAACTATGTCAAATATGCCTTATCAGCGTGTTTTGAACGCTTTGTTCACCATGCAATGTACGCATCTAGTTTATGCAAACTATATCAAATATGCCTTATCAGCCTATTTTGAACGCTTTGTGCGCCATGGAATGTACGCATATAGTGTATGCAAGCTGTGTCAACTATGCCTTATAAGCGTATTTTTAACGCTTTGTTCACCATGGAATGTACGCATCTTGAGAGTTTACTGCGCTCATCTTTGCACATGTTTGTCAAGCGTCCCCTCAGAATGTGACGTCACTAGAAAGAATTTTTGTCAAGACATCGAATTCACAGAACAATAGACTAACAGCGGCGATTCCTGACAATACTTTACAAAGACCCTGCCCGCACAAAGCTGGCCCTCTAAAAGAGGTGGGGTTTTTGGGATTTCCAAAATATCAAGAGCGGCGGGTCACAAATTGCCGCGAAAGCGTGGGTCACGGGTTCGATCCCCGGTGGTGACATACTTTTCTATTTCTCTAGAGTTCTGTTCAAAAAGAATAGAGAATATAATTCTGAAGCAATGGAAAATTATACAGACCTATGTGAACCTTGGGTGCACCATTTTGTTGTTAAAGTTCAACAATGGAAATGTAAAGAGGCGTTCATGGAAAGGGGGTGGGCCATTTCATTATCAACTGCCCCAGAAAAGCTGTTTTTAGTGACACTTGCATGCTTGGAATGCGTACATTTCATGGTGCACAATCTTTTTAGAATAGCACCAAAAGCTGTTTTTAGTGACACTTGCATGCTTGGAATGCGTAACTTTTATGGTGCACAATGCGTTTAGAATAGGACCAAAAGCTGTTTTTAGTGACACTTGCATTTTTGGAATGCGTAACTTTTATGGTGCACAATGCGTTTAGAATAGCAGTAGAATTCGCAGCTAACGCAGGAAAAGTCAGACCTAAAGATTGCTTGGAAACTGGCCATTGTTTATTAAACAGTTATTAGTACTACAGCCTACGTACTCCGTTTTGCAAATTATTCATCTTCCTAATTGTTAAGGAAATCTTTGGTTCCGTCACATTCATATTTGATAGTTTTCTATTCGTGTTGGGATATTTGTCTCGAGTCCTGAGGAACGTCCCCACTTAAATCATGGACGGAGTGGAATACACCAACAAAATGCAAGAGCTGTTAGAGGACACGACAAAATTCGTAAGAATTGGGCCCATGGAACATTATGATAAAACTTCTACGTTGGAACGGAGCTTACAACGTAAACTGTTAACGTTTAAGAAGTCCAGACAATTATCAGAGCAGGTTTATCACAAAATCAGACCTTCAGGAGCACAAAGACCACGCATGTACGGGTTACCGAACGAGCGTGACTGACCTCTTCCCTGACTCTCAAGGTATTGGAAAATGCGTAAGTTGTTAATAAATAGTTAGTTTTGACAAGAACACAAGAGAAATAGAAAATATGTCACCACTGTGGATCAAACCCGTAACCCATGCTTTCGCGGCGTGCGCTCTACCAACTGAGCTAGGTGACCTCCGATGTTAACATACTCTATTTCTCCAGTCGCCACATTAGCTCCCAATCATCCTGGGTTATTGCGGCCACAACGCAATGTACTAACCACTATACGATCACGGCTTGCTTCTTAGAAGCATTGGTAAAGAGACATATTTATCCTAAATTTCGAAATTTCAAAATGAAAGGTTGAAAAATCTGTGCTGACCTTACAACGCCTGACATTAACAGTTGCCGTGACCAGGATTCGAACCTGGGTTATTGCGGCCACAACGCAATGTACTAACCACTATACGACTTTTTGTGCTATTCTAAACGCATTGTGCACCATGGAATGTACGCAATCCAAGCATGCAAGTGTCACTAAAAACAGCCTTTCGTGCCATTCTAAGCGCATTGTGCACCATGGAATGTACGCATTCCTAGCCTGCAAGTGTCACTAAAACCAGCTTTTGGTGCTATTCTAAACCCATTGTACACCATGGAATGTACGCATTCCAAGCATGCAAGTGTCACTAAAAACGATACCAACACACTTCCAATGGCAAAACAAGTACGCTCGTGGATAAAAAAGACTGAATGTTCGTTTCGAGTCCTTCTATTTGGCCATCGTCTTCGATCCTGTTTATTACCTTCATTACTGATTTAAAAGATTGACACTAAGACTGATCGCGATACCAACACACTTCCAAGGGCAAAACAAGTACCCTCATGGAAAAGAATGACCGAATGTCCATTTCGCGTTCGTCAACAAGACTGTTGTCTTTACAGTCTTTCTATTTATTCTGCAACAGCAACAGCTTTATAATTATGTGTTGCATTTGCTGTATACTGTTTGATTATTGTTTATTATGTTTAGCATTCTTACTAAAGATGTTGAATATATCCTCCCTACAAGAAGACTGTTGTCTTTACAGTCTTTCTATTTATTCGGCAACAGCAACAGCTTTATAATTATGTGTGGCATTTGCTTTAAGGCTACCAGCTTACTTAACGTTTAGATTTTAACGAAAAAATGTTCCCGTTAATGTTATATTAAGGCACTTGTCACCTTCACGATTATATTTTAAACTCAAGTAAACACATGCAATAGATTCAGTGGATCCATATCAGTAACTGTGGCAACCTACAATGATAAGGCATGAAGAACTAGGCTACCAGCTTACTTAACGTTTCGATTTTAACGAAAAAATGTTACCGTGATTGATATACGTCTGCCTAGAAACTGCTGCTGAGTCATTATTTACCGGCCTGCAACGGCCAAACACAATATTTAAGTCAGTTGCCATTTTGGACTCCATGTTAAATCGAACAAACACATCGAGTGACCTCTAAATGTGGAAGAGTGGAGAGAAAGAATGAGAAAGAATGAGAAAGAATGAGAAAGAATGAGAAAGAATGAGAAAGAATGAGAAAGAATGAGAAAGCCAGTAGGACCGCCTCTCGCGGATTATGGAAAGCATCTGTCATCAATGAGAACAGATATTACATCCATTCCTTGCCAGAAGGCCAAAAGGCCGAGAAGCGATCTTACCGGGTGGGCCCCATTGATTGTAAAAATGTTCTTGCTAGAGTTTTGCAGAGTGACTACTACTTCAATTCTTATTCATTGCTGTGTTAGACTATGTTCTATGGATATTAGTCGAGACCCGTGATTGGTTGGGAATGAAATGACGATCATGGCTTCCTCCTTCTGTATTGATGCAGTCACATAATAGACCAAGGTCTCGTATTTCTTGTATCAATAGGACAGTATGTAGTTGGTCGTCATCTGCGTCTGGTAGTTTTCTCAGTGAATGAAATTTAGTCTTTACTCCTGGAAGTTCTTATATCAGACCCCTGAAAAGATTCATTTGCCACAAACTGCCACAAAGGTAGAATAGGCTAATAAGGCATATTTGACATAGTTTGCATACATTAGATGCGTCCATTCCATGGTGCACAAAGCGTTCAAAAAAGGCCAAGAAGGCATATTTGAGATAGTTTGCATACACTAGATACGTACATTCCATGCTGCACAAAGCGTTAAAAATAGGCTAATAACGCATATTTGACATAGTTTGCATACACTAGATACGTACATTCCATGGTGCACAAAGCGTTCATATAAAGATTGATGTCGTAGTCTGCTCAAGGTTGCATTGTCATTACAGAGCATAAAATCCAAAAGGATCTGCTTGTATTCTACACCTACTGTGTCAGAGAAGAGAGAAACAGTAGTTTGGATTGGTTTCTTTCAACTTTGACTTGGTACTGGTTTAACTCTAACGTAGGAAGAACCTGTAATTGTTTTCGAAGTAAGTTTTCATGATCAAAGAAAGGAAGTCAATGCGTTCGAATATCTTACTGGAATAAAACTATCAGTACCACCAATAAACCTGTCAGATATGTCAGAGGCAATACAGGATGTAGCGTTCCCATGGCTACTTCTACGTCATTATTTTAGCTGTCTGTAGGTATTGAGACCTTGTGTCGTGCTTCAGCTATTTTTTGCTGATTCAAGTGTATTTCCTGTCGGATTCCCTTTTTGGTTTTAGCACCGTCTCTTTGCCTTGAGTCGAGCGCATCCGACGCATTGCCACGCCCATTCCCTTAACTTGAGTGTTAGAGATGCTACATCAAATTCAAAAATAAAGAAGGACGCCTTAGATTTTGCAGCTGAAATGGTTATTTTGATAAAATTTTCACCAAAAAGGGAAGGTGTTCTAGGGGAAATTAAGAACAACTTAGAACTGGAAAATGAGGACTACGAGCAAGCAGCTGGGCTTACAAAATTAAGTAAAAATATCTGTGAATGTGATTGTCTTTCTACCTCTGTTTAAATGTCCATATGTTGGTTTCCAGAGGACAAGTTTGGATGCTTCTTCCTCATTATGACGCTCACAATAACCTGCTAGTTTCATTCTCCTCATCTTCATTTGTATCATGAAGCTCACATCTCTCTCTTTCTTCGTATTTATTTTCGCCTCCAAAACTGTTTATTTCCATATGTTGTCTTGACGTTGAAAATTTTTGGAGATGTGTGGAAGTGTCTTTGAAGATGTGTGGAAGTGTCTTTAAAGATGTGTGGAAGTGTCTTTGAAGATATGTGAAAGTGTTTTTGGAGATGTGTGGAAGTGTCTTTGAAGATGTGTGGAAGTGTTTTTGAAGATGTGTGAAAGTGTTTTTGGAGATGTGTGGAAGTGTCTTTGAAGATGTGTGGAAGTGTCTTTAAAGATGTGTGGAAGTGTCTTTGGCACCAAAAGCTGTTTTTAGTGACACTTGCATGCTTGGAATGCGTACATTGCGTGGTGCACAATGCGTTTAGAATAGTACGAAAAACTGTTTTTAGTGACACTTGCATGCTTGGAATGCGTACATTTCATGGTGCACAATGCGATTACGATAGCACCAAAAGCTGTTTTTAGTGACACTTGCATGTTTGGAATGCGTACATTCTATGGTGCACAATGCGTTTACAATCAAATAAACATATGCATCAGACTCAGTGGATCCATATCAGCAACTGTGGCAACTTTCAATGATAAGGCATGAAGTAATAGGATGCCAGCTTACTTAACGTTTAGATTTTAAAGAAAAAATGTCACCGTCAACGTTATATTAAGGCACATCCCACCCTCACGATCATATTTTAAACTCAAATAAACACATGCAATAGACTCAGTGGATCCATATCAACAACTGTGGCAATCTGTTTACTTGATAAAGGTTTTTTAACCGAAAGCTTGTAGCTCGCCTCAAGGCATTTTAAGTCATTTTATATATATATTAAATTGTTAAATTGCAAGCTATTGTGGTACTGCTCCACTCTTTGAGAATTATATATATATATATAAGTACTCATCAGACACATAGCATTTATCATATATTTATCACGGAGTGGAGCATTACCACAATAGCTTGCTTTCTTTTTGGAGGTCACCTAGCTCAGTTGGTAGAGCGCACGCTGCGAAAGCGTGGGTCACGGGTTCGATCCCCGGTGGTGACATGTTTTCTATTTTTCTAGTGTTCTTTTCAAAACTAACATTTCAAATGCTCTCCTCTCGATGAAATTGCTTTTTTTTATTAAATAGCGTGAAGGAGATTAACCAAAAGTTGCAGATTGCAATTTACACTCTGCAAAAACTCAAGAATTTTATTGTGTTTGCTTGGCTTGCACGACTACTTGGCCAATAAGCAAACTTGACGCCCCTACCAAAGTTGAGGAGACATTAGAGGAAATCAAACCTAACACGTTAGCATACCGTTTACCTATATAACATTTCATAATACTAGACTCTCGTGCAGGTATTGTCAACCCCCTGAACTGAGTTATTTAGTAAATACGTAAGTACACAGCAGTAGGAAGTTATGTTTCGCAAACGAGACATTAAAACTTAAAACGAACAGAAATTACTTCGTATATGAAAGGGGCTGCTTCCTCATCAACGCCCCGCTCTTTAAGCTAAAGTTTTTTACTGTTTTAAAAAGAAGAGTTGAGAGAAAGAGTGAAACTTTAGCGTAAAGAGCGGGGGGTTGATGAGGAAGCGGCCCCTTTCATATACGAAGTAATTTCTGTTCGTTTTAAGTTTTAATGTCGCTCCTTACTTTCCATTTAAAAATTTTTATAAGCGCCGCCCTCTAATTAGCGCCGCACATTGTAGGTGAATTTTTAAATAAGCGCCCGGGTCGCTAATAAGAGAAAATACGGTACCTCTCAAACGATAATGAAGTATGAGCATATTTTAAGTGACATGCAATAAAATACCATGTTAAGTTATGCTATATAATTTATTTGTAAAGGATTATTCTGTGAGTTGCAAATCTTGTTATTGTAACTATAGTATAGACAGTAATGCTTCAGGTTGCCCTCCATAATCCGTGATTCATGATGACCCATGAAAATATTAGCCAGATGACCCATGAAAATGTAATCCTTGCCCATTTTGTAAAACCTGTTTCTTCACATGGACTTGCCAAAAAACGATGTCTCTGACATGCTGTCTTTTTCCCAATATGATGCAATTGAGGGCTTTTGCACCATCCCTGAAAGAAGGCACAGCCAATAAACTGCAAAATGATGCAATGACATAGCCTTTTCCGAGCAGACCTAGGTTATAATACGTCCTTTCTACTTAAAGAATCTATGTAGTAGAACAACGTATTAACTTAGAAAGAGTACTGGTCGTTCTTTACCCCTCATGCATCCGCGATATTAGTATCCTACCTCTGTAAGTAAGGCTTTACAATGGCCGCTAAATCACAAAGGACATCTTTTGGGTGTAGTTTATTGCTGCTCTTGCTGCTCTTGCTGCTCTTGCTGCTCTTGCTGTTCTTACTGTTCTTGCTTTTCTTGCTGTTCTTGCTGTTCTTGCTGTTCTTGCTGTTCTTACTATTCTTGCTGTTGTTGTGGTTCCTGCTGTTCTTGCTGTTCTTGTTGTTCTTGCTGTTCTTGTTGCTCTTGCTGTTCATGCTGTTCTTGCTGTTCTTGCTGTTCTTGCTGTTCTTGCTGTTCTTAAAGTATGCAAACAGTTGGTATTTTGGGGTATTGCTGTCATTGTTGCTTGCGTTAGAGAACAATTGTAACGATTTTTAAGTAGGTTGTTGCCTCGTAAATGTTCATTTTGTTTCAATTGGAGGGATTTGACAGCAGTCTTGTCCTCAGTTGTCCTTTGTATACTTTGCCAAGTACCAATTAATGGATCAATTTGAGCTGATTGTAGCTTTGTCTTATATCAGGTCAGATAGACTAGGGGGTGCGGAGGGTACCTGGCAGCATGTAATTACCCATCGAAGAAACAATCATTTGCAATTTCGCATGTCTATAAAACCAACGTATACACAATACAAGAATATGTGCCGAATTTCCGTCTCTTACTTTGCAAATTGATTGTATTTCCTGTGTCCTTCAACAGAAAGTCAGGAAGATGCTTTTTAAAATAGAGAAGGGGGACTATACCCCCTGATTTCTCCATAAATTCTATTGTTTAAAGAATATCACTTAAGTGCACGAAGTTTTCTGCTAAAAATTTAAAGACTCTTGTCATATATTTTCACATTTGTCATCTGTGATCAACTTCCCGCATCGGTTTTGTTCTTGTAAATTGTTTTGTTCTTGTGTATACACAATGGACATTTATGCCCAGGTTTTGTTATACTTTGGTGTGTCATGCTTGATAATTTAGCAAGGCCATCGTTTACTTTCAATAAACAAGTACAAGGCCTGGCACAGCAGGATGCAGATACATTTATGTCTACTTTTGACATCAGCTGTCTCTTTACAAATGTTTCTTTGAATGAGACCATAAACATTTGTGCAGATGCTTTGTATCAACAACCTAAAAATTTGAGATCCAAAATGCTGAGAGAAGTTTTTGTTGAACTTATGAATCTCGCTACTCGCTTAGTTGAATTCAGTTTTAATAGAAACAATGCCCAAGAATCAGGATGATTATTGAAGGAAAGGGCGAGAGATTGAAGTATTAGGTGAGTCATTCATGTTTGACATAGGTTCTACATTAATTAGAGTCCATTCCACCCACAGTTGAGGTGAATGTTTAGGAAGGTTTACTTCTAAGCGGGTACAGAAAAAATGCGGATTACATCATTTGGCGAACCGAACTCTTCATAGACAGCTTAATAAGAAGAGCCTTTAATCATGTTCTTTACCATTTGCAATCATAAAATAGTCTAATATCTTCATTTTTTCAACATATGTAGCTAGTACCCTCAAAAACTAAAACTTTTGACATAGGAAAAGAGCCTTTAATCACATTCTTTACCATTTGTAATCATAAATAGTCTAATATCTTCATTTTTTCAACATACGTAGCTATTACCCTCGAAAACTAAAACTCGAAAACCTCAAAATATTTCAAATGGCTGGAATGATAAGCTGTGAAGAAATGGTAAAATGAATCAAATGTAAAAAGATAACTCATCTATCAGTGTTTAAATTGAGGCTAGGGTGTTTTCAAACTGCTGAAAAATCTGTGAAATATTGCCATATTGCCATATTGCCATATTGCCATATTGCCATATGCCATATTTTTGCCATATGCACCAGAAACTCTTCATGCACTAGGAGTTGCTTACAACTGATATGAAATCCGTTTGGGAGATCAGGTTGGTAAGAAGACATTGATATATGTCCAGGGACTAGTGATACTTCTGATTCCAATCTCTAAATCAAATACTCCTGATAAGCAGTGGGACCGACTTTGAAACTACCCTAAATAAACAGAAATAACATCAAGCAGGCCAACTTATAAATCAAGGGCAGTTAGACAGTCAAAGGACAACGTCTTCTGCTATTCGTGATTCCGAGAGGGTGAACAAAGACAAAAGATGAGCCTAAACAAAGGATTTAACTTTTGCCCTTCTACACTAGCCATGATGCCTGGTGAACTCGTTTTACCATTTTCTAAACGGTAGTGAGTTGTATCGTGGTATTTTTGTGAATGTATTAAATTTGAAACATTTGATTGTGGTCATCACAACCAGGGTAAACAGAAAATCCTGATTATATTGACTCATATTTTACTATTTGGTCCAGATAGTGAAATTTCACTCATATCTTAAACGGAAATTGGAAGGGAAACACATCGCAATTTGATAAGGGAGATCACTTTAAGAGGGTTTCGAGCACAACAATAATATATTTATGTTTGGTTCAAGCACGGAGCCAGGGGGCGGGAGGGGGTTGGGGCAAAGAAAATAATTCTAAAATTTTTTCTTCTCCTTATGTCCTATTTGCAAACGGGAAATTACTCATCTGTTGTAATTTTGATGTATTATTTTATTTTATTTTTGTAACTATTTTTATGGCAAAAGAAATACATACATACATACATTACAAGAGAAATTACTTCAAATAATATTATCTGCTCCTGCGGGTTCTTCTATGATTTTAACTGAACTCCCCCAAAATCGTCTCATTTTAACAAATGTTTGACACATTTCCATTTATCTGGGGAGTGATCTACCACTCAGAACTGGTGAGTCATGAATTAATATCTCCTCGTTTCCTTTTATTTCATGACCAATCATAATGAATGAAAGGTGAATAGACCACCGACATGTTATCAAAAGTAAAACGCCAAATGTGGAAACTTTATTGATAGTTTGAAAATGACAATGACAAAACTGAATATTTTCAGTAGTGACCTGAAGAAGTCTGTTAGACAAAACGTTGTCAATAAAGTTTCCACATTTGGCGTTTTACTTTTCTTTAAACATTGTACATAATGATGAGATCTGGTAAGTAAAAAGTTCGCTTTATGTGGTATCTGCTACTTGTAACTGTTTTCCGAATTTCCGTCAAATCGATGCTGCGAAACCGGCGGACCTTGAAATAACGGGGTACGCACGATTTCGACTAAATTGCATGATTTGAATGAATACCTATTGAAAGATAAGACGTCGTTGATTATACATAAAATCTAAATATTGCCTGATGCGGAGTTGTCTTCTGAGGATAAATCTATGCGGCTTGTGTTGATCAGGCGGAAATAGTCAGGTTCACGGAAACAATCACGAAGCTAAAACTCACTCATTTTGATAACCATTCTTACAACAAAGGTTTTGAAACAACTTAAAACACGTACTTAGTTGATTCATTTAAGTCAATTTAGGAAATGTTCATCCCTCTTTTTAAAGCTAATAATTTAATTCAATTGTTTAGAATAAATACAAATTTACGAATCTGTTTGGAATATGATTTTGCCGGTATATTTGAATGCCATATGTGAAACGAGGGTGATTTTTATGGTTTTTAGAATAGATAGTTGTTTCACTAGAATAAGGTAGTTTTTATAGCAAACTGAATTGATTTCTGAAATGCATTGAAAATTTCATGTTAACTGACAGGAAATCTTGACTGATGTTGGGTAATTCAATCCTAAAGGTTTAGATGATTTTGCCTTTGTATTGATTAAAGTTGCCAAAAATTTCTGGAGGCAGTGTGTCCCCACTTGGACGACATAGCCCCACTGGATCGTTAAAGGGGGCGATTTCACATAGATTTTACATAGATTCACAGTCCTGACACGTAGTGAGCTATCACGACATGCAATGATCAGCAATATCATATGATCCATTTTCAGTTAAATTGGAAAAATGCGGGCAAATTAAAGAAGACATTTCTTCAATGCAGGTCATGAGATCTGGAAAATTTAGGCCTCCATCTCTAATATAGTATAAACTGCTTTTTCCCTCGCATAATAGTTTTTGCGTAAAAAGCTACAAAATTGTACACTTGTATATAACCCATGCTAAAAATGTGTACATTAGCTGGACACGAACAATTTTGCAAAAATATTCGGTACACTTGTGTATATCTTCGTTGGATTTAGTTCCTCTACAATACACAACCCTTGGTCGTGATAACTCTTGATCTGAAAAGTTGTAAGTACGTTTTTGCCAGGGATAACATGACCTATCACATGATATATCTTTATGTCACTCCAGATACTGCAGTTCACTTAAGAAAATAACTGGTTATTTACTGCTCATCTGCTGCAACTGAGGCAGTCGTTTTACGATATTTGGAGTTATTGTCGCTTTTGAGACCAAAATTAGTTAATATTTACTACCTTTTCTTCAAAACTACACGGAGTTTTACTCTGATTTCACGCGGAATACTCTTGTAGGCCATCAATCTTCATTATAAGCATATGAAGATCAGAATTGAAGGACCTTTTTTCGTGACCACATTTTTCCACTTTTCTAAGCCTTAGTGCTTGAAGAAATGCAAGAAATCAGACTACCTTGTCAACTTACATTTATTACCATATCTTCTAAACTACACCGGAAACGGTGATAGTTATGTTTTGGTGGTGGAAAGTAAAATAGCAATTTTTATTCATTTATTATAACCTTTCCACTCTCTACAATAGAGACGCACCTTTGAGAGATGGTGCTACAGACAAGGAATGGATGTAGCATCTGTTCTCATTGACGACAGATGCTTTCCATAATCCACGAGAGGCGGTCCTACTGGGCAGTTGAGCCTGCTTCATGGCTTGCTTCTCTGCCCCCTTAACCGTTTCTTATTTTGTCTGATAGATTAGTGTAATCATGATCTGCTTTTTACTGCTTGATAAATTTATAACCATGTTAAGGTTAAGAATTTGTAAAAATATGCAAGGGTTTGTAGGGGAGACTTTGGAGAATTTTTCTTTGGAGAATGAATTTGGAGAATGTTTGAGAACATTTTTGAATTCGATCATGTGTTATACAATGCAAACACTTGTTCTTCTTGTTTCTTTATCATGTGCAATCATAAAATTGTCTAATATCTTCATTTTTCAACATACGTAGCTATTACCCTCGAAAACTAGAACTTTTGAAATAGGTAAAGAGCCTTTAATCACACTCTTTACCATGTGCAATCATAAAATAGTAAACTAAAATAGAAAACTAAAACTTTTGAAATAGGAAAAGAGCCTTTAATCACATTCTTTACCATTTGCAATCATAAAATAGTCTACAAAACAAGTCTGTTTCCATTTTCCCTCCTTTGGTATGTACTGTAACGTCTAAAAAGTTTACACTTGTTTGTGAATAATGGGTTGTGAACTTGATGGTAGGGTGGAAATTATTGAGGTGATGAATAAAGTCGAGAAAAGTTTGTTCTTCGTCTGTCCAAATAAAAAATATGTCGTCAATAAAACGAAACCATGCGTATGGAGATACTGAACTACTTTCTATTATTTTGCAGTATCTTTTTAATACGAACCCTGCAGCTGCTTTTTGTAACTTCTGCAGGGAACGCAATTGCTTTCCTGTTAAGCCAGAGTAAACGGTGTCGCAATAATCGGTACGGAATAATATAAGAGAAGCAGCAAGCAGCTTTCGAATATAATAGGGAAAGAAACATTTATTCTTGTTTAATACTCGTAAGATGGCGTAGCAAGATGATAATACCTGATTGATGTGATATTTTAAAAAGTTTATTTTAGTTGAGAAGAATGTTAGTAGAATGTGAAACAGTACAAGAAAACAAAATATGTTCTTAAGACAAAAGAAGAGCACCGCAAAAAACATGTTAGCAGTAGAGGGAAGGCGGTACCAAGTTAGGTGGGGCCTCAACCACAGAATAGGAAATAGGCAGAAGGGCAACTCTTGGCGGAGCCTTTGATCTTTTAGAGTCACAAACAGAGGAATCCATATTTGGTTACGCATTCAATACCGGGAGAACAATAGAATTATCCTTCCAGACTTTTTATTTATAGTTCAGTGTATGAGGGTCTCTTGCTTGTCCTTCCTGACCGTGTAAAGTGTGGGCTGTCCTGATCATTTGGAGTTGCATGTTTATGTTTGTTTGTGTGCTGTGCAGACTCTTTTTCACCTTCTCCATCTGGTGAACCATGTTCGTCCTCTCCATCTTGAGATACTCGTGTCTATAATTGTCAGGCAACTTTGGAAAAATTCAGGGAAATGAGGGAAAACCTGATTTAAGGTGTATTTGAAGAGTTCATTTGCAAAAACCGATAAATCCATATTTTGGATTTTGAGTTATTTGACATTTTCTATTTTTTTCCTTTCCGTAAATTGACTTAGAGTGTGATGTGGCGCTTTACCTTCCTAAGTATGTCTGTTACAAAATACCTGTTAATCATTTGCTAATCATGCAATATGTGTATCAGTGTCTCACGTGTATACACTATGGATTTAACCTCCTATTTATTATGACATCTTCTGCTGGTCTTTTTTTGCACTATGGCCTAGCAGCTGGAGTTCTCATTTAACTCAATCAAATCCTTAATAGGTTCCACATCCCTTGACATACTTTGCGGAGCCAAGATCGCGGACAACTGCCATGTAGAAATTAGTTGTTTCTATTGGTATTGCGTTTGGTATTGTGTTTAGTATTGCATTTTGTTTGGCGCTTGATATGGCGTTTGGTATGGCGTTTGGTATTGCGTTTGGTAAGGCGTTTGGTATTGCATTTAGTATTGCGTTTTGTTTGGCGTTTGATTTGGCCTTTGGTATGGCGTTTAGTATTGCGTTTGGTGTGGCGTTTGGTATAGTGTTTGGTGTGGCGTTTGGAATTGGGTTTGGTATTGCATCCATTAAGCAACAGCACTGGGGAAAACGGTAAGGGATGCCTTTTTAACTTTTGGCGCGAAACGAGAGTGTTTTAAATTAACCGTCAGTTTATCAATTTATCTACATAAGTGTCATACCAAATCTGAATATTTTTTTTTGGGGGGGGGAGGGAGGGGGGATCAGTTATCAGTGTGACTGTGTAAAATGGCATGGAATATAACGTTGGCATAAAATAAATTATATAGTACATTGCATTGCATATTTTACATTGCATTGCATATTTTACATTGCATTGCATATTTTACATTGCATTGCATGTTTTACATTGCATTGCATATTTTACATTGCATTGCATATTTTACATTGCATTGCATGTTTTGCATTGCATTGCATGTTTTGCATTGCATTGCATATTTTACATACCATTGCACACTTGGCATTGCACCCTACATTTGGCATTTCTTAGCACGCCGTCCCAGGGGTCTTAAAGGCCTTTTGTTGGCTTCTTCTAGCAGAGGTATCCGGCGTTGGGATAGGAGAAGGACAAATGCTATGTGGCCTCGGGATAGGAGAAGGACAAAAGCTATGTGGCCTCAGGATAAGAGAAGGACATAGGCTATGTGGCCTCGGGATAGGAGAAGGATATAGGCTATGTGACCTCGGGATAGAGGAAGGACATGGGAAGGATATAGGCTATCATTGCTTCCCAGGTCTTCTTTTGAGCATCAGAAGGTAGCGGCGTGCATGAAAATGGGTTCTCACTAGAATTGAAAGACACCACATCAATCGTAGAAGGTAAGGTTGAAACTAACAATTTTTAAAATGCCGCTCTCTGCATTAATTGTCTACGGTATAATAACTATACACCTGTTGGTAAGCACTACTGCCAATGGTTTACGTGCACATCTACAGACACCTCTAACAGTTCTCTCTCCTCATCAAAGAAAGCCTTCTCCTTGCTAAACTTAGGCCAGATTTGAATGGAACAATAAGCTCATTGCCACTTTCACTATTCTAATTTCTCCTGTGAGGCTCTTTAATTTTTCCTTTGTTATTAATTGTATTGTTTATGGACATCGAGTCGTTGCCGTTCCTGGAGGCCGTCCGCCAGTTCCGACTCGACGTCGGCCGCGACAACGCGATCTTCCTTTTTTAGTGACACTTGCATGCTTGGAATGCGTACATTCCAGGGTGCACAATGCGTTTAGAATAGCACTAAAACTTCTGTTTAGCGACACTTGCATGACTGGAAAGCGTACATTCCATGGTGCACAATGCGTTTAGAATATCACCAAAACCTGTTTTTAGTGACACTTTCATGCTTGGAATGCGTACATTCCATGGTGCACAATCCGTTTAGAATGGCACCAAAAGCGTGTATGCAAACTATGTCAAATATGCCTTATTAGCCTATTTTGAACGCTTTGTGCACCAGGGAATGTACGCATCTAGCGTATGCAAACTATGTCAAATATGCCTTATTACCCTATTTGTAACGCTTTGCGCACCATGGAATGTATGCAACTATTGTATGCAAACTATCTCAAATTTGCCTTATCAGGCTATTTGAACGCTTTGTGCACCATGGAATGTACGCATCTTGTTTAGATATGCCTTGACGGTTTTCTCGACAATGTGAGTCGGAAACATGTTCTTCTTAAGGATGCTGCTGAGGTTCCTTATGTCAGTATCAAACCCTTACCATGTGTTGTTGAGCTTGTACGTCCTGTCTACGAGCGTTCTTATTAGACCGATTTTCTACGAGAGCGACGTAAAACTGAAAAAATTTGTAAGTAAACCGGTATACGTCTTTTTATGAAAGGTAGAATCAAAGGAGACACGAGTTTTATTACTCTACTTCAAATGATAAAACATCTCACGAAAGGTGTTACAAACTTTGGTGCTTTGGTGTATATGGTACCGAAGAGCTTGTTAGATGATTTCCTTGACGATTTCAAAACTACGATTTGACTATAGTGTATTTTACTGATTATTTTGTTTGAGAAATTTCTCTCTTGGAAAAGGGAAGTTGGATTCTTCTTTTCGGGTTACTTGCATACACTAGATGCGTACATTCCATGGTGCACAAAGCGATCAAAATAGGCTAGTAAGGCATATTTGACATAGTTTACATACACTAGATGCGTACAAGCCATGGTGCACAAAGCGCTCAAAATAGACTAGTAAGGCATATTTGAAATCGTTATCATACACTATATGCGTACATTCCATGGTGCACCAAGCGTTCACAATAGGCTAATAAGGCATATTTGACATAGAATTGACGTAATTAACACGCTAGAAATAATGCATAAGTATGTTCTTAGAATCATTAACAAACAAGCTTTCTTTTTGACGCAATCATAACTAAGATACATTTAACACTTCTATTCAACAGCAACGATTTCCCTGCTTTGTTTCATAGATTTTATCGACCCAGAGGTGAATGAAGAGAAAGACCCAATCACGACCCATCCATTGCAGAAGAAAACAGTGGTTAATGTCTTATTAACCTATATTGAACGCTTTGTGCACCATAGAATGTACGCATTTGGTGTATGCAAACTGTGTCAAATATGCCTATTTGCCTTCTTTGAACAAACTGTGCATCATGGAATGAACGCATCTAGTGTTTGCAAACTATGTCAAATATTCCTTATTAGCCTTCTTTGAACAATTTGTGCTCCATGGAATGTACGCATCTAGTGTATGCAAACTATGTCAAATATGCCTTTTAGATATGTAACAGATATGTCAAAGCCCCCTTTTTTAGTATTTGCCCCTTGTATTTGTAGGTAAAATTTCGGCAAAGAAAGATTCACCACTCATAGCTTTGACCGCCTACTACTTTGTTTAAGAGATATCGCCGAAAGCATTTTCAAAATTTAAGCAAAACTTTGCATGTACATTAAAATATGTTTGTGGGCCGTGTGGTTAAATTGGTTTCCAAAGGATATACAATGCGTTTAGAATAGCACCAAAAGCTGTTTCTAGTGACACTTGCATGCTTGGAATGCGTACATTCCATGGCGCATAATTCGTTTAGAATAGCAACAAAAGCTGTTTCTAGTGACACTTGCATGCTTGGAAAGCGTACAATCCATGATGCACAATGCGTTTAGAATAGCACGAAAAGCTGCTTTTAGTGACACTTGCATGCTTGGAATGCGTACATTCCATGGTCATCCACAAAAAAAGCCTGGTAACGGTCAGGTTTCAGATTTCTCTTCATGTTCTCTTTGTTTCAGGTTGGCTAAAATTTTTGAATCTTTAATTCCCTCCTCTTCGTTTAATAAATATCCTGATCGTATTCTATATTTTTCTGCTGCATGCATCCACAAAAAAAGCCTGGTAACGGTCAGGTTTCAGATTTCTCTTCATGTTCTCTTTGTTTCAGGTTGGCTAAAATGCTGCAAAGTAATGGCCGAGCCATACCACAGTCTCCCTTGTTGATAAACAAAGAAAATTCATTAGTGATCTGTGGTCTTTGTTGATTTAAGCTTCACACTTCTACTGCAAAAGTTTATAATCGCCCTTATTTTGTACAAAATATTAACCGCTGCAAAGTAATGGCCGAGCCATACCACAGTCTCCCTTGTTGATAAACAAAGAAAATTCATTAGTGATCTGTGGTCTACTACTACTACTACTTCTACTACTACTACTACTACTACTACCAGTACTACTACTACTACTACTACTACTACTACTACTACAACTACTATTACTACTACTATTACCATTACTACTACTACTACTACTATTACCATTACTACTACCACTGCTACTACTACTACTACTACTACTACTACTACTACTACTACTACTACCATTACTACTACTACTACTACTACTACTACTCATTCCATAGTGTAAAAAATAATAAGACCTAAAGAGAATCTCTTAGGTAACGTTGAGCAGTCCTTAACAGAGTGGTCGACTACAATCCACTTCTCAAATTCTAGAATAGTAACTGATAGCCTACTAGTTTTGTTACAGACACTACTTTTATCGTAGTTCTTTGTTGTCATAGACGAAAAGTAATTAACTATGCAAATGTCTGACCATTTTTTGCTTGTTCTTATAGGGTGCAGAATTAGAGTTTTCGAATACCGGTTCCATGAACGTTCTGCGAGGTCTTCCGGCTGGTTCTTGACCAGACTTCAGATTTCTCAGAATTTCGTCGCTTCTGATCTCGTTTTCGGCTTTCCAACGGTGCCCTGCAAATCGTGTTCGTCTTTAGCGAGAGCTTTGGGTGATTTGATGATATATACGTCGATTATGACCCTTCCTTTCGATGGGGTGAGGTACCCTCCGATATCAAAATATATCCATTACTCTCTTGACAGGCATAATGGACTTACATGATACGATATATGTTGTTACCATACAAGAAGATCAGGTCTAGGCCAATTACAGTCTCAATTACAAAAGATAATTTTTTATTTTCTTTTTTTTTTTTAAAAAACTTCAATGCCATTTACTCTTTCTGTAAATTTACAGTAACAGTAATAATGTTTACAAGATATAAAAATTCTCGGTGCACAAAGCGTTCAAAATAGGCTAATAAGGAATATTTGACATAGTTTGCATACAGTAGATGCGTACATTCCATGGTGCACAAAGCGTACAAAATAGGCATATAACGAATACTTGACATAGTTTGCATACACTAGATGCGTACATCGCATGGTTCACAAGGCGTTTAAAATAGCCTAATAAGGCATATTTGACATAGTTTGCATACACTAGATGCGTACATTCCTTTCGGTACGGAAAGTATTTTTTCGTTATGGAAGTATAATTTTGTTAAGGAAAGTATTCTTACGTTATGGAAGTATTATTTCGGCAAGGAAAGTATTCTTTCGGTATTTTTCGTTATGGAAGTATAATTTTGTTAAGGAAAGTATTCTCACGTTATGGAAGTATTCTTTCGGCACGGAAAGTATTCTTTCGGTACGGAAAGTATTTTTTCGTTATGGAAGTATAATTTCCTATGTCAAAAATTTTAGTTTTCGAGGGTAATAGCTACGTATGTTGAAAAAAAGAAGATATTAGACTATTTTATTATTGCAAATGGCAACGAATGTGATTAAAGGCTCTTTTCCTATGTCAAAAGTTTTAGTTTTCGAGGGTAATTGCTAAGTATGTTGGAAAAATGAAGATATTAGACTATTTTATGATTGCACATGGTAAAGAATGTGATTAAAGGCTCTTGCTGATGTACTCACAAAACCTTTAAGCAAGGGATTATTTGAGAAATTTCGCAATTGTATGAGGGTTGTTAAATTAACGTGAGATAGTTTATTTTGTTTGTATTGGTAATGAATTCCCTGTTGACTAGTGGGAGTGTTAAAGTGAGTCAATCAGGGAAGTTCCGCGTTGCACAACATGTCTTAGATCAATGCTAACAGTCATGTGGTTATGTACGTCATGTCAAGTTAAAAGAGGAACTAAGGTCATAAGGCTCATAGGGTATTTCTTTACTTACTCTGAAGTATCCAGCAGGGGAAACTAAAAAGGGGCGTTATCCCTCACAACTACCCTACTTGCCCTTTATTTGGTTTATTAAATGTGGGTCACGCTTTGATCCTATCTTAATATTTAAGCTACATAATTTTACAATCAGTACTTGTTTTCCATACTACCGAGAAAAGCCCGGTTCATCATTTATCTACCAAACTGGTGGTTAAAAAAATGGATGTCCCAGCTCGTGGTCAAGTGTGTGTGTGTGTTTTATTTTATTCCAACCATATATAAACGTACAGATATTAAGTCTGTAAATGATAAATATTACATTTCAGTACTTCATACTAAAATACAGTGTTGTAAGTACAATACAGCTTATGTAACTTTTCTGTAATGTTTGTATGGAGTGAGTATTCCTAAAAGCAAATAGATATCATTTGTCATAAGCTATATCTATGTAATATCAACCAACACTATGACATGTCAATGAATTCAATACCTTTTTGCTGACATGGGCCAGATACAGTTGCAGCTACTCTTTCAAAGATAAATTTCCGAATACTGAATGCAGGGAGGTGACCATAATCACTATTTGGAAAGAAGCACCTTGATTTTAATAAGAATATAGGGTGCTACATTTTTACCAGAGCCCAGGTTGGTTGACCGAATTAAGCAGCATGTACCATCGTATATTCGCCAAGCACCTACTCCTAAAAGGAAACAACCACCACGAGTTTCAAAGACCAAAAACGCCACTAATCACTGTGACTCTGTCATAGGGCAGCACTTGCTTGAGAACCCAGACTATGTCAAAGTGTACACGGACAATTGCTTCCGTATCATAGGAAAGGCCAGGTCTGCATTTCATTTGGCCGTTCGTAATGTTAGAGTTAAATAATGGTGATTTAGCAAGTAGAATCAGTCGGAATAGAATACAGAAAGAGAAACCCACGTTCAGTAAATTACTCGACTCGACTTCGTCTTTGCTGGAACTAGTGTGCGCTTAGTAGTCCATGAGCTGGAGGGCCAAAATGGCTCCGGCTGGGGGACTAATTGCCATTATCATTTTCAAATAGGTAAACTATTCTAGTTTATGGATTGGAGGCAGCGGTTTACTTTCAATTTTCGATTTTGGCGAAGAAACATCTCGTTACTATTATGAAACCAAAATATCTGAGCATGAAAGCGTGAAAGCACTTTGTCATTTTGCAACAGACTTTTCAATCGCGTTCTTCCAGCACTAACAAGAATTCGATCAAAGTCGTACCTTTTGGTGTAGTGTTATGCATTTTTATCCGTTTCGAGGCCATAAACTGCAGGACTTTGTTGATGACCTAGTACATTTCAAAGCTAAGTATTAGAACAACTATTTACCTTTAACTAGGTAAATTATATATTGATGGAAAGTAGAAAAAAGTTCACCTTTTTGCTCATTCTAAAATCATATATGATCATTTGCTCTCACTTAACTCAGCTTCAACTTGAAACTAGGGAAAAAATGACTTGCAAACCAAAAAATCACAAAATTCGTACTTTACGAGGGCATAAAATCTGATGATGTTTTGCAAACAGTTTGTACTTGGTTGACTAATGACATTGTTTGGTCGAATACAACACCAAGATTTCGCAAGATTTTTTTTATACTATGGTGACAAGCACACCGACAAACTATAGGGAGAACGCCAAGAAGGAAACTACAAGTGTAACAACGTTTCGTCTTTTCTTAAAGACTTCGTCAGGTCCTTGTACATTGGACGTATTAACGTGAATTAACTCTGGCACTTCTTTGACAAAAGTTTAACTTGACCTGACAAAAGCTTGTAATTATGGCTTCAAAGAAACTTCAATGCTTCTAGGAATTTGATTGTGTTTAATTTGATCGGGATAGAGCCCAAGCACACGAACTAAATCCACCCAAGACAATCTCAGCGAGAAACTTTTGAAGGCACTGCCTTGCAGTTTACAGCTTCATTGCAAGCTAAAGTCCAAAATAATGAAATGGGCACCATCACGAAAACTCTTTTCCAAGGGATCCCAATAAACTACATCAAAGTATTAACCATGCCGTCAAATGCCCGAGTATAAAATATAGTATTTAAATATCTTGCCAACAGCAAGAAACGGCTGTCTGAATTTGCAAGTGGCCTCAAGTAAACACTGTTAAATTTGCTTAGTTCATAAGATTATGAACTGGGTTGAAGTAACGTGGTCTTTATAGGCATGAGTTTAAGTTTACGCTTTGTGCACCATGGAATGTACGCATCTAGTGTATTCAAACTATGTCAAATATGCCTCATTAGCCTATTTTCAATGCTTTGTGCACCATGGAATGTACGCATCTAGTGTATGCAAACTATGTAAAATATGCCTTATTAGCCTATTATCAACGCTTTGTGCACCATGGAATGTACGCATCTAGTGTATGCAAACTATGTAAAATATGCCTTATTAGCCTATTTTATCTACATATCGGAGAGATAACGCTCAATTAAGTAAAGTACATGGTAATAGACGCATCTACGTATCGGAGAGATAACACTCAATTAAGTAAAGTACATGGTAATACAAGCATCTACGTATCGGAGAGATAACGCTCAATTAAGTAAAGCACATGGGTATACAAGCATTTACGTATCGGAAAGATAATGCTCAATTAAGTAAAGTACATGGTAATACACGCATCTACTGCAATAAAATGAAATTTCTTGCACGAAAATGAAATTTCTTGCAAGAAGAGGAAATATTTTAAAAATTTTATTTTCTGTTAAAAAAATGAAATTTCTAGCAAGAAAAGGAAATATCTGAAAATGAAATTTCTTGGAAAAAAATAAAATCTCTTGCAAAAAAATGAAATTTCTTGCAGGAAAATGAAATTTCTTGCAAGAAAAGGAACTATCTCAAAAATTTTATTTGCCCACTTTAGAAACAACTTTGCATAGAAACAAAAACACGAGCGGAACGCATTTAAAACGTGATCTAGCCATAACACACCAACAGCTACTCAATTCTAAGTCATTCAACTTACTTTCCAGGTGGTTTCTTTCTCTTTTCAATGCCGATATACAATGTCATTTCATGAATATTCAGTTTCTCGAGTTCGTTACCACCCTGAAAGATACATAGATCAGAGCCACAAATACGCTAATAAGGCATATTTGACATAGTTTGCATACACTTGATGTGTTCAATCCATGGTGCACAAAGCGTTCCAAATGCGCTAATAAATCATACTTGACATAGTTTGCATACACTAGATGCGTACATTCCATGGTGCATAAATCGCTCAGAATAGGCTAATAAGGCACATTTGACATAGTTTGCATACACTAGATGCGTACATTCCATGGTGCACAAAGCGTTCAAATTCATCAAAACCCGGGATCCTTTACTTTGCCGACAAAAGGAGTTTGTGTTTTCTCTGAAATTGTTGTAACAATTTTGACGCCTCCAAATTGTTGGTAGGCTTAATGATTGTCCAATCAGCGGTCGACAAATTTTTGTTTCGATCCCTTTTTTGTTTGCGAGTTATCATAAATGATGCTCGAATGTTTGAACAACTCGTTCTTTGCACGAGCCATTCTGATGAGGGTCTTGTACTTTTGAGATCTCATTTCAAAGTTCGCTTTTCAACAAAAAACAAAGGTGTAAGAAGCAGCCAAGTTCAAGTAAACGGAGTTTACTGTCTCGTAATCGTCTCTGTACAATGATTTGACGTTTTAAGCTATTAATTCACTTTAGGCATTGGCTCTACTCAGCATAGGGAGGAGGTGAGAATCCCCTTCAATGGTAAGTGGCTTATGTATCTCTTGATAAGGTATTTTGAACGCTTTGTGAACCATGGAATGTACCCATCTAGTGTATGAAAACTATTTTAGATATGCGTCATGAGCCTATTTTGAACGCTTTTTGCACGATGGAATGTAGACATCTAGTGTATCCGAACTATGTTAAATATGCGTCATTAGACTATTTTGAACGCTTAGTGCACCATGGAATGTAGACATCTAGTGTATCCAAACTATGTCAAATATGCGTAATTAGCTGGACATCACATTGCTATTCAGGAGGCGGAGCTTCAAGCGCATAGAGTATTTACTACTGTGCCAGACTGGTTTCAACCTGCTATTACATAAAAAAAAACTAGTTTTTTTAACTGAAAGTAAGGAGCGACATTAAAACTTAAAACGAACGGAAATTACTCCGTATATGAAATGGGTTGTCCCCTCCGCAATCCCTCGCTCTTTACGCTAAAGTTTGACTCTTTGCCATCACGTGTTATGGTTGTGGCTGCCCACTTCCGACTTCCGTTTAAGCTTTGACCTTTTGTTTAGCATAACTTCCCGAGCACAGAATAGGAAATAGGCAGAAGGGCAACTCGGGCTATTCTAGCGAGTCACATTTTTATTACGCAATCGCTAGCATGGACTAACATGAAAACGAGGATTGGAGACTAAACGAAGAGAATTTTTCCAAGGAGTGATAAAGCCGCAAGCCGAAACAAGGATTGGAACAGTCCATCATGCTTGAACTACCACTAATTTTACAACGTCTCTTTGTGTTTGCATTTATTTCACTATTTTCTGATGTTGTTGTTGTTGATGTTGTTATCATTGGGGGTTTTGTTTGTTTTTGTTTTTTGGTGTTTTTTTTGTTTTGTTTTTTCGCTCCCCTTCTCTTTTATTTATATTTATTTTATCTATTTACTTACTTATTTATTTATGTCCACATCATCCATAATTAGCAGGCTTTAAGACTCACCTTTAAAAAGATGACACAATGGCGATTATCTTCAGGATTATCTTCAAGATTATCTTAAGGATTTCTTGTAGCTATGCCACAACCTACACAGATAATGCACCATTATAATTAAATGAAAAGGTTATGATTCAAAGAATTTTGACAAAAGACACATGGTAAGTGTAGCATAATTTCAGCCAATCAGGCCTATTCCATGGTGCACAAAGCGTTCAAAATAGGCTAATAAGGCATATTTGACATAGTTTGTATACACTAGATGCGTACTGTCCATGGTGCACAGAGCGTTCACAATAGGCTAATAAGGCATATTTGACAAAGTTTGCATACACTAGATGCATACATTCCATGGTGCACAAAGAGTTCAAAATAGGCTAATAAGGCATATTTGACATAGTTTGCATACACTAGATGCGTGTCCCGGTGTCCCAGTCTGTAATTTCTCTTTGAGTGTCCCGGTCGTCATTTATATTCCCTGTGTCCCGGTCGTCATTATAAAAATTATATTCCCTGTGTCCCGGTCGTCATTTGTGTCCCGGTGTCCCAGTCTGTAATATCTCTTTGATTTTCCCGGTCGTCATTTATATTCCCTGTGTCCCGGTCGTCATTTGTATCCCGGTGTCCCGGTCTGTATATACATTCGTTTGAATTGGAAATAATTTGCCCGAAAAATATAACACTTTAACAAACTGGGGGGCTGCAGCTCCCCTCAGCCCTTTTTGCCGTGCGTCTATGTCTACAGAGCGTAGGGGGATGCGATATAGTAGAGAATCACATGTCCTGAGCCACGGAATTGTGAGGTACAGTGGCCAGTTCCTCTCCTCCCTGCCTTTTACCCTTCCCCAGCTAATGCTAGTTACCCATTTTCCGCTGTTTGCTGTTTGCTGTTTGCTGTTTGCTGTTTGCTGTTTGCTGTTTGCTGTTTGCTGTTTGCTGTTTGCTGTTTCTGTTTCTGTTTGCTGTTTCTGTTTGCTGTTTGCTGTTTGCTGTTTGCTGTTTGCTGTTTGCTGTTTGCTGTTTGCTGCTTGCTGTTTGCTGTTTGCTGTTTGCTGTTTGCTGTTTGCTGTTTGCTGTTTGCTGTTTGCTGTTTGCTGTATAGGCTAATAAGGCATATTTAGCATAGTTTGCATACACGAGATGCCTACATTCCATGGTGCCCAAAGCGTTCAAAGAAGGCTAATATGGCATATTTGACACAGTTTGCATACACTAGATGCGTACATTCCATGGTGCACAAAAAGTTCAAAGAAGCCTAATATCCCATACTTCACATAGTTTCCATCCACTAGTCGCGTACATTCCATGGTGCACAAAGCGTTCATCTTTGATCTCTTTTCTTGACACATTATCAATAGTGTGATATTTGTTATATATCAACAGTTTGTAATCAATTCTTAAAGAAAAACGTTTCTTGAGTTGTTTTTCAGGCGTTTTAAAAATTGTCCCTCCTGAATTTGAGGCCTTGAGTTACTTTAGCTTGTTGCTTAGATTTTGGACCAAATCGACGCCTCACACTTAAGCAACGGAGTTGTTTATTTAAAAAAACCAAACCCCAAAACTAAAAACCTTCAAACATACCTACATTCAAACACAATCTATAAAAAATTACAGCAAAGATCTTTTTGGAAAAAAGCTAGAAGAAACCAAATTTCCACAGTACTCTAAGTTTAAAGACATCAATTCTGCTTATTCCTACTTTATAAAAACACTTACAGAAACTGTAGATGAACTAGCTCCTACCAAAGAAATTCGTATAAAAGGAAATACTCAGGATCTCCTTCCTCTCCTTCTTCTCTTTCTTCTCTTTTTCTCCTTCCTGTCCTACTTCTTGTCCTTCTTTTCCCTTCTTCGCCTTCTTCTCCTTCTTCTCCTTCTTCTCCTTCTTCTCCTTCTTTTCTTCTTCTTCTTCTTCTTCTTGTTCTTCTCCTTCCTCTCCTTCTTCTCTTTCTTCTCTTTTTCTCCTTCCTGTCCTACTTCTTGTCCTTCTTTTCCCTTCTTCCATCTATGTTCCTTCCTCATCTGTATCTTCATTATCTATATATTCATCATTTATATGTTCGTTATCTGTATCTTCATTATCTATATATTTATCATTTATATCTTCATCATCTATATCTTAATCATCTATATCTTCATTATCTACTTTTCCATCTATGTTCCTTCCTCATCTGTATCTTCATTATCTATATATTCATCATTTATATGTTCGTTATCTGTATCTTCATTTCATGTCTCAGAGCTCTTATTTCAAATTCCGACCAGATCTTTTGACATTGGGGGGAGTTGGAGGGGGAAATCTTGGGAAACACTTTGAGTGGAGGAATCAGGATGAAGCTTGGTGGATAGAATAAGCAAATGTCCTTGATACGTGATTGACGGAACCGTACTTGATTCGCTCTCTTTGGGAGAGTTGGGGGGAGGGGTTCAGTGATTTGGCAAGTTTGGTGCTTCCCGGTCTGGATCCGCCCCTGAGTGGAATTTTGACAGGTGCTTTAGCACCGGCAGCACCGGTCTGGATCCGCCCCTGCCGTTAACTTAATAAACTGTTCCATGATTTGAAATTTGCCCTGGCAGGTCATTTATGCCATGTAAGAGTTTACTACTAAAGGCTAAGGGCTAATGAATTTAATTAGCAGGTGATAAAGTCCTATGGGTTGCTGCATTATTTATAGAAGGGGGATTTAAAATAAGAGCTCTGAGTCACGATGTCCTTCTAAATATCAAAGTTCATTAAGATCCGATCACCCACTCGTATGTTAAAAAATACCTAATTTTTTCTAATTTATCCTCTTCCTTTAGCCCCCCAGATGGTCGAATCTGGGAAAGCGACTTTATCAAGTCAATTTGTGCAGCTCCCTGACACGCCTACCAATTTTCATCGTCCTAGCACGTCCAGAAGCACCTTAATCTGCAATCCCTTCAGCAACTGCATCCCCTCAATCGACTCCATCAACTGCATCAACTCAATGAACTTCATCAACGGCATCAACTGCAACAACTGCATCTACTGCATCAACTGCATCATCTGCGTCAATCTGCGTCCATCCGGAACACCTGCATCACTTCAATGACCCTGCATCAATATTTTTCAATCTGCATCACCTGCATCAACTGCTTCAACTGCATTTAAGCTGTACAGCGTGTAAAGTCAGCTTTGGTTAGGAGGAGAAAACTGGTTATATGTTCCTTAGGGGTTGGCAAATCTGTTGCTGCCTAGAACCTCTGTAACTGGGAGGAGGACGAAGATAGGGAGGAGGCGGGGGAAGGAAAAAAGAAGCACCTCAGTTGAAACAACTTAGTTACTATCCTGAAAACCTGCTGTATATATACAACATGAGGAATTTGAGATTATTCACCACGAAGAAAACTAAATGTGTGACAAACAAAGCACACTCACAAAATGAAATTTTTAAATAACCAAAAGGAACACAATGTAATTTAAACTCAAATCATGCGTTTAAGTGCCAAAAAATCAATGCAGATTAAAGAGAGTTTCAGCTCTACTACGATAACGGTAACGGTAACGTTAGCTGCTAAGGTTAAGGTTACCGTTATCGTTCCCGCACTTTTTCAATTCAGCTTTTGATTAGTACAAAATAAGAATCCTCTTAATGCACTGATCATCATAACAGATCTCCTTGGTCAAATGCAGCTTTAAAATGAAGTGGTATCTGAGGTGATGACAATGATGATGATGATGATGATGATGATGATGATGATGATGATGATAATGATAATGATGATTACAATGATCATGGTACTGGTGGGGTAATAATGGTACTAACAATAACGTTAGTAATGATAGTGCCGTTCCTCGCAGCTGTTTCTCGCATCCGTTCCTCGCATCCGTTCCTCGCATCCATTCCTCGCATCCGTTCCTCGCATCCGTTTCTCGCATCCGTTCCTCGCATCCGTTCCTCGCATCCATTCCTCGCATCCATTCCTCGCATCCGTTTCTCGCATCCGTTCCTCGCAGCTGTTTCTCGCATCCGTTCCTCGCATCCGTTCCTCGCATCCATTCCTCGCATCCGTTTCTGTTTGCCATCGTTTGTGCCAACTCATTCCATTTCTGTTTGCCATCGTTTGTGCCAACTCATTCCATTTCTGTTTTCCATCGTTTGTGCCAACTCATTTCATTTCTGTTTGCCATCGTTTGTGCCAACTCATTCCATTTCTGTTTGACATCGTTTGTGCCAACTCATTCCATTTCTGTTTGCCATCGTTTGTGCCAACTCATTCCATTTCTGTTTGCCATCGTTTTAGTTCCTTTTCAGACATTTTATGACCAGTAGACGATGTTGTAAAAACAGCCCAGATTCTTTCTGTTACATTTGTGAAACGTTTACGTACTCTTCAAAAAAAAGAGAGATGTCACATTTTATTAAAAAGGCTTATCTGGCATATTTTGGAAAACGCGTGGGAGATCAAGAAAAGCTATGGGCTTGCGATGCTGTTTGCTCCATTTGTTACAGCTTGCTTCATGCAAGTGAAATGTAAAAGCATCCTGACCTCATTTGTAACAAAAATAGTCAATGTTTAAAAGCAACATTGGCCGCGGACAAGTCAACCAGCTCCCCAATCTATCGAAAAACAATGTAACGGAAGAAGAGTGCATGAAATACTCATTACATCTCGAGAACATAAAAGCAGAAATGACGGAACCTTTTGCAGATTTGATAGATCTGAATGTTCCCCATTGGGTTTTGCGGCCGAAAAATGGTCAAATTGTTTAAAAAGTGATTTACCATCTACTGTCAAAACTAGCGCAGAGGTGATTTACGCGCAGACATATTTCGGGTAGATTATAAGGATGTAGGCTGTATATCTTCAATCACGTATATCCTTGGCCTTTGGTACGTGTCTATTTATGCCTAGCACTACTGAAAGTACCGTCCTCGTTCATGGGTAGATCGTGAAACGCCTTCACACTTATTAATCGTCATGGGATGCTTAAACGGAATGAGTAAAATCGAAAGCTATAATGGAATGAACAGAATGGAATGGGTACAATGGAACCGTATAATGGAATGGGTACACTGGACTTGGCATAATAGAGTGAGTAAGGTGGATTGGCATAGTAGAATTGATAAATATAAATCTGATGAAATGGGTTTATTTGAATTGGTACGATAACATGCATGTAATGAATGGGTACAACGGAATTTTCAACAGGTTTGGAGTCAATATGCATGAAACGATTTCCTAGACCAAATACACTTACACATTAAAAAATGTATTAACCCTTTGGCACTCAGACCGGTCGCTAGCGACCGGTAACTCATAGTCTCGTTTGAAACAGCTTTTTGTCCTGTTTTTTTGTGCTTCAAATCGAGGCTTTTGATTGTAAGTAAACATGGTAGATGTTCAGTTCTTCTACAGCCGCTTACTGTATCAATGCGGTAAACGTAAAAACCTTTATAAATGCATAGACAACAAACACACAGCACACGCAGCACACGCAGCACATGCAGCACACGCAGCACACGCAGCACACGCAGCACACACAAACAAATAGGGTACCCAGTCAAACATATTGCATGATGGTCTTTTTCCTGAATATCGCAAGGGATTCCGAAATAATACCTCTTGCACAGCGGGGAGTGATCGGAGGTCCCAGGCAGTCCAATTTCTGATTGGCTCCTTCAAAATATAGTTGGGTATACTCTTTCACACATTCCATTTCGGTCATTCTAATGTTAATACTCTGAGGAGTGTCAGACAAAAAGAGCTTTTCAGTACAATATGTTTACGCTATTTCATGCATTATTCTTGTTTTGTACCACTAACAAACTATTTAAACGAAATGGATAGTGCTTAGATGCGCTAACCTTGGGTCATTTAAGATGCGTACATTCCATGGTGCACAAAGCGTTCAAAATAGGCTAATAAGGCATATTTGACATAGTTTGCATACGCTACATGTGTACAGTCCATGGTGCACAAAGCGTTCAAAATAGGCTAATAAGGCATATTTGACATAGTTTGTATTTATGAGATGCGTACATTCCATGGTGCACAAAGCGTTCAAAATACGCTAATAAGGCATATTTGACATAGTTTGCATACAGCTAATCGAACATTCCCTGTGTCCCCGTCGTCATTTATATATCCCCCTGTGCCCCTCGGCGTCCCCGTTGTAGTTGTTTCCCTGTGTCCCGGTCGTCATTTGTGTCCTGGTGTCCCAGTCTGTAATTTCTCTTTGAGTGTCTCCTGGTTGTCATTTATATTCCCTGTGTCCCGGTCGTCATTTGTGTCCCGGTGCTTTGTTGATGGCGATTGCTAATCGAACATTCCATTGGTATAATGCATATGAGTGGACTCTTTCTTGAACTGGTTTCTATAACGATTTGTCGGTATGACTCATATGACTGGACTCTTTCTTGGACCAATCTTTGTCACGCTTTGTCGGTATGACTCATATCAGTTGACTCTTTCTTTAGCCGGTTTTTATAATGATTCGTCGGTATGGCTCATATCAGTTGACTCTTTCTTTAACCGGTTTTTATAACGATTCGTCGGTTCAGAGTTTTGGATATCTGAGTTACTTACATTAACTCTTTTTGTCGGCTTTGTCTCCGTCGCTTCTTTTCCTTCCACTAATAAATCTATAGCTTGCTCTGCCCGGAGTCTCCTTGGACCGTTTTCAATAACTCGGCTCTTTCCTGGATGATTTACTTTGCCTATTATCCGTCATCGAAGACTTGTCTCCCTTCGTTGCCGATGTGTCAGGTTGCGGGGATATTTTTGATAGACATTAGCTTTGAGGTGTATTGGAGTGCAAAGCTAGGACTCATTGATTGGACAGATGTAATTAAGCAAAAAAAGGTTAGTACTGTAATGATCGCCCGTCTCTGTTAGCGGCCGCTGTAGCCAAATCTAGTCCTTCTATACAGCTGATAGACATTAGCTTTGAGGTGTATTGGAGTGCAAAGCTAGGACTCATTGATTGGACAGATGTAATTAAGCAAAAACAAAATAGGCTAATAAGGCATATTTGACATAGTTTGCATACACTAGATGCGTACATTCCATGGTGCACCAAGCGTTCTAAATAGGCTAGTAAGGCATATTTCACATAGTTTGCATACACTAGATGCGCACATTCCATGGTGCACAAAGGGTTCAAATAGCCTGATAAGGCATATTTGACATAGTTTGCATACATTAGATGCGTACATTCCATGGTGCACAAAGCGTGACATAGCTCTTACCCCCGAAAACTAAAACTTTTGAAATAGGAAAAGAGCCTTTAATCAGATTCTTTACCATGTGCAGATCATAAAATAGTCTAATATCTTCATTTTTTCCACAGACATAGCTCTTACCCCCGGAAACTAAAACTTTTAACATAGGAAAAGAGCCTTTAATCACATTCTTTACCATTTGCCATCATAAAATAGTCTAATATCTTCATTTTTTCAACTAGTAGTAGTAGTAGTAGTAGTAATAGTAGGGGTGGTAGTAGCTGAAAATACTGGCGAAGGTTTCCGAACAAACCAGTGAATACATGTTTACAGTTCTTTTACACTATGAAATACCTGGTGAAATTGTAAAGGCCTTAAGAGTGTTGTTTGATAATTACAAGAGTTTTGTGATGGTGGACCGCAGAGTCATTAGTGTATTCAGCATCTCCACTGGGGTATTGCAGGAGATGCGTACATTCCATGGTGCACAAAGCGTTCAAAATACGCTAATAAGGCATATTTGACATAGTTTGCATACACTTTATGCGTACATTCCATGGTGCACAAAGTGTTCAAAATACGCTAATAAAGCATAATTGACATAGTTTGCATATACTATATGCGTACATTCCATGGTGCACAAAGCGTTCAAAATACGCTAATAAGGCATATTTGACATAGTTTGCATACATGCGTACATTCATGGTGCACAATGCGTTTAGAATAGCAACAAAAGCTGTTTTTAGTGACACTTGCATGCTTGGAATGGATACATTTCATGGTGCACCATGCGTTTAGAATAGCCCTAAAAGCTGTTTTCAGTGACACTTGCATGCTTGAAATGCGTACATTCCATGGTGAAAAATGCGTTTAGAATAGCACCAAAAGCTGTTTTTAGTGACACTTGCATGCTTGGAGTCGAGTATTTGATTTGCACAGCCTTAATTGTTATTATTGTCATCAGTAGCAGTATGGTAATCATCGTCCTTGTCACCACCATTGTCAACATTCTTTATCCACCTATTTCTTATCCTCTTAATCCTCAACATCATAACCGTCATCATTATCATCATCATCAACATCATCATCATCATCATCATCATTATCATCATCAACATCATCATCATCATCATCATCATCATCGCCTCGACCTCAAAAGGTCCTGTCAAGATTGTGGCTTCTATTACGTTTTCCATTGTTTTTTTCTTATGGCAAGTCGCTTGCCATTGCAAAGCTTTGGTGGGTTTATCTTATGTAACAATATTATTGGTACGCCTATTTTTAGTTGTGGGTTACCCTCGAAAACTAAAACTTCTGAAATAGGAAAAGAGCCTTTAATCACATTCTTTACCATTTGTAATCATAAAATCGCTTTAAAAGTAATGCTGATTCTTAATCTGTATACTGTACTGCATCTTCCTAAGACGATCACTGGAGAAAAATAATGCATCAGCGAGATCTCCAGGAAGAATGCCCATGGTTTCATCCAGCTTTTCAGGTCCCCCCATAATTTTAGGCCCCCCCATGGGTAAAATTTGTCTCAGGTCCCCCCATAATTTGGTGCACCATGAAAATTTGAGGTCCTCTTGTAAATCTTAAAATATGCAAATTCTACTGCAGCGGATGTATGAACTATAACACCTGTTTATACGCATCTCGAACCGCTTGAGAACACTAACATTTCTCAACTTTTACCGAAAGCCACTGTTCCCAGGTTCATATGGCTTCTTTAGGGATACAGTGGTTCTTCGTTTAACTCGTTCCTCGATTAACCCGTTCCTCGATTAACCCATTCCACGATTAAGCCGTTCCTCGTTTAACAATTGAGCGGTGTCGCGCTTGGACGCCCTGCTGCACTTTATTTATTAGTTAGCTTGTTTGGTGTTTTCTCTGTTTATGTCGCGGCCGACTGCTCATCAGATGTATTAGTTTGAGCAAAGCCGATGGAGGAATTGTCTGAAATCGACAGTATGTGCTCAAGAGCATGTTATTGTTTAGTACCACGTGACATGCTGAGGGGACGGTGCCTGAAGAGCGCAGCCAGAATTATGATCCTTTCCCACCCTTGGAAGTTTTGGGCTACGAGCATTGTTTCTCCGTCAGCTCTGTCTTTGTTCCTACTTAGTTGGTAATGACCGGCTTTGATTAACGCCGACATCCTTTCATGTGGCCATGTGATATTTCGTAACAAATAAACGAGCGTGGCGAATATTGCTTTGAAAATTGCACTTGAGCTCTGAATTAATTATCCCCTTAAAATCAATGCAATATGTAGTTTTAAAACCTAAGATAATATCCACTCCGCGCTGTGTAGAAAAAATTCGCGTGTTAACGTCCAAAACAAAAAATTGCCCTCCATTTTCATTTTTGTCTTAACAGTTAACAGCACTTACCCTTTCACTCGTTCATGTGTGTAAAATACAATCTTGGACAAAACTAATGTAAGTTTTGCTCCAAAACGTCAAAAAATTGCACAAATGGCTCAGAACACAAGCTGAAACTTTTTGAGGGCAGAGGAGCTTTATCAGAATTAGGGCAAGATTTTCTCATATATATTTTTATGAAGCGACGAAGTCATATGAGTTCGTTTTATTGAAAATCAACCTAATATACTTTTTCCCCTGCCCACAATTAACAGCTTAATTTCTAACAATACAATAGATTCATAGCATACAAATTTGAGGTTCAAAACGCTGATTTGTCAAGAATCACGTGGCTCATAAAACGCTTTGTGCAACATGGAATTTACGCATCTAGTGTATGCAAACTATGTCAAATATGCCTTATTAGCCTATTTTGAACCCTTCGTGCACCATGGAATGCACGCATCTAGTGTATGCAAACTATGTCAAATTTGCCTTATTAGCCTATTTATGAACGCTTTATGCACCATGGAATGTACGCATCTAGTGTATGCCAACTATGTCAAATATGCCTTATTAGCCTATTATTCAACCGCCCAGTAGGACCGCCTTTCACGGATCATGGAAAGAATCTGTCATCAATGAAAACAGATACTAGGATATCTGCAAAATCTCATCCTTGGTCAGCGGAGAACAGTAAGAACAGATGTCGATTCCTTGGCAAAAGGCCGACAAGTTTCGTATCCGGTCGATCAATCAACTGCTCGTTCATTAATACCGATCCAAGAGTTTGATAGACCAAGATTATCGTCATTAATCACATTCTTTACCATTTGCAATCATAAAATAGTCTAATATCTTCATTTTTTCAACATACGTAGCTATCACCCTAGAAAACTAAAACTTTGGAAATAGGAAAAGAACCTTTAATCACATTCTTTACCATTTGCAATCGTAAAATAGCTAATATCTTAATTTTTTCAACATACGTAGCTATTACCCTCGAAAACTAAAACATTTGAAATAGGAAAAGAGCCTTTGATTGTAATGATGATGACTATTACTATGAATATGAGGATGAAGGTAATGATGATGGTAATGATGCTGCTGCTGATGAAAGTGATGTTGTTATTGGGTTTGTTGCCTCGATGATGATGGTTATGGTGATAACGATGGTGATGATGATGACGATGATGATGATGATGATGACTAAACATCATCAAGACCCATTCTGTGACTGAGATAACATCGGTTCAGCGCGATTGGCGCGGATTATGGAAAGCATCTGTCATCAATGAGAACAGATACTACATCCATTCCTTGCCAAAAGGCCGAGAAGGGATTGGCTCTTCATGGTGTTAGTGATTTGGTTACCTTTGTGAGAAGTGACGGTGACTGTCAACTATGGGAAGGATCGGAAAGGTCTTCCTAACTAGTGTAGTGTTCACAACTTGGGTTCCACAGACCCCCTTAAGGAGCTGACGCGAAATTTAGGCATATTTGACAAAGTTTGCATACACTAGATGCATACATTCCATGGTGCACAAAGCGTTCAAAATAGGCTAATAATTCATATTTTACACAGTTTGCATACACTAGATGCGTACATTCCATGATGCACAAAGCGTTCAAAGTAGCCTTATAATTCATATTTGACATAGTTTGCATACACTAGATGCGTACATTCCATGGTGCAAAAAGCGTTCAAAATAGGCTAAAGTAGTAGTAGTAGTAGTAGTAGTAGTAATAGTAGTAGTACTATTGGTAATAGTCGTAGAAGTAGTAGTAGTAGTAGTAGTAGCAGTAGCAGCAGTAGTAGTAGTAGTAGAAGTAGTAATAGAAGAAGAAGAAGGAGAAGAAGGAGAAAGAGAAAGAGAAAGAGAAAGAGAAAGAGAAAGAGAAGAAGAAAGAGAAAGAGACGCAGTAGTAGTAGTAGTCGTAGTATTAACGTGGGTAAGTCATCAGCCGTAAAAGCACTAGGTAACTTGGCTCGTAAAAATCGGGCAAAATCCTCAGCACTAATTGACGTCTGGACAGCATTAAAAAATTGAAATCGTCCAGAAAAATGATCGGACTTACCATATCGTGCCTTTAAGAAATTTGAAATAGCAGTAAAGTCCTGTAAATCGGATTCCGACAGTGAATGTAATGTAGCATCAAAAACGTCCATGCTATTTTCTTGTAGTAGCTTTATCAAACAAATAATAATAATAATAATAATAATAATAATAATAATAATAATAATAATTATGCAAAAAACAGCCTTATTGGGATCTGCGAGAATAATTAGAAAAGTATTGGACATTTGAAAGAATCCTTTTGGCCCTTGGCCGCTAGTTGTGGCTCGCCCAAGAGGCAAATAATCGGCAATACCATTAGCCTGTGCAAAAGCTTTGCATAGTTTGCATACACTAGATGCGTACATTCCATGGTGTACAAAGCGTTCAAAGTAGGCCAATAAGGCATATTTGACAGAGTTTGCATACACTACATGCGTACATTCCATGGTGCACTAAGCGTTCAAAATAAGCTACTAAGGCATATATGACATAGTTTGCATACACCAGATGCATACATTCCATGGTGCAAAAAGCGTTCAAAATAGGCTAATAAGGCATATTTTGCTTTTATCGGACGTTGCGTAGGCGTATTAACGGTTTTGTAATTTTTTATACCGAGGTACTTAATAATATAATTTGTATACCCAGATATGGACCGCACACCCATAATAAATGTCCACCATCCGCTACTGCATCATTAGTGCCCAGACTATTTGTAGCATCTTTTTACCGCATCAGGTATTGCCTGTGACACTCATGCATTCGCTACTGATGTTTTAAAAGTGCTAGGCCTCGATTTGGTCCAAAATCTAAGCAACAAGCTAAGCAACTCGAGGCCTCAAATTCAGGAGCGACAATTTTTAAAACGCCTGAAAAACAAATCAAGAGACGTTTTTTCATTAAGAATTGATTAGAAACTGTTGATATATAACAAATGTCACACTGTTGATAATGTGTCAAGAAAAGAAATCAAAGATCCAACCATCATTTGGTATTTCATCATTTACAACAAGCAAAGAATGTGATTAAAGGCTCTTTTCCTATTTCAAAAGTTTTAGTTTTCGAGGATAAGAGCTTTGTCTGTGGAAAAATTGAAGATATTAGACTATTTTATGATTGCACATGGTAAAGAATGTGATGAAAGGCTCTTTTCCTATTTCAATAGTTTTAGTTTTCGAGCGTAATAGCTATGTCTGTGGAAAAAATGAAGATATTAGACTATTTTATGATTGCAAATGGTATTGTCAGCCGTGAAATTCTCTTTTGATGCGTCGTATTTTTAACAAGAGTAGAAATTTGGTACAAAATAACCTGATACTTGAGGGGCTCAGTTAATAGCCATTAGTATACTTTATGAGATACCCTGTACATGATCAATGTACCCTGTATATTGTCAGCCGTGAAATTCTCTTTTGATGCGTCGTATTTTTAACAAGAGTAGAAATTTGGTACAAAATAACCTGATAAATATATGAGTCCCCAAGAGAATAAGTTCTATTATGATTCTGGAGTATTGAAATCAATTGTTCCAAGCATCTTGCCTCTGAAAAGGAGGAGAAAATGGCGAAAACATTTCCTGCGAGTCAAATCAGCTGATCTCTCAACCACCAACGGAATTTGGATACTTAGCACGCAAACGTGATGCCAAATGCGAGAGATAATGCTGATACTTATGAAAAACGTTTCTGGATTTGTACGCATCTAGTGTATGCAAACTATGTCAAATATGCCTTATTAGCCGATTTTGAACGCTTTGTGCACCATGGAATTCACGCATCTAGTGTATGCGAACTATGTCAAATATGCCTTATTAGCGTATTTTGAAAGCTTTGTGCACCACCGAATGTACGCATCTAGTGTATGCAAACTATGTCAAATATGCCTTATAAGCCAATTTTGAACGCTTTGTGCACCATGGACTCTTACATTATATTGATTATGAACACAAACAGATCTTATTCCTGAATACTGTGCTACTCTCCCCTCTTTTATGAGATCAGGTGGTGCTGCCAAAGATGTTGACTTGTTTGCTTACTTGTAATAATTGTGCACAAGCAAATTTGATCACTGTTTCTATGGAAAGTGTGTTAGGTGAGAACAGCCGAAGTTCCTCCATTTTTCAATACCTATTGGGATACATAGGATCTACTTAAAGAATCTATGCAGTACAACAACGTATTACCTTAGAAAGAGTACCAGTCGTTCTTTAGCCCTCATGCATTCCGCGGTATTAGTATCCTACCTCTGTCAGTAAGGTTTTATAATGGCTGCTAAACCACGAAGGACATCTTTAGGGTGTAGTTTAAGGCCCTTTCAGACTCTAAAAGTGCTGTGCTAGTCAATATTCCCTGTCTAATTTGAGATGTACCCCGGAGACGTGGCCGTAAATGAGCAAAAAATCGCCAGTCATTTCCTCGGGTTATTGATTGGTTCATCATCATCATCATCATCATCATCATCATCATCATCATCATCATCTCAAATAGCCCCCGAAGGGCAGGTGTGGTTCTAATTATCTGTGCCAGCCTTCCCGATCATGGGCGGCACGAACAGATTCCTTCTTTTAGCAACCTAGCAGTTGTATGATGTCGTCCAGGAAAATTTTGAAAAAATTTATTCATCATAACACTTCCCAATAAATTTTAGGAAAAGTCACCAAATTTGGTGTCAATCAAGCGAGGCTTTAAAAAGTTATGAGCTGAAATGTGTAGCCGCGGGCCTACTAGACTGCATTTTCTCAATGCGAATGATGCAGCTTTGTGTCCTTTCTTCTCACATTCAGCATCTTCTAGCATACCCAAATAGCACGTGCATCGTCATACCATCAAAAGAATCGCATTTTAATGCTGATTTTAAATATATAAATTTCATCAAGTTTAGTCTTACCCGTCAAAAGTTACGAGCCTGAGAAAATTTGCCTTATTTAGGAAAAAAGGGGGAAACGCCTCCTAAAAGTAGTAGGACCTTAACAAAAATGACACCATCAGATTCAGCGTATCAGAGAACCCTACTGTAGAAGTTTCAAGCTCCTATTTACAAAAATGTGGAAGTGCCCCTCCTTCCAATGAAACTTTTTGGTGTCACAATAATAACGTTTAGGCCACCCAAACCCAATACAAACACTCACTACCAAGTAGTTTGATGTTTTCGTAGCCTTTGGAGAAGGGTCATGCTCTCCCACATTCGGCCCGACCAATGTCACAAATTCGAGCTGATTTAGCCATATGATTGGCTGGAGGAGCCAGAAGTAGCCTTTGTTCCATGCAGTCTACGCGATATTTTAGTTAATAGATAGGATGCAATTGTACTCAATACACTGTTATGTCTCCAGAGATAGCGGTTTTGCAGTGCCGCAGTTTGGCAATTTGAAAGGATGTAAAATTGTGTTTGGTTTTTAACTTTGCAAAGGCCGCAAAGCTTTGTAGAGATGCATTTTCAAGTCGAGAGGTTGCTGTTTGAGGGAAGGGAAAGGACCAATGCTCTTCGAACAAAGGTGAAGACCAAGTCCAAGATCGGCCAACAACTGTAATACTGGCAACTCGTCATTTGCTTTGACAGCTACAAAAGTGAAGTTACACATCAGAGATATGACAGAGAAGGCCAATTATTTATGTTGCCAATTACAGTGCGGACATGCATTTAGGCTATGGAGTGTAAGTAAGTCAAAAGAAAGAATGGAACTTCACCGAGATGATTAGACAATGCAACTTTCGGGTACCTTATATGTCAGGGACCGTAGTGTGGACCAAGGACCGTCTGTAGGTCCTCCGTATATGAGGCTCAAAAGAACCCACGGTTACTCACAATGGGATATGTTGAGGGAAGAGGCCTTTTTAATTGGTCAGTACAAAATAAAGGCGGCAACTAACCAAGAACTAAGAGAAGGTACAAAAATATTAATCGGTCCGATAGTGCCACGGATGTCTCCGCCGACTCTCAACGGTCTTAAAATTAGTTAACGTGGGAAGTATCAAGCATAAAACTATAACAATGAGTTCTCTCTCACTATCAATCGACCCAATTTGGCAGTCTCTCTATCAAAGACCCCTGATGAGCAGTGGGCCCGACATTGAAACTACCCTAAATAAACAAAAAAACCAACAAACAGGCTAACTAATAAATAAAGGGCAGCTGGGGCGTCCAAAGGCGACACCCCTTAATTTGTGCTACCAGGCAGAGAGATTTAAAATAAGATATCGGAGTTACGAGGTCCTTCTAAATATGAAGTTTCATGAAGATCCGATCACTCCTTCGTCAGTTAAAAATACGTCATTTTTCTTATTTTTCAGAATTACCCCCCCACGCAATTGAGCGGATCCGTTCCAATTATGTAAATCATGTATGCAAGACTTCTGCTTATTTTTCCAACCAAGTTTCATCCCAATCCCTCCAATCTAAGCGTTTTTGTGCACCATGGAATGTACGCATTCCAAGCATGCAAGTGTCACTAAAAACATCTTTTGTTGCTATTCTAAACACATGTGCACCATGGAATGTACGCATTCCAAGCATGCAAGTGTCACTAGAAACAGCTTTTGGTGCTATTCTCAACACATTGTGCAACATGGAATGTACGCATTCCAAGCATGCAAGTGTCACTAAAAACATCTTTTGTTGCTATTCTAAACGCTTTATTGGGAAAGGCTTACATTAAGATATGCACTGCTTTTATCCTAGCAGATCAGTCTGTCTGTTTGTGACCCATTCGTAATCTTTTGCTGGCCCTTGCAAATTTTGCTGAACAGAACATGTATAAAACTAACTCACTATACATATTCCCATAGCCTTGGCCTGCATATGTCATGGGCTTGTAAGTCTAAGTAAAACTTGCTATATATATGAACTCATCATTTCATGCTTCCACGAAGTTTATTCTTTTAGCAGCTGCACCTCATCCAAATCACATTTAAACTTGGCCGAGATCGACTCATAGCCTGACATTCATCTTCTCTTAACTCATTCCGCAACCCATCAAGGGCTGGTAACTCCATCTACAGTATTCATTGCTTCCACGAAGTTTATTCTTTTAGCAGCTGCACCTCATCCAAATCACATTTAAACTTGGCCGAGATCGACTCATAGTGCTTCATGACAGGATTTGATTCGCAATCTCTCTCACGCTTTCCGGCAAAACCATTTTTCTTCTCTGGGACACTGGTCTTTGTTGTCGGTACTTTGCAGATGAGGCAAAAGAGTTGCACTCTGCACTACAAAAGGGCGAAACTGTTTTTTCAAGTTCCACTCTGTCTCTGCTCATTGAAAGGGTCATTTCACTTTTTGCAACACTAAAAGATCACTTGACTGTCAACTTAACTCTTTTACTAATTCTGAAGCAATTATTACCAAGTTCTCCATAACAATCCTTTTATCATAATGATGCATAGTAATGAATTCGTTACAATTTCAGCTAAAGGCCATTAATCAAGGAAAGTTGTACTGATTCGCAGATCAGAACTGCAATATTCTTATGGTTTGACGTCTCGCATAAAGTAATACAAGAAGACCTAGCATTACTTTTCCAATAACCACTGTAGATAGCTACGTATGTTGAAAAAATGAAGATATTAGACTATTTTATGACTGCAAATGGTAAAGAATGTGATTAAAAGCTAATTTCCTATGTCAAAAGTTTTAGTTTTCGAGGGTATTAGCTACGTATGTTGAAAAAATGAAGATATTAGATAATTTTATAATTGCAAATGGTAACGAATGTGATTAAAGGCTCTTTTCCTATGTCAAAAGTTTTAGTTTTCGAGGGTAAATGTAATTGTTATAACTTAACTTCAATCCTGTGTTGCGATTTTGCCTGCACAGATTGTAGATAAACTGCACTGTAAAATTTAGTGTTTGGAAAATGGAATTGTGGTCAGCATATAGTTGGTAACAAACAGCGGCAATGAAAGTAGAAAATCAAATGGGAGAGTGGATTGAAATCAGTAGGGGAGTCCGACAGGGCTGTGTGGGATCACCGGATCTTTTTAATCTTGTCGGCGGAGCACCGGCTTCTTTGTTTTGATAAATGCGATTCCTAAAGCGGCAAGATGAAAACGAGATTCTGCCACAGACAATATCCTATGTTTTGTGCACATCTTTTTTAAGAAAATTTGCCCGATTGGCAAATCTATTTTTGGATCCGTCGAGTTTGTCTTGTTTAAATGACTTGCTAAAATGGTCGAAGCTTTACTGTCTTTTCTCATGAAGCCAATTGCGCGTGGAATGCGTACATTCCATGGTGCACAATGCGTTTAGAATAACACGAAAAACTGTTCTTAGTGATACTTGCATGCTTCGAATGCGTACATTCCATGGTGCACAATGCGTTTACAATAGCACCGAAAGCTGTTTTTAGAGACACTTGCAAGCTTGGAATGCGTACATTCCATGGTGCACAATGCGTTTAGAAGAGCACCAAAAGCTGTTTTTAGTGACACTTGCATGGATTATGGAAAGCATCTGTCATCAATGAGAACAGATACTACATCCATTCCTTGCCAAAAGGCCGAGAAGCGTAATAGACTGCCGTATTGCACCACACCCAATCAAATCCAATCAACATTTACTCGGGGCACCTGGAATTGCTCTACAAACTCTACAAAAAGCATGCAAACATGAGTTCCACGTCAAGGAAACCACATAGCTGGTAATTGATTTCTTACCTGTCGGTTTAACGCTTTGTGCAGCATGGAATGTACGCACCTAGTGTATTCAATCTCTGTCAAATATTCCTTATTAGCCTATTTTCAAGGCTTTGTCCACCATGGAATGTACGCATGTAGTGTATGCAAACTATGTCAAATACGCCTTTTTAGCATGTTTTGAGCGCTTTGTGCACCATTGAATGTACGCATCTAGTGTATGCAAACTATGTCAAGTATGCCTTATCAGCCTATCCGGTAACCATTGGTAGGGTTAGCGACAATATTCAAATTGGAGTCTCTGTAAGAATCTTTGCTCCAGCACACGCTTGGATCACCCTAAACTAAATCTACATAATGATAAGAATACCTACACAATTTCTTTTTACAAGCAACTCGATTTCCAGGGTCAGGGCTGAGGTTGCTAAGGGTATGATACACTTTCAGGGCTAAAATTGCTTAACAGGTTGCTAAGCTTATTAGTAGTAGTAGTAGTAGTAGTAGTAGTAGTAGTAGTAGTAGTAGTAGTAATAATAATAATAGTAATTTAGTTGTTGTAGTAGTAATAGTAGTAGTAGTAGTAGTAGTAGTAGTAGTAGTAGTAATAATAATAGTAATTTAGATGTTGTTGTAGTAGTAGTAGTAGTAGTAGTAGTAGTAGTAGTAGTAGTAGTAGTAGTAGTAGTAATAATAATTATAATAATAGTTGTAAGCAAACTATGTCAAATATGCGTTATCAGCCTCTTTAGAACGCTTTGTGCACCATGGAACGTACGCGTCTAGTGTAAGCACACTATGTCAAATATGCGTTTTCAGCCTATTTGGAACGCTTTGTGCACCATGGAATGTACGCACGTAGTGTATGCAAACTATGTCAAATATGCCTTATTAACCTATTTTGAACGCTTTGTGCACCATGGAATGTACGCATATCAAAACGTCATATTTACCTCTTCTATTGTTTTAATGCACTTAATTGTGACCATCTACTTCATTACCTCGCACTTTTAATTTTTGTTTCCCTTCTTTGTTTTTTAATTATTCTCATTGTCATTCTATCTTCTTAAAAACGTTGTTCTTAGTACTAAAGAGAATTACAAGAAGTTTTGCAATCATTTTTGTCTCAATATTTCGAATCTTCACTAAGATACATATTCATTGAAGAGGAATTTTTAGTATAGATCTTAAAATGACAGAAGAAACAGCCGAAATTCCCAGTAAAAACTGGGAATTGCAAAAATATTTCGAAATATTTTGACAATAGATTAAAGTAATTCGAAAACCTTAAAACAGATACTTAAAATTTTAAGGTTTATTATAAATTGTTGAGCTTTAGCAAGCTTGGCACGTGGAGAGGAATTTTTAGTTTAGATCTTAAAATGACATATTGCTGATCTTCATTATACAATAACATTTCCCGCTGTTTTCTCCTGGCATGGTACATGGGACAGCAGGATTGATAAAGAGGAGTGTTTAATTACGAATACAATAGCAGCAATAAAAAACCAAAGGAAAAAAGAGAAAGAGAGAAAACAGTTAATTACATGAAAAGTAATAGTTCCGGGGAAGTCCAGTCTTTGTTACGCCTATTAAAGATATAGTAAGATGTTCTTGCTTTAACTTTTTCTCTTGCATTTGCGTACCGCGGGGGCATAGGTGGCTAAGACTTGTAGATTAAAGTGCTTAAGAACACAGTATGCTTAGTTAGCATAGTTAGTAAGTAGTTTAGTTAGTGGGTGGTAGGTAGCTTAGTTAGCGTAGTTAGGGGGTAGTAGGTAGCTTAGTTAGCGTAGTTAGGGGGTAGTAGGTAGCTTAGCGTAGTTAGGGGGTAGTAGGTATAAGGCATATTTGACATAGTTTGCATACACTAGATGCGTACATTCCATGGTGCACAAAGCGTTCAAAATACGCTAGGAAGGCATATTTGACATATTTTGCATACACTAGTTTGCACATTCCATGGTGCACAAAGCTTTTAAAATACGCTAATAAGGCATATTTGACATAGTTTGCATGCACTAGATGCGTTCATTCCATGTTGCACAAAGCGTTCAAAATACGCTATTTATTGAATAGTGAAAAAGTCTTTTCTAAAATGACGTCTTGCATATGAATCATAGAAATAGTAGATAGACTAGCTCCAGAAATATTTAAATCAGCAATTGTTATCCCGATTCATAAAAAAGGCGATCAGTCTGAGATAAGTAATTAACGTCCAATCTCACTTCTCCCAGTTATATCTAAAGTGCTCGAGAGAATTATATTCCGACGTCTTTCTCCCTTTTTATTTAAAACTTTCAAGAAACTAGAAACTTTATTTATTTCTAAACCTATCTTTTGGGCTATAAGTTGGCTAAAACTCTCAAGAAACTAGGAACTTATTTATTTTTAGACTTATCTTTTGGGTTATAAGTTGTATAAAACTTTCAAGAAACTAGAAACTTTATTTATTTCTAGACTTATCTTTTGGGTTATAAGTTGTATAAAACTTTCAACAAACTAAAAACTTTATTTATGACCCCCACGAAACACGATAGATTAGAGAATGAGATAGAAGAAAGAAGCAGATGAAACGAGGAATGTGTGACCCCCATGAAACATGATAGATTGGAGAATGGGATACAAGAAAGAATGTCATTGTTGTTGATGATGATAACAAAGATGCTGTTGTTGATGATGATGATAACAAAGATGCTGTTGTTGTTGATGATGATAATAGAGGCGATGCCGGCGAGGATGATTTTTTCATGTTTACTCTAATGATTTGTATGTTTACAGAGCACTTTCTTATGTTTACTCTAATGACTTGCACTTTTATAGTGCACATCTTTATGTCTTTGTGTGATGATCAGCATGTTTACAGTACATATCTGCATGTTTACTGTAATGGTCTGCATGTTTGCAGTGCATATCCTCATGATTAGTGTAATGATCTGTATGTTTATGTTACACTTTTCCACGTTTACTAATTTGATGCATACCCTATAGCACTTTGATCTGTAAGTAGGTGCGCTGTGCAATTGGATATGCATCCTTGAACCAAAAAAACCTCCCCAAAACTCCTTTTACTGAGTCATGCTTGTCATTAAAGCAAGAAAAGAGCTTGGCCAAATGTGGATTACTAAGCGACGTTTGTTGCATCCTGAAATAAATTTGGGTGGGTAGAAGGTAGTGTTAGAAGGCGAAACCTCAATGTGATACAGTGACAATTGAAATGTGTAACTTGTTTGCTAGCTCCTTATCACAGTTTGCCAAACGACATTTATGCAGAAATAAAAAGAGTTCATCTATTAGGCAGAGGTTTTCATTGTCAAAGCCAGTTGTTCTTAAATGTGTAGTATATATCTCCTTTCTTTTGTCTGTTAAACTGAGAGTAACGTACCATATGAGAAGCAGTTGGGTGAATACATTTGAAGAAGCTCCAATTCGCTCCCTTTAATTTTCGCCTCCCTGGGGGCGAAAATTAAAGGGAGACGAAATTTGAAAGGAATAAGGTATACGCATAATAGTAACGTGATCACTGGTCGCACATCAAGTAGACTCTTCCTTGATAGTAGGGCTGTTAACTTCAAATCACCTTTCAGCTATTTCGGTAGGACTTAAATGATTATTGAAAGTAGATATCTGTAAATGATATAGTTTATTCATATACGGAGTAATTTCTGTTCGTTTTAAGTTTTAATGTTGCTCCTTACTTTCATTTAAAAAACTTGTTTTTTTTAATTTAATTTCTGGACGTTTTTGAATTAATACATGTTTTGATCTTGGCTCTCCGCACATAAATAATTAAAACAAAATTTGCATATTAATTAATTGCAATTATTGGAAGACTTTGAGAAAAAAGGAGTGAAGGAGGAGGCCAAGTTCCCCTCACTAATCCGTTAGGAAAGTTAGGAATGTTAGGAAAGTGAGCGCAGTCCATCCGCAGGGAGGTGCGGCCACCTCGTCGCATATACGTTCAAAGCCTTAGTAGAAAGTGTTTTCTTAAGTACATTAAATATTAAAACCATTCAAATGCAGGCCTTGACTTGAATAACATTGATTGTAAGATGACCTGCTCTTTAACGTAGCCGCTAGTCAATTGGAAAGCTTGAATTTTGACACTAAAATCTTCACCTTAGCTTTTGAGCCTCGATGGCTCATTGGTTAAGGCGTTGGTTTAGTAGTCATGAGGTCGCGGTTCAAATCCAGTCAGCGCCGTTAATTTGCAACCTATTGTGGTAATGGTAATGAAGGATAACAGGCCGCGAGGAAAGGAACCGGCCACCTACCTCACAACGCCGTGGCTCAGGACATGTGATTCTCTACCATTCAAATCCCCTAAAGTGAGGAGGCGCTACGACTTTTCATCACTTCGACAATTCATCACAAAAGTGATTCATCACAGCGACAATTCATCATGCGATTATTGATTACCTGAATTTATTTATTGATGCCACCAGGTTACAACAAAATCTACTTCAAGGCCAGATACTGCACTGCTTTTAAATATGTTGAAATGTCAGTTTCACCTAACATAACTGACATAAAAGACTGCAAACAACACTGAAGCGTTACCACAATAGCTTGCAATTTATGGGCGCTGACCGGGCTCGAACCCACGACCTCATGGTTACTAAACCAACTCCTTAACCATTGAGCCCTCAAGGCTCAAAAGCTAAGGTGAAGATTTTAGTGTCAACCTTTGTATGTATGTATTATGTATGTATTTCTTTTGCCATAAAAATAGTTACAAAAATAAAATAAAATAATACATCAAAATTACAATTTTGTTTGGGTGTTATTAATCGATTACTTTGATTAAATAATAATAATAACTGATAATTAAGCAGTCAACTTATCTTAGCCATATTCCTCAATTTTACATTTGCTCAAGTTTATTGCTGTTTTCATCAAAGTTTGAATGGCAAATTCGACTAAGTTGGCTAATTCTACTCAGCTGGCTGATGCTTTCCAACTCCCCTTCTTTCTAAATGTTACAGCTTGTTAGTCGAGTCCCAAATGCTTGGAACGCGTACATTCCATGGTGCACAATGCGTTTAGAATAGCACCAAAAGCTGTTTTTAGTGACACTTGAAAGCTTGGAATGCGTACATTCCATGGTGCACAATGCGTTTAGAATAGCACAAAAAGCTGTTTTTAGTGACACCTGTATCCTTGGAATGCGTACATTCCATGGTGCACAATGCGTTTAGAATAGCACCAAAAGCTGTTTTTAGTGACACTTCAGCGTGCAGAACGCATTCCCAATATCTTCACATAGTGTAACTACGCTCAATGGCACTATTGAAATGCTCACATTCCGGCGTGCAGAACGCATTTCAAATGTCTTCAACTAGTGTAATAACGCTCAATGGCACTTTTGAAATGCTCGCTTTCCAGCGTGCAGAAAGCATTCCCAATATCTTCAAATAGTGTAACTACGCTCAATGGCACTATTGAAATGCTCACATTACAACGGTAATTTTCCAGATTACTTCATTAATCCAGGAAACTTTCATTTTCAGCAGTACATTTTCGAAAATACACTATCACTATTATTCGAATGCAATCTGTCCAGAACATAAACATGTAGAATGACAGAAGGTCATTAAGGGCTCGAAACAGTTAGCTTTGACATGTTAGAGTAGACTTTGATTCTTGAAAATGTAGGACTGGGTTTTGATTGAAATTAGAAGCCCAAGTTATGACCGGTGGAGTCAAGTGGGGATGTAGCAAAGTTTTGCACTAGGATTACACTTTAAGCCAATTTAACCGTGGATCCATCGCGAGGGAAGCTTAGATCTCCCTAAATTTTTTACCATTGGCAGTAAATTCCCCAATTTTGCTACAGTTATGATTCCAGTTCTAGGGTGTTTTTAAATATATATCAGAAGTTGGAGTTACCGAGCGTCAAAAAAACACTCGTCTCTTTGTGTTTGCATTTATTTTACTATTTTCTGATGTTGTTGTTGTTGATGTTATTATCATTTGGTTTTTTTTTGTTTTTTTTGTTGTTGTTGTTGTTTTTTTTGTTTTTTTTCGCTCCCCTTCTCTTTTATTTATATTTATTTTAACTATTTACTTACTTATTTATTTATTCATTTTTCTTCTTCTTTCAATTATTGTTATTTTACTGTTTGTTGCTATGGGGCAAATAAATAAAAAAGAAGTACAGAAAAAAGAGTTGAAATTTTTCTTTTATTTCCTTTATTACCTTACCCCCTTAGCCTTCCTCCCTTTCTTTCTGTGTTTAGATATCGCAGAGTGTTTGTATAGCATGTCGAGCATTTAAGTTTGTGCACAGTTATGGTATAACTCATAGACAATAGAAGACAGACTCTGTGTGTGATGTGATCAATATACAAAGGTAAGGATATGCCCAGGGGGATATTTTCATGGGGGTTAATATCCGGGGGGATATTGTCCGGGGGGTTAATGTCCTAGAACCGTTGCAGGACCCAACGTTAGATTTGTCAAAGGCTTGCAATCTCATTTCCGCACTGAAAGAGGAAATAGATGATCTAAGGAGTTCTGATCTGCAGTCCCACAGTGCTAACGCTGAAGAGCTGTGCAGGAAATGTAGTATTACCATTGACAAGACAACAACGGAACTGATACGAATCACTCAAAATAGAGATGTGTGGAAAGACATGATCGCCAACGCTATAAAGCAGGGCAGCGGATGATGATGATGATTGGTATATAGAAGAAATTTAAAAATCGGAAAACAAATTCCCCAAATTGTATTTTTTACGATTATGAAAGTATTCATTGGTTTTCCCATCTATGATCTTTCCATTTTCTTTGCATATTTTTCAAAAAAACCCGTACTAGCAGTGTTAGAGGTAGTAGTAGTAGAACTATAAGTAGTAGTAGTCTTAGTAGTACTAGTAGTGTTAGAGGTAGTAGTAGTACTATTAGTAGTAGTAGTCTTAGTAGTACTAGTAGTGTTAGAGGTAGTAGTAGTAGTACTATAAGTAGTAGTAGTCTTAGTAGTACTAGTAGTGTTAGAGGTAGTAGTAGTAGTAGTACTATTAGTAGTAGTAGTCTTAGAAGGTTTCACTTTTATAACACACACATTTTTAAAGGTCAGGGCCCTCTAGAGGGAGAAGGAGTGGATGTAGTTGCTTGAAAATACCTTCCCAAGACATACTTTAGTCTGTAGATTCATCCCTGACCTGGTTCATTCAGCTGTTCTGAAGTCTCAGCCCAAAGCAAGTCTTTTAGCTTTGTTTTCTTGTAGTCTTGGTGAGCAGTGTCATAAATACAAGGCTTGTCCTTTCTAGTAAATCGTCCGGATCCCTTAAATTCCCTTTACACTCACATATCTAAATCTGAAATATAATTTCCTAAATACCAGGTTCTATGAACAAAATATGTGGCAAAATTGGTACTTTTTCACACACTTTCGTACACGTTTCTAGTAACTCGTCCGGATCCCTTAAATTCCCTTTAGACTCACATATCTAAATCTGAAATTCAATTTCCTAAATATATGGCTCTATCCTATGGCCTTTTTGATCTGGTTTTCAAAACGAAGTGAAACGTTTCCATGCCACGGTAGTTTTAAGTAGACAAGGCAGTTTTGAGGTCCGAAGCGTTTTTCTTTGGAAAACTGTAAAATTTTAAATCTAACAGTGCTGTCAACGATGTTTTCAGGATAGCCATTAGAAAGAAAAGTTTGCTTTAGAAAATTGAGTTCTGATTCTAATTTTATATCGGAGCAAATCAATAATTATAGTCGTTGGAGTTTTCATTTTGTATTTTTCATTTTCCACCAATTAATATTTGGATATCATCGTTCCAGGGCCTGGGCTAGCGCCCTGTCCGCCATACCCTAAAACCGCCCCTGCCACCATTGCTAAAAGAGTATAACGGTGCGTAACAATATCAGCTACCCCACCCACCCATATGACCATTACATAATTATTGAATGGCCCCAAAGTGTTTTCTTAAATTCAAAATAGGCTAATAAGGCATATTTGACATTGTTTGCATACACTAGATGCGTACATTCCATGGTGCACAAAGCGTGCAAAATAGGCTAATAAGGCATATTTGACATTGTTTGCATACACTAGATGCGTACATTCCATGGTGCACAATGCGTTCAAAATAGGCTAATAAGGTATATTTGACATTGTTTGCATACACTAGATGCGTACATTCCATGGTGCACAAAGTTATCGGCGCACCCTCGGTCTTTGCAGTCAAAGCCTTGTGAACTGATCTTCGGAAGCGCTCGTGTTGGCAAGAGAATAGAATGTTTTGACGTCATACACGTAGAAACCCTTTAAAACTGAAAATGGGCCAACTTTTTCGGTGCACCCTCAGTTGTGCAATCAAACAGACGATCGAACACCGACGAACGCGTCATAAACAAAAGAGCCTAGAGACGGAAATTCATCGTGAGATTTTTGATCATTTTCATAAAATTTGATCATAAAATCTTTGAAGGAGTTCATCTTGCATTAGTACACTGACAACAATTTTCCTTTTTGCTGACATAACCACGTATGTGCTGATTGCAAAATGCAAATGGTCAACAAAAACGAATGAAATGTTTTACTCGTGATCGATTCGAACACAATCAAGTAAATTGAAATCCAATGAAATTTGAAAAAGAAGTAAGGATTGGAGGAGAATTCGCGAAAGATTGACACTAAAATCTTCACCTTAGCTTTTGAGCCTCGATGGCTCAATGGTTAAGGTATTGGTTTAGTGATCATGAGGTCGCGGTTTGAATCCGGTCAGCGCCGTTTAATTGCACGCTATTGTGGTAACGCTCCACTCTTTCAGAATTATATATAATTGCAATGTGTCTGCTGAGAATATGTATATGTCTGGCACTGATGAAGGCTCTACCAACTGAGCTAGGTGACCTCCTATGTTAACACACTTTTATTTCTCTAGTCGCCACATTAGCTCCCAATCATCCCCCGGTGGACATCGACATCCAGCTCTACGCAATTGGAGACCAGCCTCTCTGCGCCTTGTGACTTGACCAAGGAAGTGTGTTAACATCGGAGGTCACCTAGCTCAGTTGGTAGAGCGCACGCCGTGAAAGCGTGGGTCACGGGTTTGATCGTTGCTTCCAGTTGCTTCCAGTTGCTTCCAGTTGCTTCCAGTTGCTTCCAGTTGCTTCCAGTTGCTTCCAGTTGCTTGCAGACTTTCTTTCGGATTCCTAGGTGAATCTTTGCTATGACAGGTTTAAGCTTTTTGTAAATATCTATAAGATCGTACCCAGTGCCCCAATCACAATGGGCACTACCCGTGCTTACCGACAGTTCCACAATTTAATTTGTGATTTTAGTTTATTAACGGTGTCTGTGACAAGACCAAGACTTTATAGTCAAAACATTTACTGGTACTGAGAATCGTGAAGAATAATGGAAATTTAACCCTTAAAAGGAATCGGCATACAACAGAGATAAACTGAAGCAGAATCGACATACGACAGGAACAAACTGAAGCAGAATCGATATACGACAATACGACAGGTACAACTTCAACAGAATGGACACACGACAGGGACAAACCTTATAAAACTTCGTATAGTCATACTTTTCTTGGAGACAACCCTAATATCGTTGTTCTTGATGTTACCATTGTTGCTTTTGTTGTTTGGGCTTCTTCCATTGTTTGTTTGATGCTGCTGGGTAAAGTGGAAATGGAATGGAATGGAAATAAGCCCCAACAACAACAGCAACAATGGTAACATCAAGAACAACGATATTAGGGTTGTCTCCAAGAAAAGTATGACTATACTACTACTACTACTACTACTACTACTACTACTTCTACTACTACTACTACTACTACTACTATTACTACTACTACTATTACTACTACTACTACTACTACTACTACTACTACCACTACTACTATTACTACTGCTGCTACTGCTGCTGCTGCTACTACTACTACTACTACTACTACTACTACTACTACTACTACTACTACTACCTCATTTACCACTATTACTACTGCAGTCGAGACATCGAATTCACAGAACAATAGACCAACAGCGGCGATTCCTGACAATACTTTACAAAGACCCTGGTTTAATCAATTGTCCTTTGTTGTACGATCACGCAAAGGCCGCATCAGTCACCCGGGGTGCGACTATACGGATGCAGTTTCAAAAATAAAAACACAAGGGCATGAACATCAGGCCTATAGAAATCTTGCTATTTTGGTAACGTAACTGTTTTCACGACACTTGCATACTTGCAATGCGTACATTCCATGGTGCACAATGCGTTTAGAATAGCATCAAAAGCTGTTTTTAGTGCACTTGCATACTTCGAATGCGTACATTCCATGATGCACAATGCGTTTAGAATAGCACCAAAAGCTGTTTTTGTTGACACTTGCATACTTGGAATGCGTACATTCCATGGTGCACAATGCGTTTAGAATAGCACGAAAAGCTGTTTTTAGAGAAGGCAGAGTTGAAGGACTACTGGAGTACATTTTGGCTTACAGAGACTCCAGCTTTTTCACGTGTCATGCCAAGAAGTAGATTTAAATCAATTCTGACCTTCTTGCATTTTGCCAATAACGAAGAAACAGTTAACAAAAATCAATATGGCCACTCATAAATTTGATTATCCCTAAGTTCTCTAAACTGTACAATCCTAGAAGAGAATTGTCATTAGATGAGATGTGCCTTCTATATTGACAAGTTTATTGGTCTGAAACATAGAAAAGGAGATATTGTCAAGATAGGAGGCTGTGGAACTTGTAATCATTTTGACAATAAAATAAAAATAATAACAATAAAATTTTACAAGTTTCTTGGTGGAGGAAGCCTTAGTCCTGTGGTTGTTTCAGAGTCCTCTTGTTTGAGTTTAGTTGCTTTTATAAAGAAACTGTGTGTATGTTACTATCTAGGCCAACCCTCTGAAATGTATTGCTATTAGACAATAAAGCAGGCTCATTAGCTGTAGCAGTATGAGTGGTTGACAGTAAAACAGGATAGTAGAACTACATTAATCAACCAAATAACATCAGGCTTACTTACTTACTTACTTACTTACTCTCCGTGTTTTACATCACATTTTCCTCTCTGGGAGTCGGACGGGGGATGAGCTTACGTAGAGCTCCTCTCCAGGCTAGTAGTTTGCATACACTAGATGCGTACATTACATGTTGCACATAGCGTTCAAAATAGGCTGATAAGGCATAATTGACATTGTTTGCATACACTAGAGGCGTATATTCCATGGTGCAAAAAGCGTTCAAAATAGGCAAATAAGGCACATTTGACATAGTTTGCATACACTAGATGCTTACATTCCATGGTGCACAAAGCTTTCAAATTTGGCCGACTAGGCATATTTGAATCCAATGGCGTTGCACTTACTTCAAGCATTTCATCTCCGAATAGGAAATTGGTACTGTCGTCTGAATCCTCCTGATTTGGTAGCACTAATTCATTTTTGTCTCTGACCACTTCTTTGCTATTACTGCTAACATTGTCTTTAGTAGGAGCTTCCTTCGATTCAACAGAACAGGATGCTAAAGCAAAGCTAAGAACAAAACATAATGCAAATGCCTTCATGATGAATTGACCTCTGAAATCTGAAAAAATGTCGCAATCGTTCTGAAACGTGCATGTGATCTTCCAAATTATTTTCAGTTCATATATGCCATGGTAAACAGACGTCATTGCATTCGAAAATTGTCTCAGAAATTGCCTTTTTGTACCTGAAGGACCCACACAATTTTTTAAAAATTAATAACTGTGTTGAAATTTTTCTGACAAAATTTAAAAGTCGCGGGAATTAACTGTCGGGGAGGGGGCTATGTGGGAGGATCTTTCCTTGGAGAAATATGTCATGAGGGAACAGAAATTCAATGAAAAGGGCGCATGATTTTCTAAAATTAGTATAAAAAAACAATGAAAAAATAAACATGGAAAAGTTTTTTCAATTGAAATTAAAGAGTAGCATTGAAACTTAAAACAAACAGAGATTATTACGCATATGAGGGGTTCTAAAAATACTTTAGCATAAAGAGCGTTTTTAGTGACACTTGCATACTTGGAATGCGTACATTCCATGGCGCACAATGCGTTTAGAATAGCACCAAAAGCTATTTTTAGTGACACTTGCATAGTTGGAATACGTACATTTCATGGTGCACAATGCGTTTAGAATAGCACCAAAGGCTGTTTTTAGTGACACTTGCATACATGGAATGCGTACATTCCATGGTGCACAATGCGTTTAGAATAGCACCAAAAGATGGAATGTACGCATTCCAAGCATGCAATTGTCACTAAAAACGCCTTGTTAGGTTATTTTGAACACATTGTGAACCACGGATGGTACGCATTCCAAGCATGCCATTGTCACTAAAAACGCCTTGTTAGGTTCTTTTTAACACATTGTGTACCATGGAATGTACGCATTCCAAGCATGCAATTGTCACTAGAAACGCCTTGTTAGGTTATTTTGAACACATTGTGCAGCACTTGAAATAGAGGAATATGAAGATGATGAGAAGCCAAAGTCTGGCTTAAACAGATTTTCAAGGGACTCATCAGACGTTGATGGCTCCATATGCTCCTAGGGAAAAAAAGTTATCTATATATAACTGACACAATTAAGTAATTAGTACAACCAAGGAACTTTCACAACACTGTATTGCATCTCATAATCTCATAAAGTCCACTCTATTGCATCTCATAATCTCAAAATAACCTAACAAGGCGCTTTTAGTGACAATTGCATGCTTGGATCGGTACATTCCATGGTGCACAATGTGTTCAAAATAACCTAACAAGGCGTTTTCAGTGACAATTGCATGCTTGGAATTCGTACATTCCATGGTGCACAATGTGTTCAAAATAACCTAACAAGGCGTTTTAACTGACAATTGCATGCTTGGAATGCGTACATTCCATGGTGCACAATGTGTTCTCTTATGTATGAGTACCGGATACCAGTATCAACTCTCTCGAAGATAATTCCTGAGGTCTGTCAAGCAATATACTCAGCCCTGCAAGGAGAATACATGAAGGTATGTCAATCAACAAATACTCAATTACATTTTTAAAACATGATTATTTGCTTCCAAGCTGATTAGAAAAGGTCAACAGAACCTTGTTCTGAGCTTAAAGGGGATTGGGCTCCAGATGAAGGCCTGAATTTGTTTTACAGTGCCTAATGAGTGTTTTCGGTTCGCCTTAGATTGACAATGGATCGCAAGTAGGGGAAGAGAGGCGGTGTATATTTGTTTGTTGGAGAGAATTGCAAGGTAGGGTTATGACTGATTGTCTGAAATTGCATAATGGCGTGTTGAGCAAGTCCATTTTAGTCAAAGGAAGCGGTAATCGGAAAGTCACAAGCTAGACGTAAGTGTCATATGCCTTAATCAGCAGTGCCTCTGCTATTTGCAGGTCAATACTGTTTTGTGTGCGATAGCATATTGTCATGTTGTTGTAAATGTCAATTGTCTCGTCGTGTTCTTGTATGTGTCCTTTTATGGCTCCATTGTATTTATGTTGTTGCGCACGGATTTTCATGTTGTTAGTAGTGTAACCAATGTAGTTGTTTCTGCCGTTACATGCAAAATCGGGGCACGTAAATTGGTATACTCATTAGGAATGCTGTGTGTTAATTTCAATTCATTCTGAGCACTTTTATTTCAAAAGTCATTTTTTGCAAAAAGGTACAATAGGCCAACTTTTTTTAATGTGCTCTAATGAATGATTTGAGACTGCCATGGTCTCTAGGGACCCATTAGAAATGCTGTGTGTTAATTTCAATTCATTCTGAGCACTTTTATTACAAAAGTCATTTTTTGCAAAAAGGTACAATAGGCATTCCCCTGTTCCTGAACAACTTATTTGGGATAAAACTAATAGGAATAACCACCACTTCTTGCCTCAATTTGCTATTAAATTAGAATTTGTTGTAGATGTAGAATTTGCTGGTTGTAGAATTTGTGAAGAGATTTTAACCCTTAGGTTAATTCCCCTGTTCCTGAACAACTTATTTGGGATAAAACTAATAGGAATAACCACCACTTCTTGCCTCAATTTGCTATTTTAGTAGCAGTAGTAGTGGTAGTAGTAGTAGTAGTAGTAGTAGTACTAGTAGCAGTAGTAGTAGTAGTAATGGTAATAGTAGTAATAGTAGTAGTAGTGGTAGTAATAGTAGTAGCAGTAGCAGTAGTAGCAGTAGTAGTAGTAGTAGTGATGGTAATAGTAGTAATAATAGTAGTAGTGGTAGTGATAGTAGTAGTAGTAGTAGTAGTAGTAGTAGTAGTAGTAGGTGGGATAAGAGGCCATGAATTGAAAACTTTGTCACTTATTACAACTTAAGCTTGCGAATACTAAAGAAAAAGAAGAAATACTGAGTTGGTAATTGTATTATTTTTTACCCAATACTCTTCAATCCTCAGTCACCAAAACAATTTCAATTTACAACAGTATTGCAATATACATCAAGGGCACAGAATGAAGACTATCGAAAGTTGTTTGTAACGTTACAAATAATTGGTTTTCTTGTGTTTCCATTGAAAAAATTGGGAATACAACAAAATTGACCCCCCTCCTATATCTGTATGAATTGGCAACACAAAAAGGGAGCATTTACTCCCCCACATTTTTGCCCCCAATAGCTGTCTTCGTATTTTTATCGAAAGCCGGTTTTCTTGTGTTTCCATTGAAAAAATTGGGAATACAACAAAATTGACCCCCCTCCTATATCTGTATGAATTGGCATATTCGTATCATTGTAGGATTCCCACTGTTAACCAAGGGACTACGCAGTTCCGTTTGACGTCTACTCCTATGGTTATGAAAATATTAAACTACGAGACAAGTGTAGCAGTGATAAGATGGTACTGTCATAGTCATCTTAACACTTTACGTATTCGTATCATTGTAGGATTCCCACTGTTAACCAAGGGACTACGCAGTTCCGTTTGACGTCTACTCCTATGGTTATGAAATCACTGATAAACTACATAGTAAAACTTGAAGTGTTTGGGTCAGTGTGATGCTGGATGTACTCAGTGGAATGGCTAAAACGAGGTTTGCCACACGCACATATATCTGGTTACATAATAAAATTACTTCTAAAGAAATTGATGATGTGATTTCCGCTGAAATACCTGATGAAAATGTCGATAAAGGGTTATATGATATTGTTGTAAAAAATATGATACATGGACGCTTAAACGTTGAAAGAATTACTAAGCCATTTTAAAAGCCATTAACCATTTTAAGCCATTAACCAAATTTCGGACATTCACAGTAACATATACACTAAGTTCAACCAATAACAGCCTATCTTCAAAGCTTTGATTTTCATTTAGTTCTCGCTTAAACGTTGAAAGAATTACTAAGCCATTTTAAAAGCCATTAACCATTTTAAGCCATTAACCAAATTTCGGACATGTGCACGATGGAATGTGAGTATTTCAATAGTGCCATTTTGCATACATACACTATTTGAATATAATGAGAATGCGTTGAGCACGATGGAATATGATTATTTCAATAGTGCCATTCTGCATACATACACTATTTGAATCTAATGAAAATGTGTTGTGCACGATGGAATCTGAGTATTTCAATAGTGCCATTCTGCATACATACACTATTTGAATATAATGAGAATGCGTCAGCGTTGCCATGTTGAACCATGCTGCAAAAGCAAAAGGAGTTGATTAAATTTGATAACTGCTTTCGTTCATAATACCAAGATTTTATAAGATTTTTCTTTTGGCTGATGCAAAATGATGAAGGTTTTAGGACTTTACTATATTTTCCTCAGCGTTGCCATGTTGAACCATGCTGCAAAAGCAAAAGGAGTTGATTAAATTTGATAACTGCTTTCGTTCATAATAGAGGGCAGGAAGGATGGGGTTCAATTCCGTCAATCGGATTCTTTTTTTTATGTCATTCTATATGATAATAAGAATTAGAATGTAATGACACTAAAGATATGTACGGTTAGAGCAAGGTCGAATTCCTGTCAGGGTACCAGTGAATGGCGGAGGGCAGGAAGGATGGGGTTCAATTCCGTCAATCGGATTCTTTTTTTTATGTCATTCTATATGATAATAAGAATTATCAGCATTAAACTGTCCCTTAAATTTAAACACGTGCATTTAATTCGAAAATGACGCTACTGCTAGTCAGCTTACTGTAGCTGTGTTTCTCTTGTCTCCGCGAACCCACGCGCGGACTACTTTGGAGATAAATATCGTTTTTCTTTGTCCGCTAGATCTCTGAAGTCGTTTTTCTTGCTTCTACTTACCTAAGTCGTCCGCTGGCGTGCTAAATTTTTATCCGCTGTGAGAGATCAGGATGAAACTTGGTGGAAAGAATAAGCACAAGTCCAAGATAGGTGACTGACATAACCGGACCGGATCTGCTCTCTTTGGTGGAGTTGGGGGGAGGGGGAGTAATTCGGAAAATTAAAAAAACTGAGGGATTTGTAACTTACGAACGGGTGGTCAAATCTTAATGAAATTTGATCTATAGAAGGAACTCATGTATCAGAGCTCTTATTTCAAATTCCGAGCTCACTGTCGACCAGTGAACTGTGAAATAATTTCAATTTTCTTTTTTATATAACTTTTAAACAAAAATTAAACCAAGTGTTAATCATACTATAATTTTTTTTCGCCAAAAACAAGTACCTTATTTCATATCCAAAGATAGGGCATGGAGCTATATCTGAGTTTACCCTAAATCTAAAGGGTGATGTTTTCTTGTACATTGCCAAAGTACAGACACACAAAAGCTCAGTCCCCGACCAAAACTCGGGTTGCCCTTTGGCAAGGCATAGCACCCGGTGGCCACCCATTCCAGGGTTACGGTAACCATTTGTGGGGTAGAAGGGGCTCCCTCTGAGCCTCGGCTCATATATATATTAAATAAAAAAAAGAAAGTTTTTTTAAATGAAAGTATGGAGCGACATTAAAACTTAAAACGAACAGAAATTACTCCGTATATGAAAGGGGCTTTTCCTACGCTGGAATGTGAGCATTTCAATAGTGCCATTGAGCGTAGTTACACTATTTGAAGATATTGGGAATTCTTTCTGCACGCTAGAATGTGAGCATTTCAGTAGTTCCATTGAGCGTAGTTACACTATTTGAAGATATTGGGAATGCGTTTTGCACGCTGGAATGTGAGCATGTCAATAGTGCCATTGAGCGTAGTTACACTATTTGAACATATTGGGAATGCGTTCTCCCCACACAGAATAGATGTGTTATTGTATTTACCCGTTTAGGCAAACTGAATTGTTTGGATCTCTCCAACTAAAATTGCCTCACTCTCCATCTTGGTTGCCTCACTCGAACTTTCGGGCAAACCATCTTCTTTTCGGTTAGAGTTCAAACCCCACACAGAATAGATGTGTTATTGTATTTACCCGTTTAGGCAAACTGAATTGTTTGGATCTCTCCAACTAAAATTTTTTTGACAATCTGCATGCAAAGAATGTGTATTGATTTAGTTCAACCTTCTCCTCAACATCCCCCTAAATTTTCACGTTCATATCCTTAGCCTTGCCAGTAATAGGAGTCATTATCCGAAAGTTCCCTAAACCCTTCTTGAAATATGCCTTTTTGACAATCTGCATGCAAAGAATGTGTATTGATTTAGTTCAACCTTCTCCTCAACATCCCCCTAAATTTTCACGTTTAGTGATTCAATGGATGCATAATTCAATTGATTGTAATGTCTTTTAAAAAAAGTGGAGACACCAAAGGCTAAGTTTTAATGATTCAATGGATGCATAATTCAATTGATTATGATTTGTTTTACAAAAAAAAACACCAAATGGTTTATTTTAGTGATTCAATGGATGCATAATTCAATTGATTGTAATGTCTTTTAAAAAAAGTGGAGACACCAAAGGCTAAGTTTTACGAACGGGTGATCGGATCTCAATGAAATTTGATATTTAGAAGGATATCGTGTCTCAGAGCTCTTACTTTAAATCCCGAACAGATCTTGTTACATTGGGGGTGGAAGTTGGGAGGAGGAAACCTAAAACTTGGAAAACACTTAGAGTGATGCTACAGGACTGGTGACTTACTTTCTCAGAATAATAACGACGAGGCATTATTAGTTATAGCAGGGCCAGTATATTAAACATAAAACCAAGTTAGATACAGTAAAAATTTATGTTTCAGTCACTCACTATGTTAAGATTAACAGACATTCCTCTTATCAGTATCCTAGTCTCTTTAAAAGGAGACTTTATCTGACTGCACACTTGGAGGAATCTATTCTCAGAGTAAACATAAAACCAAGTTAGATACAGTAAAAATTTATGTTTCAGTCACTCACTATGTTAAGATTAACAGACATTCCTATTTTACAGTTTTTTTCCTTTTTTTAGTTTTGTTTTCTTTTCCAGTTTTTAGTTTTTTTTTAGTTTTTAGTTTTTTTTTCTTTTTAGTTTTTTTTGTAGTTTTTACCTTTTTAAAAAATTTTTCTTTTTTAGTTTTCTTTTTCTCCTTTATTTTACAGTTTTTTTCCTTTTTTTAGTTTTGTTTTCTTTTCCAGTTTTTAGTTTTTTTTTAGTTTTTAGTTTTTTTGGATACAGCATTAGACTTTACAGTCCCTACAGGCAGTGCTGATCTTTGTTTCTTGGCCATTCAGCCAGGAAGTGCAATGGGGGGGGGGCAACAAATGCACCAAATAAATGTATATTAAGCAGTAGACTGAGCTTAAAAAAAAAGGTAAAGGATACAGCATTAGACTTTACAGTCCCTACAGGCAGTGCTGATCTTTGTTTCTTGGCCATTCAGCCAGGAAGTGCAAAAATTAGGATCGTGTTCTGGCTCAAAATTTGGCTAAGAGACAACGGATAAATACAACGACGATTAAACAGCCGGTTTATTTGACTTCCCGCTCTGAGGACATGTTTATGGATCGTGTTCTGGCTCAAAATTTGGCACCAATTCAATACGAAATTAGGATCGTGTTCTGGCTCAAAATTTGGCTAAGAGACAACGGATAAATACAACGACGATTAAACAGCCGGTTTTTCACATATGCTAGCATATGTTAACATATGCTAACATATTCAAATATATTGTGAAAGCTGCTAAACATATTCAAATACCTAGCATAACATATGCTAACATATTCAATGTTATGCTAACATATTCAATATAACATATTCAATATAACACATTCACATATGCTAGCATATGTTAACATATGCTAACATATTCAAATATATTGTGAAAGCTGCTAAACATATTCAAATAAAATATCCATTGTAATTTGTGATTTTGTACATTTCTTTATTTTTGAGACATTTTTGTTTATTTTCATTTTGGCCATCTGCTGGTACGAAAATTGACAGCACCAGCTGGCATTCCTGCCTCTGTCAATATTTTGTATACCATGTAATTGGAAATATCCATTGTAATTTGTGATTTTGTACATTTCTTTATTTTTGAGACATTTTTGTTTATTTTCATTTTGGCCATCCCTGTGCGTCACCCTGCGGGCGCGCTGCGCGCGTCCAAATCCGCTCCCGGCGGATTTGTCGATTCCCCCTCCCGGTACCAAAACGCTCAACTGCTTTTGTTGTCCCACCGCACTGCCGGGCGTGGATGTGGGGGTGGATGACGCACTTCCCTGTGCGTCACCCTGCGGGCGCGCTGCGCGCGTCCAAATCCGCTCCCGGCGGATTTGTCGATTCCCCCTCCCGGTAAATTTCCGATTGTATCCACATTCTCCTCGACAGATCTAACTCAGCTTACAAGCTTCGACTGTAGCTGGCTGCATCAAGATACCAAAACAATATCTCAGAGTATCCAATAATCCGATTGTATAGATTTCCGATCGAAATCGATTGTATCCAATTTCCGATTGTATCCACATTCTCCTCGACAGATCTAACTCAGCTTACAAGCTTCGACTGTAGCTGGCTGCATCAAAATGTATAACGATTTATTGTGAATTTTTTTTCAGTATGGTGGTAATCCAGTGGCCTGTAGTATGGGTTTAGCAGTATGTGTGGGTGGGTGGTATGGGTGGTATATACCCTGTAGTATGGGTGGCCTGTAGTTTAGTTGTTCTGAGTCTAAATGTATAACGATTTATTGTGAATTTTTTTTCAGTATGGTGGTAATCCAGTGGCCTGTAGTATGGGTTTAGCAGTATCCCAACTGCCTACCTGGTCACCTGTTGAATGGCTAGCAGGCGCACTCACACTCAAACTCACACATCCACTTCCACTTCCACTGACTCACTCACTTACTCGCCCACTCTCACACTTACAGTTACTCACACATTCAAGCACTCATACTCACACTCAAGCACTCATACTTACTCACTACCACTTACTCACTCACACTCGTACATACGCCTACACTTACTTTTCCGCACTTGATGTTGGATGAAATGGAAACACCTGGTTCCTTCCACAAGTATACGTAAGAAAGGCGTTTTGGAACACTGATCTTGATGTTGGACGATACGGAGACACCTGATTCCCGCCACAAGTACAAGTAAGGAAGCAGTTTTAGAACAATGATCTGATGTTGGATGAAATGGAAACACCTGGTTCCTTCCACAAGTATACGTAAGAAAGGCGTTTTGGAACACTGATCTTGTCTCAATTGTCTTGTTTTATACACACGCCCTTCTGTCTTCTTATTTTTGGACTAAAAATAGTCCAAGTAGTCTTTTGGACTTCTTCTTTCTCTGATAGGGTTTCAATAAAACAAGAGTTTCCCCCTTTCAAAAAAAAATATCGATTATTTCTCAATTGTCTTGTTTTATACACACGCCCTTCTGTCTTCTTATTTTTGGACTAAAAATAGTCCAAGTAGTCTTTTGTGAATCTTGCATAGTCCCCATTTAAAGAGAGCTAAATTAATCCTTTATGTAACAACATGCCTCAGACAAGTATTTTTCGAAAAGCTTCTTTTACTATCTTATTTACTATGCGCCGTAGTTTTTCTGTTCTAGGTTCCAGCTCTTTCCGATGAATCTTGCATAGTCCCCATTTAAAGAGAGCTAAATTAATCCTTTATGTAACAACATGCCTCAGACAAGTATTTTTTCATTTTTTTTTGTTCATTTTTACAATAGTTTGTATTTGTACAGTGCAAAGATTCTGCCCAAGGAAGCTTTTGATCTAACGTTCTAGAGGGGGTTCGCCGGTTCCCTCCCTCTAGCAAGGTGCATTTAATTTCTAGTTTTTGCCCTTCATCATTTTTTTTTGTTCATTTTTACAATAGTTTGTATTTGTACAGTGCAAAGATTCTGCCCAAGGAAGCTTTTGATCTTTTCCCGTATTGAGAAGTATAGTATCTTATCCTAAGACACAAATAGAAATGGTCAGTGTAAGGGTATTAATTATTGATTATTGGCTGTCAGAGTATCAATTCTAAAGTGAGATACCAATGTTTTGCACCCTTAGGCACTTGTTAGGCTTTTTCCCGTATTGAGAAGTATAGTATCTTATCCTAAGACACAAATAGAAATGGTCAGTGTAAGGGTATTAATTATTGAAATCTCACAACACCCGAATAGTAAAAGTAATTCGAGTCTTATCATTTGTTTCGCTAGTAGTATCCAGTTATTACATTCCAGTAGTACATATCCAGTACAATAGTACATATCCAGTAGTACATTCCCAACAGATCTATTATAAACTCAGTAATCTCACAACACCCGAATAGTAAAAGTAATTCGAGTCTTATCATTTGTTTCGCTAGTAGTATCCAGTTATTACATTGTCTGAGGTTGGTGTAGGGATGGCTTGGTACAGTTGTTACACTCGTTACACTTGTTACGCTGTTACAGGGGGTGTTGGTGTCTGAGGTTGGTGTAGGAATGGCTTGGTACAGTTGTTACACTTGTTACGCTGTTACAGGGGGCGTTGGGGTCTGAGGTTGGTGTAGGGATGGCTTGGTACAGTTGTTACACTCGTTACACTTGTTACGCTGTTACAGGGGGTGTTGCTCAGGCTAAGGGTATTAAGGGGCAATTTTCAGAAAATACTTAGGGGAATGTTGAATTAAATTAAAACAGACCATGTATATGAAGGGTATAATAAGGGCGCATATGAAGTATCTTAAAATCGCTGCTGCTTCTACTGTTAATACTACGACTCAGGCTAAGGGTATTAAGGGGCAATTTTCAGAAAATACTTAGGGGAATGTTGAATTAAATTAAAACAGACCATGTTGAGGGACTTGAACCCGCGACCCTCAGGTTAAAAGCCTGATGCTCTACCGACTGAGCTAACTGGGCTGTTGAAGTATCTAACAGTGCAAGAATTCATAATCAGTAACCAATAGATAATTTAAGGGACAAAGAACAGCATTCACGATCATTGAGGGACTTGAACCCGCGACCCTCAGGTTAAAAGCCTGATGCTCTACCGACTGAGCTAACTGGGCTGTTGAAGTATGGCAATAATTTTGTTGGACCCAGAAAGGATGCAGTTTAACCATGAAAGTGACCCTTGACTCTATACTTGACCCTTGGGGACAAGTTGGATAATATATTTTACAGGAGTTCGCTTTTTTATTGAAGACTCCTCCTTTATTGGTGATTTTAGGCAATAATTTTGTTGGACCCAGAAAGGATGCAGTTTAACCATGAAAGTGACCCTTGACTCTATACTTGACCCTTGGAAATCCTATTGTGTATGAGACACAAGATGAATTATCCTAGGGCTAAAGGGATACCCAAGTAAGGTGGGGTAGGTACACGTCAAAGCGAAATGTACCAGGGTTACATAAATAAAAGTGAAAGAAACTACAGCACAGGTGGTCAATCACCATGGATATTAATAGAGTACAGTTTATCTATGTAATGCTTACATATAATTGAGTGTTTCATATTTCCCAAGGAAGCAAATGTTTTACTTTGTTTACAAATTGCGAGTTACGGATGTGTCCTTTAGAAACACCAGGCTTTGCTCTCAAGAAAATATGGGAAATAAATTTGCCCTGTTTGTTACTTCATTCGAGTTTATTATTGTACAACACTCTTGTCAAGCAGTTGACATAATTGCTAAGGTAACCAGGCAGACTTATGCCGTGTTAGTGCACTTCTTTTCTACCCTTGACTGTTTTAAGAATAAAAGTCAGGCTGGGCAAGCAGGACAAAGACAAGCCTTTTCCTGTAGGCCATACTGTATTCTGGTCAACTTGCCACACTTCAGATCATAAACACGAATTGGACATGCACGACCAGTTGGCCGGTTTTTGCTAGCCGGCTAGTGCTTGTCAAAGGTAGTAAGCGTATTCAACGCTTTGGACTTTGGCAGAGCGTTGGGATTGAATAAATAGGCTAATTTAATTGTTAACAAGGAATATGATGGATTTCGATAGCGTTAACAGAATGAAAGTGGAGGAGTTGAAAGAGTATCTTCGATCACGAGGACTTATGGTAACAGGGAGAAAAGCAGAACTGATAGCTCGTGTTTTTGCAGGAATGGAAAACAAATTGACTCCCGTGAAAACAGCGACGGAAGTAAACAAGCAGCTTCAGGACGAGTAATGCTCTAAATTGATACAAGGATCGCAAGTCGTAGAAACAGCAAGTTCATAAGTAGGAAACACAAATTGAAGTCAACCGCCATTTTGAGAAGTGGCCGTTCTTGTTAGATGGTGAAGAAAACTGCATGTACTAAATCATTCTTTTGCAACTTTTAGGCTACTAAATCCTTGCTCTATGTTATTTTGTGTATAGAAGAGCTTGGGAAATGGGTTATATCACCAACAAGCACAACCCTCTAGAATTTTGAGTCACCGGTCAAAAGTTTTAGTTTTCGAGGGTAATAGCTACGTATGTTGAAAAAATGAAGATATTAGACTCTTTTATGATTGCATATGGTAAAGAAAGTGCTTAAAGGCTCTTTTCCTATGTCAAAAGTTTTAGTTTTCGATGGTAATAGCTACGTATGTTGGAAAAATGAAGATATTAAACTATTTTATGATTGCACATGGTAAAGAATGTGCTTAAAGGCTCTTTTCCTAAACAAGTGGCGAGTCTGGAAAGACACTTTGAGCCCCTGACTGTCACTGTTACAGTGGAGCCATCACAGATGGAAAGCAGTGAAGTGGATCATGCAATAGATGTGGAATCACTTGAGCTAGTGGAGGATGACGATGTACCTGCATCGGAGGAGCTGAGCGACGTACAGGCACTACCTAGTGAAGTTGCTGTGATAGAGCAGGAGTCAAAGTCACAGTCAGAGTCTGACCAGTAACATCACTAGTATTTCGTCCCCAGATCCCTAAACTTTCTTTTCAAATGGGCTTCTCGCTTTCAGCCAAATAACTCTGAAAGTATTCTTTGTTTTACAAATAAGTATGGTAGGAATTTTTTAGGAATTTTATTGTATTTAGGCTTTTATAAATATTGGTAACGGTTCCTTCAACTGTACACTTGAAAAAGGTTTTTAAACCGAAAGCTTGTGAGCTGGCGTCATGAAAAGTGATTTTGCGTGAAACAATTGACTGGTTGAACTCTAATTTAACCAGAACTGTCATTGTTTTTAACCGTAGGGTTCTACCATTCATAATTGTTGGTTGACCTTTTCAGGCGTAGATTTCGAAAAGAAGAATTCGTAGGCTATAAATAAGTCTATATAAAATAAGAATTATAAGCTGACAAATAGAATTCTAGCCACGCAAAAGTAAGGTTTAATTTTTCATAGACTTGTAAGCTTATTAACATCAGATTTAGTTATTTTCTTTCTGTCCATTATTGTAGTTTATTTCAGATTCAGCTGATAATGATAGCATGTTAGCTTACTCAAGAGTTTCATAGACTTGTAAGCTTATTAACATCAGATTTAGTTATTTTCTTTCTGTCCATTATTGTAGTTTATTTCAGATTCAGCTGATAATGATAGCATGTTAGCTTACTCAAGATTAGTTTTCGATGGTAATAGCTACGTATGTTGAAAAAATGAAGATATTAGACTATTTTATGATTGCAAATGGTAAAGGCTGTGATTAAAGGCTCTTTTCCTATTTCAAAAGTTTTAGTTTTCGAGGGTAATAGCTAGGTCTGTGAAACAAATGTAGATATTAGACTATTTTATGATTGCACATGGTAAAGAATGTGATTAAAGGCTCTTTTCCTATGTCAAAAGTAAATTACTCTAACATCTTGGTTGAGATACACATGACCATCCATTTGAGAAAGCAAATCCATTGAATTCAGGTAGACTTTATCATCTTTGGATGTAAACTATGTTGTTCGTTTTTGTGATCTATGTTGTTCGTCTTTATTGAGTACCAATTTGTCACCAATTTGCCAATTTTTATTCTTGTTATCATTTGCCATCATTCAGATTCAACTGTTGCATTAGTTTTGGTACCTGGATTTAGGAGATGCCAATGCTGTCTACTATGTGACAGGTGCATTGGTAAGATCTGAACTGAGACTAAGGGGCAGTCAATACTGCACTAACATTTTAGTAGATAATTGTCAGTCAATAACATTAGAAGAGGATTGCTTGGACGCTGTTGATGATGAGGTTAAGGTATTTCTGAAAAATGTTAACCGGGGAGGCCTTCTGTCACCTAGTACATTTGCGTATAATACACCAGTATGATGTTAACTGCTTAAGTAAGACCCCATTTTTGGATGAAGGTGGCCAAACTTTGAAAACATGGTTTTAGGGCAGATAGCCACCTCAAAGATTGGAGAGTATGCTTATCGAAGAAACATGGCAAGATAGAATTTTCTCCACCATTTTTCATGCCATTTTACCATATTAACAACTGTTCCTTCGTTTCTAGCCTGGCAAAGGATATATGAAAATTTTTTATGCCTACTGATTACACCTGTAATGTTATAGTGCTAGTCAATGTAGAAAGCAGGCATTTGATAGGGCATACATATATTAAAATTGATTACAACATAATAATGTTCTATTTCAATGAATTTACTTCATCGGTTAACCTATTAACCTGTTCAGTTACTGATATACACCAAACGGAACAAAAGTTGGGAAAATGAATATTATTATTATCATTAAGTTTAAAAGCACTAATATCTTCATTTTTTCAACATACGTAGCTATTACCCTCGAAAACTAAAACTTTTGACGTAGGAAAAGAGCCTTCAATCACATTCTTTACCATTTGCAATCATAAAATAGTCTAATTTCTTCATTTTTTCAACATACGTAGCTACTACCCTTGAAAACTAAAACTTTTGACATAGGAAAAGAGCCTTTAATCACATTCTTTACCATTTGCAATCATAAAATATTGCAGGAGAGTATTTCAGTTAGCGAGTTAAGAGACGCAGAGAAACTGATAGTTAAACATGTACAGAGTGACGTTTTTGTCGACTTTGAGACGTGTCCGAATGGAAGAGTTAAGGGTCAGTTAGCAAGGTTAAAGCCTATTGTGTTGGAAGGGGTACTAAGGGTAGGTGGTAGGCTTGGTAATGCCCATCTTGATTTTGATGCCAAACATCCAATGATCATGCCACTTTACCATGTGCAATCATAAAATAGTCTAATATCTTCATTTTTTCATCATACGTAGCTATTACCCTCGAAAACTAAGACTTTTGACATAGGAAAAGAGCCTTTAATCACATTCTTTACCATCTGCAATCATAAAATAGTCTAATCTCTTCATTTTTTCAACATACGTAGCTATTACCCTCGAAAACTAAAACTTGTGACATAGGAAAAGAGCCTTTAATCACATAGTAGCACGGCATTGATGGGTGCAAAGGGGAGGTCTCAAAATTTCGGTAGAAAAAGCAGTGGGCCGAAAAGAGTTTTAAAATGTTACAGGTGTGGTAAGGAGGGCCATTTCAAGCGAGATTGCCCGGGGCAGAAGGGTCGTGGTGTGCTAGAGCATGTAAAGGTAGCAGAAAGTCGAATGAAAGATGAAATTCATGGGGCCTTTACAATGTTTTCAGAAAAAACACTATTTTATGATTGCAAATGGTAAAGATGTGATTAAAGGCTCTTTTCCTATGTCAAAAGTTTTAGTTTTCGAGGGTAATAGCTACGTATGTTGAAAAAATGATAATATTAGACTATTTTATGATTGCAAATGGTAAATAATGTGATTGAAGGCTCTTTTCCTATGTCAAAAGTTTTCGTTTTTGAGGGTAATAGCTACGTATGTTGAAAAAATGAAGATATTAGACATCTAAAGCGGATCAAGTTCATTTTTTCTCTTTTTAGTTTATAATAATAGTAACATATGTATATTTATTCTTATTTTCGGATGATCTTTTTATCGGACCAGGATAAAAGAAAAAAGCGAGGCTTCCTTCCTAAACGACGGGATGTAATGTTACAGTTACCCCCGTCGTTTCTCTCCTTTAGTACAACCAGGATTGGAATGTAAAAGCTTAAATTTCAAGAATACCTGAACAACCTTTCAAGATTTCTTGCCTCAAATGCATCATTTAATTTCTCAGCTTGTCCTTGATAATGCAAATTTCTTAGATGATCAAATCGTTTCTGAATTTTCTTTGTAATAGCTTTAAATTCAGTTCTTTGCGTGTTTCTATCAATCATGTTTCTCAGATTACGGAGTAAACTCAGCTCTGGATCTTCATCCCACAGTCTTTTTTCTTTAGATTTGACCTTCATCTAAAAGTACCCTTGTCATCTCTAACGTCTTTACCCTTTTTTCTTAGATTTGGAAGAGGCGCATTAGATCTGATAATGGTATGCTTCTACACACTCATCCCTTTGCACTTCTAAAGGAACAACGGCAGTTAAGTATTACTCCCATCTGCTAAAGGGTTTTAAACGTTTCTTGAAGGCTGATCTTTTAAGAAGGGTTGGCACCATGTCTTCTTGGTGCACCACTCACTGCAAACCTGCCCATACTGCAGCCCCCGCAATTTGACCTCAAACGCCGCGGTGAAGGCAATGTAACGTGGAAATTACCGCTGCACTTTTTTCCACGACAGAAAAAAAACCCGACTTATATGACGGTGTAAACAATCGCACCCCTTAAAAAATTACCAGCCTCCTATGTAATTTTGTGGTATCAAAGTAGACATGCCTACCTTCTTCACAATGCTAATTTATCCTGCAACTGCTGAACGCACGTTCTCTTTGGCTCGTCGCCTTCGTACGTGGCTAAGGTCAACGATGAAGCAGACTAGGTTTAATAACTTAGCCATACTTCATTTCCACAAAACACGGACTGATGCTGTTGATATCATTGCAGTTGCCAACGAGTTTATTAAAAATGAAAACAGATCTCGACATTTTGGGAAATTTTCAACTGATGACTAGAAATTTCGAGCCGAACCAACAGTTGTATCCGTGGGACCTTTACAGGGAAGAGAGTGAATAGAGGTGCAGGATAAGAAACACCAATGAATTATACTTTTATGGCAATGCTCGTGTGGTACTTTGGTTGGAAAATGCATTCAAGAAGATAACTGAGAACATAGATGCAACAGTTGTATCCGTGGGACCTTTACAGGGAAGAGAGTGAATAGAGGTGCAGGATAAGAAACACCAATGAATTATAAAATGCAGAGAGAAAGTACCATTACTGCAGTACGAAAGTTAAAAATAGGATTTATCGACGTATTCATGATTGATAAAAGTTCTCACCAGACACTGGTCGTGGCAAATGAGTTAAAACTCAGGCAGCATATCAGGTAGATACAATAGGATGAATACCAAGAAAAAAAGTGCACATGCAATAAGTAATAACACAAGCAACCTATAAGGTAGATACAATTGGATAAATGTCTCAAATTGCTCATTAGAGCACATGAGAAAAAAGTGATCAAATGTGCCATTTGGCAAAATTGACATGCAATATTAAAAGTGATCAGAATGAGCTGAAATTAACACATGTGATGTGTCTTGCGTCCCTGAGGACCATGGCAGTCTCAAATTGCTCATTAGAGCACATGAGAAAAAAGTGATCAAATGTGCCATTTGGCAAAATTGACATGCAATATTAAAAGTGAGAAGGGTGTCGTTCTTAGAGTATCATCCTCTAACAAAGTAACGGCACCGTAGAGAGAAGGGGATGTAGAGAAGGGCGTGGAGAGGTATAAGGTATACAGATGTGACGTCACAAGGCTTCCTTGATATAATGTAATATAACACAAAACTTTTTAAAACATAAAATAACTCACCGTCTCTTTCCTGGATGTATCCTGTGGGAGTCTATGGGTTTGAGCTGCCGGTTTCGAAGAAAGAAGTTTTGAGGCTGCAACACAGGTTAGTGTTTGAAGTGATATCATTTTTCTCATGGCAGGATTCAACCAAGGACAAGGGTGTCGACATCATATTAGAAATGCTGGCGAATGTCAATCTATCAAACGATTTGAAATTATTGGGGCGAAACGGAAGAGTTGCTGTGAGTATTAGATCAGTTTAAGCCATGTTTACACCACTGCAATCCAAAACTGGTAAACATCCGCATCTGCGTCACTTTCACTTTGGACCAGTAGGTGGCCGTCAGCTTCTACTGAATTGCTCAGCATTTTGACAAACTGCTTTTTATTCTGCTCATTTGAAAGAAAGAGATCTTGATTACCAGAAACTAGAACTTCTTCATCGATATTTACGTAAGCAGAAGTGCGATCTGCTTGCCGCTGATGCTCATGGTCTTTTATTGATGGACCTCTACAGTAACTCAGCGTTTGTATAATACACATGATATTTATCCTTCAAAATCTTTGTTTTGTCATTTGCAACTGTGGTTCTGGAATTATTGTTATTATTGCTATCAGTTTCGATATATTGACAAAGATTTTTGATTTCTGTTTGTTGTTCCGTGCTTGCTGTTACAAACAACTTTGACTTGATCGTTCTCCTTACTGTGTTTTTCGTTTTGTTTTTTTGACCACGAGTTTCCATGAAGGATGCAAACCAGAGAGTGGTTCGGGCATTGGAAATAAGCTCACTTGCACTGACACCTGTCACAAATTCTCTTGCAAAAATGCTGATGACAAGTTGGATTTTTCCACCGATGACGACTTTAGTGAAGCCGATGAAGAAGAATGCAAATTTAAAGCTTGAAATTGCCTACTTCATGTACATCCTTGGGTACAAAGTTAAGAAAACAGAATCCTGACATTTAAAAAAATGTTGTCCTGTTGACTGTCAAGTGTCTACTTGGTCATCGTATGGAAGTTGCTCGGCTACTTGTGGTTCTAATGGAACTCAGGTACGAACAAGGCAAAAGTCCGTGACAGAGACGTGTGGTGGCAACTGTTCTCATTCTCTAATAGAAAATCGCGCATGTAACAGGAAATGTTGTCCTGTTGACTGTCAAGTGTCTACTTGGTCATCGTATGGAAGTTGCTCGGTTACAAACTTCGACCAGTGTTTACATATAATAATGGTTATTGGGAAGTGTACAGTCGGTTTCAGGGGATTTTTTTTGGTTTTGGGGGTGGGGTTGAGGGGAGGGGGCTATGTGGGAGGATCTTTCCATGGAGAAATGTGTCATGGGGGAACAGAAATTCAATGAAAAGGGCGCAGGATTTTCTAAAATTACTATAAAAAAACAATGAAAAAATAAACATGGAAAGATTCATATTACAAACAGGTAAGGGGCCTTCCTATGGGAGCACCTCTATCAGGCCTACTCGCAAATATTTTCGTCGAAAATCTTGAAAATTGGGCCCTAGATTCGTATTTTCTTAATCATGTGTTTTGGGGACGTTTCATGGACGACGTAATTTCAGTTTGGAATTATGGCGAAAGTGAACTTAAAGGTTTTCTAGAACATTTAAATACTTACGATAGAAACCTGAACGGAACAAATTTTAAAGGAGCAGAACGAGATATCCGACGAGCTCTGGAGTCCTGGAACAGAGAGACCATCGTCAAGACATTTGCTGAGGAATCAATCTCATGGAAATTTAATCCTCCTGCGGCTAGCCATCAAGGTGGCGTATGGGAAAGAGTTATAAGATCGATTCGACGCATCCTGCATGGCCTCCTTGGCGAACATCTTGTAGACGACGAAACACTCTCTAGTGTAACTACGCAGAATGGGACTATTGAAATACGCACATTCAATCGTGCACAACGCATTCTCATTATATTCAAACAAAGTAACTACAAAGAATGGCACTGTTGAAATACGCACATTCCATCGTGCACAGCGCATTCTTATTAAATTCAAACAGTGTAACTACGCAGAATGGCACTATTGAAATATTCACATCCTCTCGTGCGCAACGCATTCTCATTATATTCACCTTATTACCTTTTAGGTAGACATCGAATTGCTTGAAGTACAACCTAACGTTTTCTATCTTTGATGTAAACTGCTCCGGTCGTCTTGACAATGTCCCCGTTCCAGTAGCCATTTCTTGACACTGTTTAATCTGTTCGATACACTTCTGGTCCACTAATGTTGTGTACGAGCGCAGTAAGGCACACACGAAAGATCACAGTAACTCAAGACAAGCAGGCATACTTTCCTCGACATGTTTAATGTTTTCCTTTGGTCGTTGCAACGATCTGTATTATCAAAGCACTTCCTTCCCTACTGATGCCGTACATTACTGCAGCACCCAGGTTTTCTTAGAAGCGAAGATGTCGCGCCAGATTAGATGATGGCAGCTGGGTTTTTTGTGGGTAACTGTAATCACAATTAAAGCTCTTGCATAGTAATTATTACTTTTTTATCGTCGTCATTTTTCTTCTAACAATTCTCTTCAAAGTGATATCTTACCTTGGGCCTTTCCGTAGTAACCGGGATCTATTTAGAACAAGAAAAGAGAAAAATGAAGTTGAATTGCATTCCCGACTTTCACTTTAAAAAGTCAACCGCCTCTTAATATTCTACTTCTAATAGTTAAGAAACATTAACTAATTCAAACTTATACAATGAAATGGCCGTCTTTTTTCCAGAATTACAAAAAGATGTATATCTTCAACAGATCCGGTTCTGCCTGACGAAGTTACTACAAGTGATGGGTTAAAATCGAATGAGCCTGCTGTAATTTGTAATGCCCTTTCGGAACATTTTGCAACTGTTGGGGCTCGATTTTCTCGTACTACAGTAGCTTCTGATAATGATCCTCCGCTTGAGACTTTTATGGGTACTTCTGTCGATGTATCAATGTATCTAAGACCTGTCACTCATGATGAAGTAATGTTCACCTTAACACCTAATTTATTCGTATCACTGTAAGACTCCCAATCTTAACCACAGGAATACGGTCTTCCGTTTGACTTCTCCATCCGTGGTCTTGGGACTCTTACACTACGACATAAGTGTATCAGCGATAAGATTGCACCGTAATATTCATCTTAACACTTTACTTACTCGCATCATTGTAAGACTCCCAATCTTAACCACAGGAATACGGTCTTCACTTATTCGTATCATTGTAAGATTCCCATCCTTAACCAAGGAAATACGGAATTTCCGTTTGACGTCCACTCCTATGGTTTAGGGAATCTTACATTACGAGATAGGTCTAACAGTGATAAGATGTTACCCATCTTAACACTTTACTTAGTCGTACCATTGTAAGATTCCCATCCTTAACCAAGGAAATACGGAATTCCGTTTGACGTCCATTCCTATGGTTTAAGGAAACTCAGTTACATCAGGGAAAATAGAACATTGGAACTTTCGAATTATCAAGTGGTCGTCTCACTTGCAGTTGGTAAGACCACGCAGTTGTCAAGGACACATCCCTCATTTTGTCCGACAAAGTACTCAAAAGTATGCTAACAGCATACGGACAGATCATGGGAATGAGGAGCGTTTTGTTTCTAGGGGACGCATTCCATCTTCACTGGGGATAGGGTGGAGCGGTAGTTATGGACGAGAGGAAATTTCATGTAACAGCGAAGGTTTACAAATGATAAGGCGTCTTTGGAATTGGCGAGTCATCCGAGTCAAATACGTTTCCCATTAACAAGGGCAGAACAATTTATGTACGACGCCAGACGGCGATTATGTACAAAATTTGTCCTGTCGTAAAATGTCAATAGGGCATTCAGAGAATCGTACGTGAAGATGTGTAAAAGGATAAACACATCCATAAACACAAAGAAAATCCGAGACACCACACCGAACTGATTTGACCAAGGGTTCAGAATCCACATCAGGGGGTCGTGCTGTTGCTGTGCTGAGTCAGTTTTCAGTGTGACAGGAAACACTGAATACCGCGGTAAACTTGAGATGTCACTCCTTAAAACGCAAAAACGTTTTACTTAAATGTGATCGGAGGTATTCTCAGCAAACAAGCGGGATGACTTCTCCCAGAGGCTGTACCTACCCCATATATAAAACTTACCAACGTTTGCAATCTCTCAGTGCAGCCCCCTGATAAGCAGTGGGGCCTATCCCCAGCGACCTTTTCTTTCCAAAAGGGAAAGCGGTTTCCCTGGGGGGTGGGGGATCGTTATTGACATTGCTGCAGGGACTGATCTATTCTCAATTTACAGCAATTTACCAACGTTTGCCCCCCTCCCGAAAACCCTCCTCTGGAGCATATGAATAGTGTCATTGATCTCATTCAGTAATACTGATATTAAACAATTTGAAAAAAGTATTAAATAAATCCGTATGGAACCGACTATCCGTGTTTGCAACCACTCTGCGTGCCTCTATGTCACTATCACAGCTGATTGCTTGGAGCATATGAATAGTGTCATTGGTCTCATTCAGTAATACTGATATTAAACAACTTGAAAAAAGTATTAAACAAATCTTTGTGAACCATGGAATGTAAGCATCTAGTTTATGATTACTATTTCAAATATGCCTTACTAGCCTATTTTGAACGAGTTGTGCATCATGGAATGAACGCATCTAGTGTATGCAAACTATGTCAAATATTTCTTATTTGCGTATTTTAAACACTTTGAGCACCATGGAATGTACGCATCTTGTGAATTCAAACTTTGTCAAATAAGCCTTACTAGCCTATTTTGAGGTCAAAAGGTTTGGCTGTACACTCCGAAGTCAAAAAAAGGCTTTTCAAAGAAATTTTTGCACTGCTGGGATGGTCCATCCATAATTAAAGACAAACATGGACCCAACACGTATCTCATTGAGCTCCCAGGTGGCAAGGAAGACGTGGTTCATGTCAACCGCTTAAAGCCTTTCATTTCCCAGGAATTACGTCCTGCCCCACCAGTCACAGAGACTGATCGACCGACCTGTAATGTTATAGTGCTAGTCAATGTAGAAAGCAGGCATTTGATAGGGCATACATGTATTAAAATTGATTACAACGTAATAACGTTCTATTTCAATGAATTTACTTCATCGGTTAACCTATTAACCTGTTCAGTTACTGATAAAGTGATATACACCAAACGGAACAAAAGTTGGGAAAATGAATATTATTATTATCATTAAGTTTAAAAGCTATTTACTGTACACTACTCTACCTAAGCTATGCTACCTATCTACCTAAACTACTACCTATACTACTCTACCTATCTACCTAAACTACTCTACCTACCTACTAACACTACTCTACCTCAGCTACTTTACCTATCTAAACTACTCTACCTACCTACTTACACTACTCTACCTATCTATCTAAACTACTACCTAAGCTACTCTACCTATCTACTTACACTACTCTACCTAAACTACTACTGTACCTCATCTTCTTTACCCACTTAGGCTTCTACATAATAGCAAAGTACATTGGCCCTCCCAAAAGTAATTGAATACCTCTAACAAATATGGCCTCAACAGAAAATGCGGCACATCTCAGAAAAACATTCAATTTCATAAAATGCCCTTAAAATAAATACAATGCCTATTCAGTTGAGTGAGGTTAAAGATACTTTTCCCATTACATTGATATATCAAGAAATTGGGGAAAATATAGATATGAGAAATAGCTTTTATATGAGCTATTAAACATCTATCTACGTGTTAGTAGCCCGCTAGCTCCACTCCTTGAGAATTGTCACAAAAATGTAATTTTTAGTGTCATATGGCACTTGCAGATGGTGGAATTTATGGGGAAAATATAGATATGAGAAATAGCTTTTATATGAGCTATTAAACATCTATCTACGTGTTAGTAGCCCGCTAGCTCCTTCACAATATTGCGCCATTGGTCTCTGTCTTCCATAAGTCTGGGTACATCTTGCACATCGCAGTCGAGCATGCCTTCACAATATTGCGCCATTGGTCTCTGTCTTCCATAAGTCTGGGTACATCTTGCACATCGCAGTCGAGCATACCTTCACAATATTGCGCCATTGGTCTCTGTCTTCCATAAGTCTGGGTACATCTTGCACATCGCAGTCGAGCATGCCTGGAAAACGGTAAGGGATGCCTTTTTAACTTTTGGCGCGAAACGAGAGTGTTTTAAAGTAACCGTCAATTTATCTTACGCAGTTGAAAATTAAGTGTCATACCAAATCTGAATTTTTTTGAGGGGTGGGGGTGAGGGCGTGGGGGGTGTGGGATCAGTTATCAGTGTGACTGTGTAAAATGGCATGGAATATAACGTTGGCATAAAATAAATTATATAGAAACTATAGGCTCTTTTCCTATTTCAAAAGTTTTAGTTTTCGAGGGTAATAGCTAAGTATGTTGGAAAAATGAAGATATTAGACAATTTTATGATTGCAAATGGTAAAGAGTTTGATTAAAGGCTCTTTTCCTATGTCAAAAGTTTTAGTTTTCAAGGGTAATAGCTAGGTAAGTTGAAAAAATGAAGATATTAGACTATTTTATGATTGCACATGGTAAAGAATGTGATTAACGTCATCACTTAGATAATCAGTGGAAGTAGACCGATTACCGAAATCTTGAACTAAATTACGTAATTAAATTTAGTCTAGGTTCTTGTTCATAACATTTAAGGCTTGCAATCTCTTGAGTTTTCCAATCGCTTCAGTCAAGAAAATATGAAGTTACATGAATAACCGTTGTCGGAGTATAGATCACCTAAGCTTAAGGACTGCCTACCTTGTGACGTCATCACTTATGACAATGTTGATGACATTTTCTGGGTAGCCGTTTTCTTGAAAAATGGTTTTAATGTTGGCTAATTCCTCATCGAGAAAACTAGACCTGTCTTTTTGAACATGAACTTCTAGAAAAGTTAAGTATTTGTTTACTTATTTTTCATACGTGAACCTAAGAGCAGGATGCAAGTCATTAAGTTTAGTGAGAAATTGCTCACATTGCTGCTCGTTTTGGAAAACAGAATCGCGGTGGCTATGATTTTGTTCGGCCATTATGTTTTAGCCTCATGTTTGTTGTTGCAACACTCTTTGTTTTGGTTTTGCGTCATGGATAGCGTGACATCCCATGACCCCTGAGTAGATGAGAAAGCAACGTGCTCAAGGTAATTAGATAATTTGTGGACTCTGCTACTTCGAGCAGCTTAGGTTTTTCGTTTCTAGGATAGTTGTGAGCTTCACACCCGCTTTATGAAAACTTGTGAATTTGAGGAATTTTCAATTTGATAATTTAGTTTTGTTAATTTTGAAAACCAATTTTCTCTTGTTGTTCTAACTTTTTTAGGAATGTTAAAGTTTTAGAAATCAGACACCCCCCATTTATTAAGAGCCCCCATCTATTTATTTTTTTTTGAAATGTTTCCACCCTTCGGTTTATTAGGAAACTAAGAGTAGTCTTCTGTAAAATCAGCTCTACTTGCAAGTCTTTTAATGCATATGTGTTTGGTGTGGTTTGAAAAACATCCGTCACTATAAAGACTTCCTCAGTCCAGTTGGGTGAGTATCCTTTTTCAAAGTGTCTCTTTATTTTACTGATGCGTACATGATCACCCACATGGAACTTAGGGGGGTGTTCTTTTGTGGTGGGTAAAGTCGTTTTCGTACCTCTGTTTCATTATCCTTTGACACAGCTTCTGGTGTCAGACACAAGGCGGGAACGTTCTCAAAGCTTATTGGATTGTGGAAAACGAAAACTGTATTCGGTACATACTTTCTCATGATGGATTTTTCTCTCAGAAAGACAGGACCTTCACTTGAAAGAAAATGTAAGAAGAAATGAAGAACTCTGAAGTATTCTGAGTAAACAGTTATCGCAATACAGAATTTCAAGAAGAGATCGTACCAAGAATTGCAAAGGCAATGTAGTATAATTAAATGAAGAAGATTGTTATGGAAATGAGGGAATAGAAAGTGTGACTTTCCAAATAATGTGCTCCTGGCTATTACTGATTTTCTTGTACATTGGCTCTGGCGTTATCGTGCGTCGCAGTTTTGGCTGGCCTACATAGATGAGCAAAGGCGTTTGTCTGCATCGCAGATAAATAGCAACAATAAATAGATAAATAAATAGCAACAATTGGGGGGTGTATCTGAAGAGCCATATCATTTATATTGAAGAGGCTTATGGATAACATCGAAGAAGCATGTGGTTTTTGTCGAAGAGGCGTCTAGTCTATGTTGAAGAGCGACATGGTTGATGCAAGAGAGCCATATGGTTTGTATCAAAGAGGCGTCAGGTTTATGTTGAAGAGGCATATGCTTATGTCTAAGACTCGTATGGTTCATGTTGAAGAGGCGTATGGTTTATGTTGAAGAGAGTTCACAAAGCGTTCAAAATTGGCTAATATAGCATATTTTCCATGGCTTAAATACATCAGATATGTACATTCGATACTCCACAAAGCGATCAAAACAGTCTAACGAGACATATTTTACATAGTTTGAAGACACTAGATGCGTACAGCCCATAGTGCACAAAAAGTTCAAAGTAAGCTAATAAGGCATATTTGATATAGTTTGCATACACTAGATGCGCACATTCTTGGAAAATCCTATGTGCGCTGAGGAGTATTCAGACATGATGTTCAATGTTTTATACAGAGTGAGGTCAGCGTTACATTTAAGGGTTCTTGAGGCAGTCGCTATTAAGTGGCGGAAGCCTTCGTTGTGCAAACAGAAAGAATATATAATCAAAATGAGCTTGCTATAGCGTGAGTATTGGTATTGTAAATATTTTATTGTAATTTTAGGCACTACTTTTATTATTAACATTAATGAACAGGGGTCTGTAATCGATTTCGTAAATTTATTAATGGGAGGTTGGAATAAACAGGGTGTTTGGAATGCTCTGAAGATAATTCATAGGTCTGGAAGCTGATGAAACCACGTTTCGAGGTGTAAAGAACTTGCTAAATGTAGCATTAAGACATGAATCAATAAATCTAGCGGGATAACCATTACAAACAAGTAGTTTACGAAAAGTTTTAAGAGTATCTATTTGCATCTTATTCTCATTGATTATATCCCCTTTCGATACTAAATCTAAGTCATGAAAGTAAATAAGAGGTTCTAAAATGGATAGAATTAGTTGCGGAAATGTTTTACGATCTTTTTAAAACATTCCATGTGTGTTCATTTTAATAGTAGTGTGATACACTTGATCTATTTGCATCTTATTCTCCTTGATTTTATCCCCTTTCGATACTAAATCTAAGTCCATTCTCATCATATTCAAACAGTGTAACTACGCAAAATGGCACTATTGAAATACGCACATTCCATCGTGCACAACGCCATCTCACTATATTTAAATAGGGAAACTACGTAGTATGGCACTATTGAAATATTCACATTCCATCGTGCATACTGCATTCTCACTATATTCAAACAGTTTAACTACGCAGAATGGCACTCTTGAAATACGCACATTCCATCGTGCACAATTTTCTATTGACAGATCAAAGATGCAAAGGATATCAAACAAACAGAAAAGGGTATTATAAACAGAAAAAGTATTTTTTTTAAGTAACTCAATGATATTACTGTCTTTTTGGTGACTTACGACAAAGAATGTCAGTTAAATTTTTTTGAAAGTTTTGTTTAAAATGTTGTTTAATAAATATACCATAAGGTGTTTTTATTAATAAAAAAGTGTGGTGTTGGAAATGCTTTTAGCGATAGATTAGGCAAGACGACTGTAAATAACGTACTATTTGAAACATGTACTGCTTTAAAGCATGCATATGAACACAAAGATTTGCCAAGAGTGACTTACGAACGATGTCAGTTTGTAAAATTGCCATGTCGGCTTACGAGAAGCACTATCCCCATTTCTTGAAAATTTCTTCACATAAATGAAACCATCACGTAATCTTTGCCATTTAACTTTCAGTGTGCATCATGGAATGTACGCATTCCAAGTATGCAAGTGTCACTAAAAACAGCTTTTGGTGCTATTCTAAACGCATTATTCCTCATGGAATGTACGCATTCCAATTATGCAAGTGTCACTAAAAACAGCTTTTGGTGCTATTCTGAAGGCATTGTGCACCATGGAATGTACGCATTCCAAGTATGCAAGTGTCACTAAAAACAGCTTTTGGTGCTATTGTAAACGCATGGAATGTACGCATCTAGTGTATGCAAACTATGTCATAAATGCCTTATTAGCCTATTTTGAACGTTTTGTGCATCAATGGATTGTACGCATCTAGTGTATGCAAACTATGTCTAATATGCATTATTAGCCTATTTTGAACGCTTTGTGCCCCATCGAATTTACGCATCTAGTGTATGCAAACTATGTCAAATATGCCTTATTAGCCTATTTTGAACACTTTCTAGTATGCAAGTGTCACTAAAAACAGCTTTCGGTGCTATTCTAAACGCATTGTGCACCATGGAATGTACGCATTCCAACTATGCAAGTGTCACTAAAAACAGCTTTCGGTGCTATTCTAAACGCATTGTGCACCATGGAATGTACGCATTCCATGTATGCAAGTGTCACTAAAAACAGCTTTCGGTGCTATTCTAAACGCATTGTGCACCATGGAATGTACGCATTAATCATAATCTACTTCATTTATTCTTACAAAAAATAAAGTTGGCAGCTCATTTGAACGTGATTAAGTTGGCAACTAGTTCATACACGTCTAACATGTTTACCGTTTACTGTGAAGTATGACAACCGTCCAGAAAGGCGCCTCATTGTGGTTTTAAACTTCTCAGTTTGAAGTATGACTTTTAACTCTTGATCTTAATCAGTTCTTTAGCAAGGTTTGCATTTAAACCTCCTTACAATTGCTTTGTATAATCTGTCAACAGCAAACTATCTGGCCGAAGACGGGCTCGTAGCTAGTTGGGGGGAGGGAGGGAGTGCTACTGAGAGCTAAGCACCTCTCGATTTAAGATCAGCCCCTCCCTATGGAATTTACTTAAGCAATTGCCTCGTCAAGTCATTGCCCCCAAAATTCAAAGTAGCTACTCGAACTTCACACCCTAGCAACTGGCCCGGAGAAAACCGTTCCATTGAACGGCGATGATCACGCCACTTCTCATGCATCACGAGCCTTTTGTCTTTCAATAGTGACAGCGCGGAAATCGAAGAAGCGGCGTCGCAGCACATTTGGCTGTTCAAGTAACGATGATTTTCTTCTGTTGTGTACGTTTTACCTAATAAAATTAGGTATCAGTAAAACCAGTGAAAAATTTGGAACAAACCAGGAGTTGAAAGATAAGTTTGCTAGCATAATGAATCCGTTACTCAACGCAATATTCACGTTTTGTACCATAAACCAACTTTTAAAGCTTATATTCAGAGGGTTTTGGGGGTTAACAGTGACTTGTGTATTCAAAAAAAAGTCACCATTCAGTGTCCAATCAGAGATACTAATAAAAACATTTAAAGCGTAAAATGTCACAAATGAACAAAAGTAAACACAGATGCTCTAAATATATTCTGTCCGTCTATCACTGGGATGTCTTACGGTAAGAATGTGGATAATGTAGTCCAAGTTTACGGAGACGATTTCGATACCCCACGATTAAAAGTACAGTTGTCATTAATGCAAGAAACCGCATTAAGCGCTGCTTTTGACATAAAAAACTATACCATAGCCGATGTTGTCTTCCTGTTTCAACAAATGGACCATACCAAAAAACTGATGCTGAATGAAGTAGTCAAAATGGCGATAGAAAGAACTGCTAATAAAATGATGAATCTTCTAATAAATGAAATTGATGAAATTGTATTATCTACAACATTAATTAATCTTGTTTTGTAAAACATGTAATAGTTACAACATTAATATTCTTTTGAAGAAGATGAAATACTTACGTCACTAAGAAATATTGTTTCTATGATGTCAACGAGAACATAGCGAGCATGATAGAAAGAACTGCTAATAAAATGATGCATTGCTGTGTAGTAAATACTTTTATGAAGCCTAAACTAAGAGCATGAAGTTCACCCGTCCAAAGGCCGCAAAAAGGAGAGGCGGGTGGCCTTCCTAATTAATCTGGAACGATTTACTACAGAATGTGAGATTTGAGTATGATGTAAAGCAATACACATGGAACAAAATTATAAACATATGAAAATTAGAGGAGAACCACAAATATCGCAAGTCTATTCAGAAAAAATACAAGACTAATAAATGCCAAATTATTGATGTGGCTTGCCCAAACGACATTAACCTGACAGGCAAGAAGAACGAGAAACCACGGAACTATCAGAAACTGAGGGTGGAGATTGCTAGATTGTGGAATAAGAAATCTTCCATTGTCCCAATCATCATAGGAGCGCTTTGCTCAGTTTCAGATGACCTAGAGAAACAATTGAACTCCTTAGGAATCAAGTACAATAAATGTTTACTGTGGCTGAACACCTTAGTATCTACTAAATGTGATCTTGACCTTCCACCAGCTAGCAGCCCGGGCTGATTGGAAGTTAAGGACACCCTATTTTCTAGACTTTTAAACGTTTGAATTACTTGTTCCTACGTATCATCATCAATGTTTACTGTGGCTGAACACCTTAGTATCTACTAAATGTGATCTTGACCTTCCACCAGCTAGCAGCCCGGGCTGACTTCACTATATTTCGTAAACTAAAGAAAATTAGACGCTGATTTCACGCGGAATAGTCTTGCAAGGCATAAATCTTCATTATAAACACATAAACATGAAAATTCAGGGACCTTTTTCATTGATCATTTTTTCCCATTTTTTAAAGCCTTAGTGCTTGAGAAAATGCCAGAATTCTTTCTCTCAGCCAAGTTGCCTATTTCACTATATTTCCTAAACTAAAGAGAATTGTTCTCTTAATCCAGCTTGATATTCAGGACGCACTCTTCTACTGATGATCCTTCTGAGAACAAACCTGGATGTTACGGCCCCTCCCCATGCCTCCCAATTCAATTCCCCTTGTTACAGCTTCTGCCTAGCGCGTACCTCAAATACTCCCCCTTCTTTGTTTACGAAGGGACATACACGTTGTTCAATATATATTTGACATGTTTTCCCGACCTCAAAGCTAAGATAAGATATATCCATTTAGGGCTTTGATACATGATACCACTTATGCGGCAAATTGTCTTCTCAATCTATCCTGCTATTCTGGGCGAACTATCATTCGCTAATGATGCTTTAATTCTCAGTGATATGCATAAAACAAAGTACTGTGGCGCCACTATAATGCTACCCCACCCCCACTTGAAGTTTTCTCTGGGTACATGAGAATCCCGGATTGGCGTATTTTTGCTTTTAAATTGGATCCTCGCTGTAAGAAAGGAGTCTTTGTTGGCTACGACAAGAGAAGTCCAGCTTATCTTATTTTCTACCGCGAGGAAAATTGTATCAAGAAATGTAGGTGTGTTAAGTTTACCGACTTGAAGGAGGAAGTCAAAGCACATACTACATGTGAAGGAGACGATATTGAAATACGTCGAGTTCCTGAAGTTGCTGGTACTGACAGCATTGATGATATAGATGATGTTGCAGAGTTTTTGAACGGCGACTTAAATGTCGATAGTGTGTCCCGTTTACGTAAAGCAGATTTGCTTAATATTGCTCAGTATTTCGAGGTTGAGGCTCCTCCTCACATAACTAAGTCGTCTTTAGTTACGCTAATTTTGGAATGCTTACGTCAACAAGGCATGTTGACTTCCAATACTGACTCAGAAGCTGTTTGTAGCGATGCCGACCAAGGTGATGAAAATAATAATTTGTATCATGATTGTGCTTATACTGGTTTTTTAAAAAAATATCCTTCATACTCTAAAACTTTTCATTCCACTAAAGATCTTGTCTTATGATCATATTTTAAGATAGTATTAAATTTTGGGCATTTAAACCTAATTAACTATTGTAGCTTAGTGTAAATACTTAGTGTAAATTGCCTGATTGTACCTTAGCATAAAGCCTTAGTGTAAGTAATTTCCGAGAGAGCCTGATTTCCGGCATTTCTTCAAGCACTAAGGCTTGGAAAAGTCGAAAAATTTGGTCAGAAAAAAATGTGCGGGAATTCTGATCATTATATCTTTATAATGTATATTAATGGCCTACAAGAATATTCCGCGTGAAATCAAAGTCTAATTATGTGTAGTTTAAAGAACATGGTAAGAAATGTAAGTTGACGAGAGAGCCTGATTTCCGGCATTTCTTCACATCCTCTGGTTTATCATCAAAAGTCAGCAGCACTTATTATTAATAAAGCATGTATGGTACTTAAATGTCAAACTGGTTTAGTGGTAGATAAACCCTTAATTGACCCTGCTCCCAGAAACACAATTATGTACTTATGTACTGAGAATAAGTTGATGACAGTACATCCAGGGATATGCGTCAAAAGATGGTATTAAACGTGTCACTTCGTGCATGCTAAGAAAGTAGTATTGACACCGAATCATATCTTGTTGTTAAGGAGAAATCTGTCATCATCACCACGACAATTTCTAGAAGAAGAAAAATTTCGCGGAAGATGGAAACAAATTCATCTACTTGCTGACGCGTTTTGGAAGAGATGGGTATCCGAATATTTACCCACCCTGCAGGAGAGGCAAAAATGGCTCCATGCCAAGCCAAACTTCAAAGTTGGCGACTTAGTTATTATTCTAGCACCACGATGCTGATAGCAGTGCCCATGAGCTATTTTTCCACTATTTAATTTCACCTGAAAAAGCTGTATACTCGCTTTGGCACCATTACCTGGCGCTTGAAAAACGTAGCTTCTGTCCGGCACTTAAGACCTCTTTCATCTAATCAGCACCACGATGCTGATAGCAGTGCCCATGAGCTATTTTTCCACTATTTAATTTCACCTGAAAAAGCTGTATACTCGATCGCTTAAAATCCACTTGTCCTTCGCAAGGCTGTATCGAGTGTAACTGAAAAGATGAGTGTCGGACATCGCTCAAAACCAACTTGTCCTTTGCAAGGCTGTATCGAGTGTCACTTAAAAGATGAGTGTCGGACATCGCTCAAAGCTCACTTGTCCTTCGCAAGGCTGTATCGAGTGTAACTTAAAAGATGAGTGTCGGACATCGCTTAAAATCCACTTGTCCTTCCGTAGTCTGGTGGAAACATTTTGAATCTCAGTGTTACCAATAAAAACATCAGATTCCCAATACATTGGGATTTTTTCGGAGTTGGTTGATACCCATGTAGTCATTGATACCAAGAAAAGCTTTTATTTCCTCAATATTTTTAGTGAAATTCCCCTTTTATGTTGAGCATAAAGATTACTCTCAGCTACCAGTAGTTTGAGTAATACGTCAAGATTCGTGACCAGTAGCAGCCAATGCTTAGATTTTAACTCTAATTCGCCAGACAAGTACAAGAAAGCATTGATAAAGACATTCCTCCATAAAGCATTTACGATCTGCTCCGATTGGCACCTGTTCCACCAAGAACTAACCATTCTAAAACAACAACTTATTAACAACTACCCACTAATTCTTATTGACGCAACTATCAAACAATTCCTGGAGAACATACGAAACAGAGAACAGCAAAATTTGGCAACTATAATGCAGTTGCATTATATATAAAATAATCAAACCGTCTCTTTAATCTATTATTGTCACACGGTACCGTTTCAGTTTGGCAACTAAAATACAGTTGCATTATGTATAAAATAATCAAACCTTCTTTTTAATCTATTTTTGTCACACGGTACTATTTCAGTTTGGCAACTATAATGCAGTTGCATTATGTATAAGATAATCAAACCGTCTCTTTAAGGTTATTTTGAACGCATTGTGCACCATTGAATAAACACATTCCAAGCATGCAATTGTAAGTAAAAACGCCTTGTTTGGTTATTTTGAAGACAATGTGCATCATGGAATGTACACATTCCAAGCATGCAATTGTCACTAAAAACGCCATGTTAGGTTATTTTGAACACATTGTGCAACATGGAATAACTGCATTCCAAGCATGCAATTGTCACTAAAAACACCTTCAACACCAGTAATTTTCCCATCATTAAGGCTGTATGTATTTCTTTCCGTGATGCATTATGACAAATTTGATTTGGTATCAACTTTTAAAATAATAAAGTATAAGTATTTTCCAGTTAATATCCTATTTTTCAGTTAATATCCTATCCATCAGTTATTTAATATGCAAATGATCCCCTATTACCTTTACACAAATCCAGCAATGGAAGTTGCTCCCCCCTCCCCCCTACTTCAACGAAGTTCAACCAGGACTGGCAAAAAGAATGAAATTAGTTTCATTAAAACTAAAGAGAACAAAATGATTAGAAGCAATTTCTTAAAGGTAATCTTGCTTGTTTAGCATCCTTACTTCAACGAAAGTTCAAACAGGACTGGCGAAAAGAATTAAATTAGTTTCATTCAAACTAAAGAGAACAAAATGATTGGATGTAATTTCTTAAAGCTAATCTTGCGTGCACAATGCGTTTCGAATAGCACCAAAAGCTGTTTTTAGTGACACTTGCATGCCTGGAATGCGTAATTTTTATGGTGCACAATTCGTTTACAATAGCACCAAAAGCTGTTTTTAGTGACACTTGATTGCTTGGAATGCGTACATTCCATGGTGCACAATGCGTTTACAATAGCACCAAAAGCTGCTTTTACTGACACTTGCATGCTTGGAATGCGTACATTCCGAACGCAAGGGACAGATCAAAATGGGCGGAGTTCTGCAGAAGAGGAGCAAGGGGTCGCTAGACCTATGCAACTAAGTAAGTCAAGTCAAGTCCTACAAACCCAGCGGGAGGGGAAGGGGGTACTGCAAAATTATGGTAGCTCCGGGGAGGATTGCCGAATTCCTACAAAGATGGTCTGATCATGTCAGGACGGATACAAAGCTGCCATTTCCGACGGCCGAGAGGCTGACATTGTCCCTTTTTCCATTAATATCTAACGTATAATATTTATCTTGACGGGCGAGCACTCGATATGGTCCACGATATGGATGTTGTAGAGGTGGCTTTACTGTATCGTCTCGAATAAATACATGCGTACAAGTAGATAATCCTGTAGGGATATAAGAAGATCGGCTGGAGGTGCGAGTTGGAGTAGGGTTGACTTGTGACATAAAGCGGCGGAGACGGTCGCCCCAGCTACCTTTTCCAAAACAACGAGTCCTCTGCAACCTCTTCTATAACAATCTGTGTCCTGCAATCACTTTAATAACAATCAGTCTTCTGCAACCTTTTCCATAGTATTTTTTCCTCTGCTACCACTTTTCCAATATTCTTACTTTTGAAACCTGCGCCAAACAACCGATCCAATACGAAGTCCTCTAAAACATTCTCTGTTCTGCAAACTCGTTCATAACAGTAATCCTGTCAGCAATTTGTCAGTAATCTTGTCAGTAATCTTGTCAGTAATCTTGTCAGTAATCTTGTCAGTAATCTTGTCAGTAATCTTGTCAGTAATCCTGTCAGCAATCTTGTCAGTAACCTTGTCAGTAATCCTGTCAGCAATTTGTCAGTAATCTTGTCAGTAATCTTGTCAGTAATCTTGTCAGTAATCTTGTCAGTAATCTTGTCAGTAATCTTGTCTGCTGCTATTCTGAACGCATTGTGCACCATGGAATGTACGCATTCCAAGCATGAAAGTGTCACTAAAAACAGCTTTCCGTGCTATTCTAAACGCAATGTGCACCATGGAATGTACGCCTTCCAAGCATGCAAGTGTCACTAAAAACTTTTTTCGGTGCTATTCTAAACGCAATGTGCACCATGGAACTTACGCATTCCAAGCATGCAAGTGTCACTAAAAACAGCGAATTAATGTATTGTCCTACACATAAGATGTTAGCCGATATTCTAACTAAACCACTACCGAAAGAACATTTTGAACGCTTTAGAAACAAACTGCAAGTAGCAAATATACCATGAACATTTAAACTTTTCTAATGATTAGCGAGTGGGAGTGTTGAACTTATGTTAATGTATGCGCCAATCATTTACGTCATTGTACATCATGCATTGTTTGTAAGTCAGTCGCGGCAAAGTTCGCATACACTAGAAGCGTACATTCCATGGTGCACAAAGCGTTCAAAATAGGCTGATAAGGCATATTTGACCTAGTTTGCATCAACTAGGTACGTACATTCCGTGGTGCACAATGCGTTCAAGATAGCCGAATAAGGCATAGTTGACATAGTTTGCATATACTAGATGCGTACATTCCACGGTGCACAAAGCGTTCAAAATAGGCTGATATGGTGTACTACGGGCAGCAACCAGCAACTATCAACCCTTGTCATGACTGATGTCGCCGATCTCGTCGATCTGGAACGTTAAAACAGGAGATGATGCTGGCTCCCATCTCAAACACATCGAAGAAAATCAGGGAATCAGAGTGGTTGGAAATCGCCTGTGACGAAAGCCATTGTAGGAGGGACGAATATAGACTGTCTTGTGGACACAGGATGGATGGTGTCGACTGTTTCTGAGATCATTGTTCTACCTTGTTTCTATCGTTGTTCTACCTTGTGTCTATCGTTGTTCTACCTTGTTTCTATCATTGTTCCACCTTGTTTCTATCATTATTCCACCTTGTTTCTATCATTGTTCTACCTTGTTTCTATCATTGTTCTACCTTGTTTTGTATTATGTTCCACCATGTTTCTATCATTGTTCCAAATTGTCTCCATTATTGTTCTGTATTGTTTCCATCATCTCTGCAATATTAGAATTTGCATCACGTATTGATCATGAGTCCTGAACCCATATATAACTCATATGTCTCTTTTTATTCAATACCACAATTTAAGCTGCTTTGAAGAGCAATAAATCCAATATAAACTAGAACACAGATATATGATCTGCTCCTTATATATTCAGTGATTTTGCAAAATTTTATCTTGTGCTACTAATTGCACTTTTTGTTCTGAGGTATGTTATAGAATGCGTTCCACACGTTTGAGTAAGACTATTTCAATAGTTACAATTTGCTCAGACCCACTATATGCACATAATGATAACGCGCTCTAAATGTTGGCATGTGGTTATCTCACTAGTGCTATTCTGCTACGATCCACTATATGAACATAATGAGAATGCGTTCTACATGTTGGCAGGCGGCTATTTCAATAGTGCTATTCTGCTACGATCCACTATATGAACATAGTGATGAAGTTGTTGATGGTCTTTTGGATTTTGCCTCTTTAATAGGACTATAATTGTTTGCACTGAGCTCGGGGAATGCTATACTAAAAGACGTTCCATTTTCTTTAGGAACTTCTCTACTCATCTCCCATAATTTTATTTTTCTTGATTCGGTCAATGAATCAACAGGTCTGCCGTCAATAATCTGTCTGTTGTCAGTTTTTGCACTGGGTATTAACGCTGCAGCGCATAGATACACTATTTCAATATAATGAGAATACGTTGTGTACGATGGAATGTTAGTATTTCACTAGTGCCATTCTACATTTGAACATAATGAGAATTCCTTTTGCACAATGGAATGTGAGTATTTCACTATGTCATTCTCCATAGATACACTGTTTAAACATAATGAGAATTCTTTTTGCACAATGGAAAGTGAGCATTTCATTAATGCCATTCTGCATAGATTATTTTTGTTTAAAGCTAATATGTTTTCTTTACATTGGCGTACATAAGTGGGTCCATGGTGCCTCCCCAGCCTTTAGTAAGTTTGACCGACAAAGAGACATTAACAGGTATAAGCAGATGGGCAATTTTACTTTAATCGCACATTGGGGTGAATGAAAACAAGCATATTTCTACTCTATCCAATGCAGAAAAAGGATTTGAAGCTGTGACATGCTCTCGTCCCTTTCTTCGCAGAATCAGTTCAATTAAATAATGGAAACTTATGTCACATTGTTTGTAGGCAAAGAAATGTTTCCTTGTGCGAAAGTGCTTCTTTTCTTACATTACAGTTTCTTCGTGGCACGCTTTCTATAGCATTATCTTCATTGCATAATCTTCGCAGAATCAGTTCAATTAAATAATGGAAACTTATGTCACATTGTTTGTAGGCAAAGAAATGTTTCCTTGTGCTGTAACAGAAAGAATCTGGGCTGTTTTTTCAACAGTGTCTACTGGTCATCAAATGTCTGAAAAGGAACTAAAAGCTTAAAAACGTAGTGTTCACATAATGTGAGTTAAAATATGTTACAATTCCTTCTTTCCTTCACCAAAATGACCAAACACAAAGATCTAAAATCTCTGAACATGTAACATGAACTGTATTTGGATTGAGAAAATCAGAAATTGGACTGCCTGTTCCTGTCGTCACCAATGAATGAATGAGAAACTCATTTAAGTTTAAGTGCTCACTTGTACCTAAAGTTAGGTGCTCACATAGAAATTAGGAGTAACCGAGAAACCGGGCCCAGAGCACTACATAGTTACATCCCTAACTGAACTAGTTTGATTCTTTCTTGAAGGTTAAATAACAAGAAGAAACTCACCACAGTACAAAATACCAGTTTTATATCTTTGAAGTATTTTTGATCGCTTTGTGCACCATGGAATGTACGCATCTAGTGTATGAAAACTATGTCAAAAATGCGTTATCAGCCTATATTAATCGCTTTGTGCAACATGGAATGTACGCATCTAGGGTATGCAAACTTTGTCAAGTATGCCTTATTAGCCTATATTGAACGCTATGTGCACCATAGAATGTACGCCTCTAGTGTATGCAAACTATGTCAAATTTGCCTTATAAGCCAAATACTTTCCAGGCACAACTATGCTGCCACAAAGGCAGAATTCCCTTTTCAGGGATAGAGACGTTTGTTATTCGAATATTTTCCAAGCACCACTATGCTGCCACAAAGACAGAATTCCCCTTTCAGGGAGTGAAACGTATGTTATTCAAATACTTTCCAGGCACAACTATGCTGCCACAAAGGCAGAATTCCCTTTTCAGGGATAGAGACGTTTGTTATTCGAACAAAGCGTTCATAATAGGCTAATGAGGCATATTTGACATAGTTTGCATACATTAGATGCGTACCTTCCAAGGCACACGAAACGTTCATAATATGCTAATGAGGCATATCTGACATAGTTTGCATACACTAGATGCGCGCATGCCATGGTGCAGAAAGCGTTCAAAGAAGGCTAATAAGGCATATTTGACATACTTTTCATACACTAGATGCGTATATTCCATGGGTAACTAAATTCTGATGTTGTGGGAGCAATACCAGTTTTCCTCTGACTTCCTTTTAAATGGCTCACAGCTCAAATGTCAAAGATGCATCTTCTCTTTTTCAAAAGGAACTAATAGTTACAAATATATAATCTAGAAGTTCTACTGCAATTTCATCACTGTTCCAAGCAGTTTGATTATCAACTTTCTTACTCATATATTGTTTTGTTTACATTTTCTACTTTTTTAACTAACTGACTTTGATCATCTAAAAATCGATTCTTTTATACACTTTACGAAGACCTAATAATGCTGATTACGAAAACTATAGAAATAACTTGATACGAAACTGACTCAAAATGTACAACTAAACAATACGCCAAAAATTACAACACGTATGGCTTTACATGAATTACTTAAGCATACAAGACATTCCAAAATGGATTACTCAGTTTGAAAACAATTCTCTGGTTGTGATGCTAGGTATGTTGGAAGGACGTCTCAAAGACTTACAGATCGTATGTCGCAACATATTCCACCCGCGTTGAGATATATGAAGGCCGTTCGTGAACGTCAACAACCCGAACGAAAGTGTAAGGCAAATGCGAGTCTCATAGATTGTGATTCGGCCATCGGTACACATTTACTACATCAGCTCGACTGTTTGTGGGCCTATACGAATGATTGTTTTCGTATATTTCTTATCCTAATCAGTTCGATGTCAACTGCATCATTCATCTCAGTTTGGCAAAGTCTCATAATTTTAAGTCGAAAGTAATAGAAGGACTACCGTTGTACATGAAAAGTGATCTTTATCAACTTTAATGAATGGTCAATTTCTCATATCCTTGAAATGAAACTTGTCAACTTGATTCAATTAAGGACGCGCCAATTTGAGTGGCTGCAGAAGGTAATGAACGATTAGTCAATTGGTCAATTAATCAACTAGGGATTCAATCAATGAATCAATCAATGTATTAGTTATGGAATCAATAACTTAAACAATTGATCAATAAATTCATTAATCAATTAATCAACCAAGAAATCAATCAATCAGTCAAGCAGTTTCTGAATCAATAACACAAACTACTGATGAAGAAGGCAATCAATCAATTAATCAACCAGGATATCAATAAATCAACAAACCAGCGTTGGACTTCTAATCCAAAGGTTGTGGGTTCGAGTCCCACCGTGGGTGCTGTCAATTAACCTATGGATGCCATATAAGTACTCACTATCACAAACCAATCTTATCATAATGTCCAACATCATACATTCTATCTTGACTTATAACTATAAACATTGGTCTACCCGACCATTTTGCCACAAACATATAAGCCCCCGTAGCGCAATGGATAGCGCGTTGGACTTCTAGCGTTCAAAATAGGCTAATAAGGCATATTTGACATAATTTGCATACACTAGATGCGTACATTCCATGGTGCACAAGCGTTCAAAAAAGGCTAATAAGCCATATTTGACATAATTTGCATACACTAGATGCGTACATTCCATGGTGCACAAAGTGTTCAAAATACGCTAATAAGGTATATTTGACATAGTTTGCATACACTAGATGCGTACATTCCATGGTGCACCGATTGCATTCCCGAGAAAAGACAACAAAAAGTTGAAGCATCCACGCCATTTTGTTGTGCCATCTATATGTGAGCGCGATAGGGGGTTGTCGTACGAGTACTGAAACTTCGCAGAAATAAAGGTCGTCTGGTGGCATCTGAAGATGGCCGCGAGGTGGCCTGTGAAGAACGTGCTGGGATCGAGGACGAGAGGCCAAGAAAGGATCCAGTCTCTCTTTCGTATGTCTAAAGAAACGTTTTGGCAATATGATAGGTAACATGAAAAATAACATCCAAAATTTCTCTGATTACTCACTTTCCGATGCCGAAGAATTTGTCCTAAAACATGGCTTAGAATTTTGTATTCCACCGAATAGAGTCAACAGGGAAGAAGTTTTTGCCGAGTTTGAAATTCTGTACGCGCAATTGAACAAACACAAACCTTTCTCTGCAGATGAACTTAACTCTCTAGGGCTATTTCACAACAGAAAGTAGAAAACACTGATTTTTAGAATGTAAATTAAACATTCAAAATTAGTTTTACATTGTGGTGGAGTACTTGCTACTTCAATTTTGAAAAGAAGTGGATATCAAAACTAAAATTGAAACACTTTGCAGGAACAGTAAAGCTTTACTAGAATTTTGTTGGCACAGTGCAGAAAATGTTAAGAAAAGGAAAATGCTAATTAAAACAATTAGATTAGTTGAATTCGGAAAGAGCCTATAAAATATCATAACGGGAGTTGAGAAAATGACAACACAATGTAACTTGTGCAATTTCCAACCATCTTTGCCTACAGGCTTTCGGGCTTCTGGTAGAATTTCACATAGCAAAATAAATTCCTCTGCCCCAAAGAGAAAATTGGGTTCTCAAGACAAGGAACGGAACAACAAGGAGTTCACTTCGATACAGAATTAACTTTAACCCATTAATGCCTACGGCACCCTATACGGGAACATTTACAAAAATCCCTTTCTTTGTTCCTTAAGTTGCAAATTGTTCGTGTTTTTGAAATGTTATCTTTGATTATGTAGTTACTCATTATATTTTGGGATAAAAATTTGGTATTGAGTTCCGAGGAAGCACGTGGACGTCTTGAAATTCAAGATGGCGGCAAAATAACAGAGTTCGGGAAACTTTGTTTTATAATTGCCCCCCGGACAGTTCCCCCCTGGACAATTCCCACCTAGGATAATTGCCCCCCGGACAATTGCCCCCGGACAATTCCCACCTACGACATTTCCCCTAGTTTATACACTTCTTTCCATTTAAATTTATTATACTGGACTACTATCATTCGGAATTCGGTGTCAACAATTTATTTATCTTTAACTTCTATTTTGGTGAAGTATTTCCCTCTGCAGCGATTACTGCCCGCGTGGATTCGAATCCCATCCTCGTCGCTGATTGTTCCATGGTGTAATAGTTAGCACTCTGGACTCTGAATTCAGCGATCCGTTAGTTCAAATCTCCGTGGCACCTTGTGCCTATTTGTAACAGACTTGGTTGATAGCGCACCTTAATAATTGCCATCTTGGATCTGATTTTGATTTGCCAAATATTAGAAGATCAATGCGACGAGGTGGCCGAGTGGTGATAGATAGATATATAGATACAGTTTCTTTTTCAGTTTTTTTTTTCTTTTTTGGTTTTTTCTTTTCTTAGTTTTTTTCTTTTTTAGTTTTTTCTTTTTTTTAATTTCTTCTTTTTATTGATTTGTTTTCTTCAATTTGTCAATGTTCATTCTAACATTGACACTTGGAAAAATCTTTACGTGCCAAGCATGCTAAAGCTCCAACAATTTATATTAAACCTCAAAACATAACGTAAGACTACGAGGAAACTTGCTATGAGTTTGTGCGACATCTTGAGTTCAAGGATACGTGATTGTATGAAGCAAGACATTAAATGGCATAACGTAAGACTACGAGGAAACTTGCTATGAGTTTGTGCGACATCTTGAGTTCAAGGATACGTGATTGTATGAAGCAAGACATTAAATGGCATAACGTAAGACTACGAGGAAACTTGCTATGAGTTTGTGCAGTTTACTTATATGAATTTTTCAGAAATATTTTTCCTTTTTCAAGAATGGGTTGAGAATTAAAAAGGCATTTTTAGTGTCAACGTAAATTATTTTCAAATAATTTTAGTGCTCTAAATTCAATTAAGCGGTATATGAAAATTAAACAGGATAAAGAAAAAGAGACATCGAAAAGTGTGGGTCCCAGGGTGGCAGAAAACCGGGGAATGCGGGTACGCCGTTCCCTTCGGCTCCTTTGTTGTATCTTGCACGATGTCATAGACTGACCCAGTAACGGCCAATACTTGAAGGGTGTTTAGTACGGCCAATACATGAAGGGTGTTTAGTACGATCCTTATCGCTTGTATTACTTTACAATCTCTTGTCAGCATATCGGCGTAGTCCATAGCAATCGCTCCATAACCGGTATTATCTATATCATCATTACCTGTATGATCGATATATTAAGACTACTGGTGCAGAAAACCTGGACACCCTGTCTTTGTTTGAGAGGCACCATGTTCTAAACCCTACAAGAGCCCACCATAACTCACACTACAAAATGATACATTAAATCTGGCCGATATTGCAACCATGTTATGGTAAGGTTGTAAATAATTTTACTCTCCCATAAGAAAAAGAATCTCTCTATTTCCTTAAGACTCTCCTTTCTGTATATGCGCACACCATAGTACTCTATAGATTCACTAAGAGAAAAAAACTTGGGAGTATGCTACTCTGAGTTTCACGCCGAGGCGATCGTCAGGCAAATATTATATATCTGACGCTCTGCATCTATGCATTGAGCACTCTAGGTCACAGATAATCTTTTTGATTATTGTTTGTACCCTATAACATCAATATTCTCTCACTGGTCAATAAGAAACTACCACTTTACTTAAACATTTCTCTTACCACTGCATTCATATCCACTTTATAATCTATGCAGGTGCAAACAGTAACTTCTTTGTACTGTTCCTCTGTAGCCCAGTGGTTAGAGCACTGATCTAGTAACCAAGGGGTGGTGAGTTCAATTCTCTCCAGAGGCTTAATACCACGACAAACGAAACGTTCAGCGACAAAATACGTCCTTGATTACATCTTTAACTTTTACTTCTGAAGATTTGATTTGTTTCATTTTCAGTTCGCAGAACGCATTCCCAATATGTTCAAATAGTGTAACTACGCTCAATGGCACTATTGAAATGCTCCTATTCCGGCCTGCAGAACGCATTCTCAATATGTTCAAATAGTGTAACTACGCTTAATGGCACTATTGAAATGCTCACATTCCAGCTTGCAGACCGCATTCCCAATACCTTCAAATAGTGTAACTACGCTCAATGGCACTATTGAATTGCTCACATTCCAGTCTACCTGATTAATTCTTAAGCCGTTTCGAAGTCTCACTGCATTAGAGTCCTACTATATCGTCGTGCTAAAGATCTCGACGCACCTCGAATAGCCTTTCTATATTATAGCACAATCGCCGGTAAAGAATTGACTACTGAGTGAGTAATATTGCTTCTCCATGAACACCTTTCTGGATTCAGGAAGGGACACTCGACCAAGACCTTACTTCTTAAGATACGTGATGAGTGATGACCAACCCGCGGCCCGAGCATGCGGCCCACGATCGTTTTTTATGCGGCCCGCTTAACATTTATAAAATTCGCTTTCCTTTGGCCGGACTAAGGAACAGTTTAAAAGTCGGACAACCCCTTCATCATATTCATCTTCTTTTCTTAATTACCTGAGCAACTTGTACCCTATTATTGCAAGATTTCCATTTATCTCAAAGTTGCCCGTGTACGACTGAGTGGTTAATCTAAATAATTAGAATTGTTTTTGTGTATTTTTGATAAGATTACGTTTCAAAGAAAGTCAAAGACAAAATTTGTGGATGGCTTTCAGAAAACTAAGCCCAAAGCACAATTTAAAATGTGCAACCAGACACTTATCTAGGGTTGAGGGGACAGCCCTCCCCGTAGATTTTTTTCTTAAAGAAACACTGTGTACCGTTCCTTGTGTGTAGATAATAGCCGATGATTTCCCCGTCGTCATGTGAGGTGTGGTTCGATAAAGAAGGAGCATGTTCATCAGTTCCTCTTTCCACGGTTTTCCCTCAAGTTTACTCGTGCGTAGGCATTTGTTCAGATTCTTGTTGAAATTTTCTACTACAGCATTTGCCTCCGGATGCAGAGGAGTTATCGGCACATCTTTAATATCAAGTTGACGTAAAAAGTCACGGAAGCCTTTTGATGTAAAGGGTTTTCCTGCATCTAACATTATAAAGAAACCTGTCGACCCATGCTGTTACTCTAAGTAAATTAGACAGTGAGCTAAACTCACTTATCTCAATTACTTTCCCCATACTTGGTGATTCCTTAATGCCAATGGCCTCTAATTTCCGAACACCCTCATCAAGCCATGGCTTGTCTGCATTTGTGGGACTATCATTTACATTATCTGTCAGCTGAGGTTGTCCAGTAACAAGGTTGTAGCAAGACCAACAGAAGAGGAAAATGTGCACACGGAGAAGGAGGAGAACACAACTCGTGTTGTTGGTAAGTTTGTGTCTCCCAATGTTGTGAATCTCTCGCGACGTCTGCAGTCGAAAGAGGAAATTGGGCTCCTATCAAAAAGACTTAACTTTGCACCATCAACTAAGAACATTGATAGGACTCAATTGAAAATGGACTTGGAGGCTTTTAAACGAAGTGTCTACAATTGTAGAGATTGGGATGTTGCGGGGTCAAAACCGCTAAAGTCAACAAAGGAGTTTGTTCAATTATTTGACTATCTTAGCAGGAGATCATGGATTTAAAACTGGAATAATTAGAAGAAAACATGTAACATGTCATGAATCATTGTTCATTTCTTGTGAATGGCCCTGTTACAGTTTCGAACATGTAGACTTTTCTTGCAAATAGCTGATATTTTTCGGCAAAATACTCGCAATGTTTTACCATTCGCAGATATACTAACAAGATGCTTTCATAATCAATAATGACGATGATTATAATGTCCGCTCACAATGTGCTCTCGATGCTCTGCCATTTACAATCGTACTGGAAATATGTTTGCGATGTTTTACTAGCAAGTACTCACAATGTTTTGCTCGTGATGGACTCGTGATTTTTCACGTTTCATGGTCGCACTCGTAATCTACAAAGATACAGTCCTCTTGATTGAAGCTACTTGCTTGGTAAAATGATTGGAGCTTACCAGAACGATTGTGTAGCAGCAGATGTTAGCCATAGTGGGGTCCAGACGTAAACCCATGGCAACACCATCTAACTGTTCAAACATGGTTCCACTAAAAAGAAAGATGTTATTCTTAACAGAAAACGATAATAATTGACAGAACTGATCCCTAGATAAGCCATTAACCTTTTTTTTAATACAGTGTTTTCTTAATGCCGCTGCGAAATGTCTACACTGTTGGAGGTATCAGGCAAGATGCTCAAAAGATTTTTGATAGAAAAAATCAAATTGCACGTATATCTGGTCGAGGAAATCCATTTTAGCGATGAGAACTCTTGTAGAAAATACTGAGCTGATCATGTCGTTGCCACCACGTAACCAAGGTCGTTCTAGCTTGTGGTTTAGTAGCGTATAAAGCACGCTTCCACTGCGCCACTCTGCTGATTGTTTTGCACACTTACACTAAAAACTTCTAAGGAGACTTGACTAGTCACTTTATAATGAAGGACTTGCTGTGCTTCAACAGCAGTTTTGAAAATGCGTGATAAACGTTTAAAACTATACTCCACAGATACCAAAAAGTGAAAGATATCTGTAAGACTTTACATAATAATAATAATAATAATAATAATAATAATAAAATATGCCTCATTAGCCCATTTTAAACGCTTTGTGCACCATGGGAGTTACGCATCTAGTGTATGCAAACTATGTCAAATATGCCTTTTTACCCTATTTTGAACGCTTTGTGCACCATGAAATGTACGCATCTAGTGTATACAAACTACGTCAAGTATGCCTTATCGGCTACTTTCGAACGCTTTGTGCAACATGGAATGTACGCATCTAGTGTATGCAAACTATGTGGGAGTACTTCGTTAGTGCCAATCTGCATAGATACACTATTTAAACAAATTGGGAATGCGTTTCACACAATGGAATGTGAGTATTTCAATAGTGCCATTCTGCATAGATACACTAATGCGTTGCACACGCTAGAATGTGAGAATTTTAATAGCATCATTTTGCATAGAAACACTTTTTGAACATATTGATAATCTGTTTGGCACGATGGCATGTGAGTATTTGATCTTTCCCAATTTCGCTCCTGATCCTCCTTCTGGCTCTGTACATGATGATTTTCAGAATTAACTTGATCACATGGCTTATTAAACTGATTGTTCTGTGCAATTCACACGTTGTTGCTCCTGGTTTCTTTGGCAGTGCTATGAAGATGAATTTGCTGAGATCTTCGGGAATCACTCCACTGTCGTAGATTCTGTTTACAAGGTTTGTCAGCTTTTCTATGCCGAAAAGCCCCATGGGAGATGCTGTATGCGGATGACCTTGTGCTTACAGCAGAAAGCAAGGAGGAAGTAATGAGAATGTTTGCGGAATGGAGAAGAAATCTTGAGAGAAGAGGACTGACGGTCAACATCGGAAAAACAAAATTAATGATCACCGTGTGAGCAAGTCACAAAGGACTGTTTTGATTTAGTATTTATTAGTAAAATAGGAATGGTCGTTATATCTATCATTTAAAGCCGACTTGTGTAGACTTGCGAAAAAATATGATTTTTAGGATTGTTCATTGACTGGGGTAGTATTAAGTAAATGATGAGCCAGTGGGTAGTTGCCTTCTATGCTAGATGATAAGGGTTCAATTTCCCGAAGCGGTGTTGGTGACAGCTGGAAGGGCATCCGGTCTTAATGTGTTCTAAACTTTAACAAAGCCCCATATATGTGGGCACCGCCCTAGCCCCTGAGAATCCGATTCATATTCTGGTATCAATCATTTTTCAATGGCTTATTATAAATCGATAAAGTGTATCTTCTGATGCACTTTAGTATGTGTATCAAGAGTGTAGAATCCAATCAGTATTCTGGTATCGATCATTCTTCAATCTCTTATTATCAATCGATAAAGTGTATCTTCTGATGAAATTTATTATGCGTATCAAGAGTGCAGAATCCGATTCATATTCTGGTACATATCCACTGACCTTTTTCAGGAATAAGCCTCCATAGGATTCCCCTTCAGAATCTAAACAGTCAATTCTGAAAATACAATTTGCTTTTCATTTTTTGCCAGTAACTTGACCTTTAATGAATTTGTCATCATCTAGGTCATCACCAGAGGCGTATATTCCGGGTGTGCTAGGTGTGCGCCGCACACCCTACGAAAGTCAAGCATATTCCAAAATGTATACAAATTGATATGCTTATCGGTACGAAACACCCCTTTTCACACATTGACCAGAGGCACCTTAGTGGAATGTGAAAAAATAAATTCGGACCGAGCCTACTTTCCCCCTCTCCCCAATCCGCCTTACCTTCCCCTATTGCTGTACTACTGCTACCATTACTTCTTCTTCTTCTTCTTCTTCTACTACTACTACTACTACTACTACTACTACTACTACTACTACTACTACTACTAGCAGTTTACAGCTTCATTGCAAGTTGAAGCCCAATATAATGAAATAGACCCTTCGTAATTAGGTTGCATCATCATAACCGGTGTAGCGCGAAATTTGTGCCTTGCGAAATTTGTGCCTATGATGGTAATGCGCACCGTATGAAGAGACAGCTGTGGTATTGAAGAAATATGTGCAAAATTATCACTTGATCTAAGATACTTCATAGCAAACAAGGTTCTTCAGGCTCTGCTTCTTGCACACCTACGAATATCGGCCTTGTGCTGGATGAGGTGTTGCACACAGTTATTGTTTGCATTCTTTCTAGCTGTTTAGCAGGCAATCAAAACAAAGCGTCGCTCTCCTTACAATGCTTCTGCTTTTGCTTTCTTTGTTGTGCTGTTGCAAATGATATATAGTTCTCTTGTTGTGAGGGGTGACAGGGGTCAATAGGGAGCAGTTCAATTTATCCATTTTTTAAACTCGGTCTGAATCTATAGGATTAATTTTCTTATAAGTCATTGCACACATCATATCATATCGGCCATGTCACACAGAGTAATGTAAAGGCCACGAGGTCATTGTTCCTTGACCTGCAAATTACATAAGAGTTTTGAAGGCCCTTATGTAAAAAATGACGAAACGATGTTCTTATATAATTTCGGATTACTGAGTTAAAAGGGATATCGTTTTACCGGTAGGAGAAAAAAACTGCAAGGACTTTTAAGGGAAACCGACTTCCAAGCTCAAGAAAAATCTGCATTGGATAACTTCTCCTTTAATAGCAACTTGGCGTACTTTCGTCAGGCATTCCAACTTCAAAATGTGGCGAGGAGAAGAAGAAAGGATCAGCAAAATGAGGTTTCAACTCGTAGTAACAATCAAACGAACTACGAACAATCATTAGGTGAGGTTATCATCAATCAGTTACGTCTATCCAGTTACAGCTGGCCAGGTGCGCCGGTCCATGTACTCTTGTCCAGTTACGCCTGGCCACTTATGTCTGGCCACTTACGGCTGTCTAGTTACGGCTGTTCAGTTACTGCTGTTCAGTTACTGCTGTCTAGTTACTGCTGTCCATTTACACCTGCCCATTTACACCTGTCCAGTTACGCCTGTCCAGTTACGCCTGTCCAGTTACGCCTGTCAAATGTGCTCATTGCTTCTCTTGCATTATCAGGAATGCTCGTATTTGTGGCAACGATCTCATCTATGAGGATGTTGTCAGTGTTACCATTAACAGCCAAACAGGCTTCTCCCTCTACCTCACATGTGCTAAGGTCATTAGAAATGTTTTCATTCGTGGCACTGATCTGATCATAAATGAGGTTGGTGTCATCACTAACAATGGAGCAGGTTCCTCTTTCCACTTTAACGCTTTGTGCACCATGGAATGTACGCATCTAGTGTATGCAAACTATGTCAAATATGCCTTATAAGCGTATTTTGAGCTCTTTGTGCACCATGGAATGTACGCATCTAGTGTATGCAAACAATGTCAAATATGTCTTATTAGCGTACTTTGAACGCTTTGTGCAACATGGAATGTACGCATCTAGTCTATGCAAACTATGTCAAATATGCCTTATTAGCGTATTCCTTATTAGCCTATTTTGAACGCTTTGTGCACAATGGAATATACTCATCTGGTGTATGCAAACTATGACAAATATGCTGTATTTTCCTATTTTGAACGCTTTGTGCACCATGGAATGTACGCATCGAGTGTATTAGAACTATGTCAATTATGCCTTATTAGCCTATTTTGAATGCTTTGTGCACCATGGAATGTACGCATCTAGTGTATGAAAACTATGTCAAATCTCTGCCTATTTTTCTTGATCGTTGATAAAGACTGACTTTATTCAAGACCAAGAAGAAAGAAGATGAGCAAGAGAGATAATGGACGTCAGTACTACGTTGAAAGCCGTCAATCATCAATAATTCAGAAAATGCCTACGTTTAAGAAAGCTTGTTACTCATGATTCATCACGATAGTATTTACTTGATGGTTGTAATTTTCTACCTTTTCTCTCGTCTAATCGTTGTCCAGGGTTTCTCTTGTGGAAAAATGTTGTTCTTAGAGTACCCTCCTCGGCAATATGATGTAGCCAAAAGCTCAGAGCAAACATCAACTGGTGGGGATCAAGGTGAGATATACTTGTATGAAATTTATTTTTGAATTGTATTGCATATTTTAACATGGCGATATGGCAAAGATATGATAAGATAAATTGTTATTGGAAAGTATCCAACCTGTTGTTTGGAAAGAACCAACAGGCGGCATTTGAAGAAATTAAAAATCTCTTAACCAAAGCTCCTATACTAAAGTTCTATGATCCGAATTTACGAACCAAAGTTTGTTCAGACAGTTCTACAAGTGGGCTAGGAGTATCACTGCAACAGCTGCATGGCGATAACTGGCATCCCGTAGCATTTGCTAGTTGTTCATAGACTAGATCGGAAAGAAATTATTGCCAAATTGAAAAAGAAACGTTGACAACAGTGGTATTTACAGCTGTGAAGTCTCAAACGACTTTGGTACAAAACAGTCGACGGATATTAACTTGAAAGTTGAAGGTAGAGATTTAATTCTATTAGGCAAGGACTTCTTTTCATATACGATTCTGCCCAGGGTTGGGTACTTTGTTGCCACCCTCTATGTAACTTTGCAACCAGAACTCCTGAGCACCTTTACTATCATACTTGAGTATCAGTATGGTCCTCTTCCACTACTGGTAATTGCTTTACCTTCCTTAAGAAGTCAGTAGTATCTTTAACATATGATTTAACGGCTTGTGCGATAGGTTGGAGGTTGAAATCCAGGAACTAAGATATTGCCTCAGTAAACGATTCAACAACTACAAATCGCAGTACCGCAACTTTTGCAGGCGTAGAGGCGGAGAAAAGAAAATGGTACCACAAAGTGGTCTATTTGAACACTTCCTCGTCTGGCTGATCAAAGGTGAGGTTTTGGTGATGTAATCCCTGGCTGTGTTTATCATCTAGATACATCAAGTGGCACAGATTTTAATAGTTCCTTGTGCCTCTTACCTTTTGGTGAAAAAAGTTGGGATCGTGATTAACAGGGCGGCGCAGTACCCACCCACCAAATATGCAAATGTGTGATCTCTAGCTGTGTCTATCATCCAGAGACCTCAAGTGGCACGGATTGGTATCTCCGTATTTACGTTAATAGTTTACTCTTACATTTACCGTGTTACTTTTCATTCTTGTAAAAACGTTCTTGGTGTTAAGATGAGTTGTTGATATAAGACAAATCAGTTTCTCCATAGAGCAGTCGCGACATTAGCATGGTTGTTTATAGTTTCCGTGTACTATGCAACCTCTTATCAAAAAGTACCAACACAGAGACAATTGCTTAAAGGTTACCCACCACATACCCCTTTGAATAAAAAGAGACTTCGTCCTAACGAAGGTCTAAAAAGAACATGATTCCGCCCGGGAGCGAACCCGGGACCTTGAGTGTGTAAGACTCACGTGATAACCACTACACTACGGAATTGTGATGACATTCTTACACTTTGAGCTTTATGTCTGTAATCTAGGAAACGTTTTCTTAAGAATAGTTCGAGCAGTTCTATAGCTTTACCGGACGAAAAATATTCTACGTAGTCTGACTGCCTGACTGAATGGAATTGCCTTCTTGATATGTGCTGGATGACATGATTTCTTGTGCTGATACTTATGAGTGTAAGTTTTTTTGCAAAATAGGTCGGTCTCCAATCAACTACCTACCTTACGAACTAATATGTCTAAGAAATTTATACTACTACAGGATTGCTGAAAAGTAAACTTAATGAACTGATGGCTATTGTTCAAAAACTAAAAAGAGCAAATGAAGAATTTAACAAAGGTAAAACATTTCAAAAGTGTAACAACATAGCCAGGCACAGAAAAAAAAATAGAGTTTAGTAGAATCGAGAGCAGAGATGGGCAGCAGCAGAGTAATGAAGACGCAGAGTTGAGAAGGTGGAGTAGAGTTGTGTTGAATTAAGTTGAGTTGAGTAAAATTTAGATGTTTTCGGTAGAGCAGAATTAAGTAAAGGCGACACCATATATTTCTCTAATATCTTTTAAACTTACTGGTAAACTTTTGTCAACAGACAGCAATCGTCTGGAGTAAAAAAAGAAAATATTTCCTGAAATATTATAGGAAACAAGGAAACGATTTTAAAACCTCTTTGAAACTAACATGTATATGAGTGACTGTATTTCTTCTATTCATATGGTTAAAAGGCCCAAGAACGCAAACGGAGAAGGAGAAGAAGGAGAAGTTACACTATTTGAACATGTTGGGAATGCGTTCTGCACGCTGGAATGTCAGCATTTCAAAAGTGCCATTGAACGTAGTTGAACTAATTGAACATATTGGGAATGCGTTCTGCACGCTGGAATGTCAGCATTTCAATAGTGCCATTGAATGTAGTTGCACTATTTGAACATATTGGGAATGCGTTCTGCTTGCTAGAATGTGAGCATTTCAATAGTGCCATTGAGCGCTAGGTACTTACCAGGGGACCCCTATAAATCCCTAGTGGATTTCCTACGTGCCCCTATATACAGTTGAACAGTTGAAAAATTGGAGCACCATGGATAAGGAAAATAGAAACGTCATAGCCGCAAATAGTTCAGCAGAAACTCTGGGGAACTCGTTTCCCTTAAAATAATACTCATTTTTTAGAATATCGTTCTTAAAGGTTACCAGTAAAGGTCAGTATCGTAGCTTTAGAGCTATGGGAATATAAGACATTGCAAAAGAATAAATTGTATCATGATTTTGCTTATACTGATTTTAGAAAAAATTATGCTTCATACTCTAAAACTTTGCATTGTCCTAGAGATCCTGTCGTATGATCGTTTTTTAAGATGATAATTTTGTTTCGTACATTTAAACCTAATTAATGATTGCACCTTGCATTAAAGTCTTAGAGTGAATACTGAGCAGACAAGCAGTGGGAAAATGCAAGGGTGGTGAACCCGTCAACTGCGAATAAATTAAAGTTAAAGCAATCAACGTAACTGAGTTAATAAACGCACAGTTTTTACAAACGTTCAACATGAGGTTTTCAGGGAGAGTTATCCGTATTTAACGAGAGCCACTATATAGGAGGAGAAAGCAAATGTAAGTTCGTAATGATAGCAGTATCTATAAACTCGGTCCTGTATCAACTAATAATCGAACCCCGTCCTTCTTTGTTGCAACGTGATGTGCTACCATTACACCATGGTCCCTTACCATTGAGACTGAGAAATTTGGGATGTCATTTATTTCGGTTGACGTCAATACACCGTGTTACTTTGTTCTCTCTGCCTTAGAAATAGACTGGTAGGCAAAACTGGTAGGCAAAACTGGTAGGCAAAACTGGTAGGCAAAACTGGTAGGCAAAACTGGTAGGCAAAACAAAACCAAATAATAATTTTTCGAAAATTAAAAGTATGTTATGTCACTGATACTTCAAATGGGAAAATTTGCAATGAAAAACGCAATTTTTAACAAATTAATAACTGTGTTGAATTTTTTCTGTCAAATTTAAAAGTCGCAGGAATTAACTGTCGCGAACGGGCCAAAAACAAATTGTCGCGGGAAGAAACTGTCGCGAAAGTCGCGAGATTTTCCTCGCGACTGGATACTGATAATTATTGGAGATGCATGCCATAATCTCCAATTATCATATGTACCTATAGCCACGATAAAACGCTTTGTGTTATTCTACTCTTTAAGTATCTATTGTCCTGACTAATTGACTTTATTACAAATGAAAAGCTTAGATATCTTTTTTCTTTTGCAGTATCAGTTAATGAACGTTACTTTTTGCCGGGTCCCCGTTACATTGCATTTGTTTTAGTACTCAAATGAAATCAGCTATCCGCCAACGATTATTACCAGTAGCTAACCGATCAACTGAAGATCCACCACTGTTGTCAATGAAATCAGCTATCCGACAACGATTATTACCAGTGGCTAACCGATCAACTGAAGATCCACCACTGTTGGCAAATGAAATCAGCTATCCACCAACGATTATTACCAGTGGCTAACCGATCAACTGAAGATCCACCACTGTTGTCAATGAGACAGAGTAAGAAATGAGGAAGTTTTTAGAAGAGCAGGTACAACACCACAGTTGATGAGAACCATTCTGAGTAGGCAACTAAATTTCTTGGGACACGTTATCAGGCAAGAAGAGTGGGAAGAGTGGGAGTGGGAAGAGTTGGTGCTAGCTGGGAGAATAGAGGGGAAAAGAGCAAGGGGAAGGCAGAGAACTACTTTCCTGTCAAACATATGTCATCGGTTGGATAGGACATCCGAGAAATGTTGCCCCTGTACATGCCTACAGAGGAGAACTTCTGCTTGTTCGACTTTGATTACAGATAACGGCTGAAGCTTCCCTTTCCTAAATATATGCATTTCATCCTCAACTTTCTATTTCGATGCTATTGCCTCTCCTCCATCCTGAATAGCCTTTGCATTTAATAGCTTTCTGTGCGCAGCACGTTGCTGCAGCATCTCCTTTGCATGAAGAGTTTGTGAGCGAGTTGAAGAGTGATGATTCAAACTGGGAGCCACGATCAGTTGTAATGGTAGAGGGTACACCAAAGAGAGATATCCAATAAGTAATGAAGGCTTTAGCGACAGTTTCAGCGGTAGTGTCAGGAATGGGAATTGCTTGAGGTCGATGCAAGTAAGGAGATACTTTGAATTTTGAGAAGAAGGAAGTGGTCCAACGATGTCAATGTGAACGTGATCGATTCAAGGCAGTCAGTCAAAAGTATTTGACGTTCTTGAAATATTGACTTGATTATTTTTCTCTAGTCTAAGAAGCAAGAGCAACAAGCTGAAGAAATGTCTCAACGGGTTCACTACGAATTATAACGTAGTACATGGTAGATATTGTTGGGGAATCCCCAGTGTCACGTGTTATTGTTTTGATCAGGTGCGTAATTAATTATTATCGGCGAGTTTGATATTAGGAATGACGATCATATATTGATCAATTAGATCACACTTGATACACCGCTAGAGGTAAACTCTTGAGTTTCCATGCAAGAGCGTCTGGTTCAACTCATTACAGCGGATTCTTTTTTCATATTATTACTTACTTTGATAACCAAATGGAAACCATGACGATCATATGTTGATCAATTAGATCACACCTGATACACCGCTAGAGGTAAACTCTTGAGTTTCCATGCAAGAGGCAAATTATAGGTCTTTGAAGATAGTGACCCTAAAGTGAGATTTTGTCCAAGGCGCGCGCCTTGGCCAATTTTGCAGGAATTGGACAAAATTTTGACACCCATCAAAACCAGTTCCAACATACTTGCCAAGTCCTGTTAACATGTTTGCAGCTTACTGCCAGTGATTTCAGAGCTTTTTAAGCAATCTATAGGTCTTTGAAGATAGTGAGCCTAAAATGAGATTTCATTGTAAAAGTACTGTGCTCTCCTATCAGTTGATAATATAAAAGAAATTAATTAATTACAAAATTATATTATCAAAATTACATTGTAAAAGTGCTATGCTCTCCTATCAGTTGATGATGTAAAGGAAATTAATTACTTACAAAATTACATTGTAAAAGTACTGTGCTCTCCTATCAGTTGATAATATAAAAGAAATTAATTAATTACAAAATTATATTATCAAAGTAGCCACACCGTGACTGACGGCACACACCACAGTCTCAGCACATGCACAAGCCCTGTCCCGAAGGACCACACCACATGCAATATTTACTTAGTTCAACTGGTTGTACACAGGTCAACGAATTTTTTTCTCATCATGAACAGAAACATATCTTCTTGGACACAGTTTTCATGCTGATTTCAAGAATATACTACAATTTTATGTAACAAGTATCAGGTTTTCAGTAGGGAGCTGAATGTAAGAGGAACCACTTAGAGGAGCCATACGTGCCAAACCTAATTCGATATGATGTATCTTATCTAAGACCCAAGCAGTTTGTAATTGACCATAGGCAGCAATTAGATCTCTTTGAAGGGTATCTGATGTGAACGCTTGGAATGACATTGTACGGAATACTACAGGAGGTTCAGTGTAGATAGAGGTATCACGCCCTTGTCTAAAGATAACTTCGTGGGCATGCGCGCACGCGACTTTTATCGAGTGAGTGTACAAACGGGCTCGACAAGGCTATACAAGACTTTAAACAATCGATTTGTAGAGTGGACCCGCTCGACAAGTTTGAACATGTTCAAACTTCACTAAACTTTGCTATACAAGGCTCGACAGCCCTCGACTTCTCTATACAAGGTGTACAAACGGGCTCGACTTTTGATTCGACAAAAGTCGTGCGAAGTCTACAAATGCTCGGAGCATTTCATTAGTTCCTACCATTTTAAAGGTAGGAATAGGTGGCACCTCCTATTTACTTCTCCTAGCCAGGCTGATACCATTTCAAGGTTGAGTGAACCTTGACACCATTGTCTTTTGTCGAACCCAGGTCGCTAGATTTGTCATGCAAGTCCGGCGCCACCGGACCATCGTGCCGTACAATGCTTTGCAAATGGTACTTATGAACTGATAATAGCTTTAATTTGGTACCTGAGCTACACATTCTTCCATTGTTGACCTCTTGCTGAAGTCTTCTCTTTGCACCTATCTCCTAATTTTCATTTATATCTTCAGATTCTCTTCACATAAAAGTTTCTGGACACTTGCTTTCAGTTCTCCTATTATTAAACTATTTTGAAACCTTGTCTCAAATTTCTAATTTAGGATATTATTGCAAATACAAAACAGAAGTTTACAATCAAAGCAAACCTTGAGGGCAAGCAAAACCCTTTCCAAGTTTCGTCTGATACTTCAGCAGCCTGCTTTGCTAAACTTTGCAAACAGTGTAAATAGTTAACGTTTTCCGAGAACGCTAGCTGCGAGCTGCTAACGTCCATGGCCGCTAGCTGAAAACGATAACCTTAAGGGAATCCTCTTTTGCGCATGCGTACTTGTGCTCAAACCACTAGCTAATGTTTCCGTTGTGTATGCAAACTATGTCAAACATGCCTTATTAGCCTATTTTGAACGTTTTGTGCAACATGGAATGTACGCATCTAGGGTATGCAAACTATGTCAAGTATGCCTTATTAGCCTATATTGAACGCTATGTGCACCATAGAATGTACGCCTCTAGCGTATGCAAACTATGTCAAATATGCCTTATTAGCCTATTTTGAACGCTTTGTGCACCATGGAATGTACGCATTGACAACAGTATAGCGAAGGGGTGGCCAATCTTTTTTGCGCAGTTGGCCGCGACAAATTTTTCAACAAGGTTATCCTAAAGGTCCTAAGATGTTTTCTTCAAAGGTTTGCCATCAGCGACAAAATTTAAACGCTTGGTAAACTTAGGATTTTTTAGCCTAAAACTAAACTTTTTATTGAGCACAACTTCTTTCTTTTGGATAGGCTGAAAGTACTCAATGATTTGGCCTAAAAGTTACCTTTTTCAATTTTAATTTATCATCGTCAGCTGTATGTCAACTGGCAAGATTCTTTACCACTGTCTCCTTTTTCATGGTCTTCTGGACTCTTTCTACGCACGCGTAATCACGTCCTTCTACGTGATTTAGAATTCCATTCACTTCCTACCATTTGCAGGGGTGTAACTAGAACTTTTTGAGGGCAGGGGAGCTTTATCAGAATTAGGGCAAGATCGTATTATCCGAGTAGCAACTTCGTGGTCTTTTCAAGTAGGCCTATCTGTCGATACATTTGAGGCTGTTGGCTGATTGAAAGCGTATTTAAAGTGTAGGATGTCGTGTAACAATGAACCCGTGACAGTTTACTCGGGTTGATGAGATGTCTTAAGGCCTATTCACACGATCAGACAAATCTTACGATGGATCTGATGCCCGATCTGATGAGATTTTGGGACGACAAGCAACCTTGCTTTGAACAGACTTGCTTTAAGTGAGCTAGCAGTACGTGGACATGTTACAAACAATCACGCTAAGTTTACACTTCTTGAATATTGGTGGTTTTGCTAAAAACACACTCGTTATAATTGAGCATACTATACGCTACTGAACCCCAAGCTACAACAGTCTTGGTTACAGGGTGACAACGACATACTCCACACACTATTTTCTGCGAGATGCTTATTGCTTCAAAGTAGACTGTACAGAGCCTACCGAACGTAAAGATTAGAAAAGGAATGTTGCTTGTGAAAGAATGACAGTGTAGCATGCCTACAGTGGGCCTATAGCAAGCGTCGGCTTTGCTCTATCTTTTTGATAGGCCCGTAAAGCAAGATAACTACGGCACGTAGATGCTTCCATGCAATTTCTTACAGATCTGAAGATGCAAAATCTCCGTATTCTACTTTGGAAGTGTTGAAAAGAACAACAATACAGCCAGAATCGAACAGCGTATCCAAAAACGATTACTTAATCTAGTTAAGCAAGGCCCTCAGCTTCGCGATGTTTACGATCATATCAGACCCTCTGGGTCACAACGTCCACGTATGTATGGCCTCCCTGAAACACATAAAAAAGAACTTCCTTTTCGACCGATTCTTTCTATGATTGGCTCTTCACAACATGAAATGGCCAAAGAAAAGGAGATCTGGCTCTCGCTAATACCCTAAACGAATCCTCTTGATAGTCGTCAGCACATGACGGGTTTTCAATCCAATGCTGTCCTATTGCCGAGTCTGTTTTGGGATCTGTTGGCTTGGCTTTGGTCACGCGATTCGCTAAAGCTTTGGAAACCTTACTGCGTCTACTAATGAAGGTTGGCACATGTTGCGCGATTCTGTCATGTAACCTCTGCGACGTACATGGCCAAGATTTAAGCTTATGGCACAAACGGATGGCTCATATTTCTTTTGAAACGTTAGGTAAAATGGGTAAAGAGTTTGGAAGCTAACAATAGACCTTTGTTATCGGCTATTGTTCTCCTTGAGCAAGTTGAGAGTTCCCGCGCGTTGCTCATGAGAGTGCATTCGTTGCTCGTATTTTGAAGAAGACAGTATGGCAGCAAGAAGCGAGGATCTATTCTGTGAGTTACTTGTGAGTAAGGCCTTTTTTGCATGTCATCACTTGGTCTCATTGAGTAATTTTTCTATTATCCAAAAAGTCTCGAGTGAAAGGATATTCCTCTGAAGCTGAAATTAGAATTCAGCTTCAATTAGGAATTGTGAAAAAACGGCAGTAATGATTTCCCTTACACATTTTGTTCAGACAAAATATGTGCTGTAAAGAATAACAACCAAAGGGCACAACTTCAACGCCTGGGAAATGACCCCAAGTGGCTGGACTGAAAAATTGCAGTGCTTAGCTCAGTGCGTGAGCCTTGCAATACGGGTGCAGCCACTTCCCTGGACAAGAATATGCCAAATTTTTGACACGGGAAATTACCAGGGGCGTATATTCCGAGTGTGCTAGGTGTGCGCCGCACACCCTACGAAATTTAAGCATATTCCAAGATTTATACAAATTATACATTTCCCCCATCTACTGGAGGTTGCCATTTTACAGTCGTTAGAAACAAACTTGATTCGAGTGTCGCAGCTACGATCCAACGTAGCGATTGGCGTGAAGGAAGTTCCGAATTGACGCGTGAAATTTGACATCTTCGGTGGACGTGGTTGACGTCAGACTTCGTCAGTGGTATGACTCATGTTAACAAAACAATTTTAAGTTCATGCTGCAGTGACGGACGTCAAGCTCTCATGTGAGTTTGCATACACTAGATGCGTACATTCCATGGTGCACAAAGCGTTCAAAATAGGCTAATGAGGCATATTTGACATACATTGCATACACTAGAATCGTACATTCCATTGTGAACAAAACGTCCAAAATAGGCTATTAAGGAATATTTGAATAGTTTGGATACACTAGATGCGTACACTCCATGGTGCACAAAGCGTTCATAATAGGTTAATGAGGCATATTTGACATCCAGTTTTAATAGGCTTGGCTTGAATAATGGGGAGGGATGATAAAATTCCCTAGTGGAAAATAAACGTTTGAGTCAAAATGGATATAAGAAAGAAGTGAGGAATATTTAAACCTGCTAGGGGCGAGGACGGGGGGAAGGGGGGGTGCTCAAGAAAGCCATTAAGCAATTTAAAGCATTCATAACTTCGTAATAACTTAAGTTATTGTGCTTCAATTTAATGACTTTAATACTTCTGAAAACACACCTGCAAATGTTAATTAACGTCATGGATCGTGCAGACTTTTCTCCGATAAAATACGAAGTCAAGAAAAATTGCTTTATAGTGGGTATACTTGAAACTTCGCTTTAGGTTTCATTGACTATATTTGGCTCACATATCTTCTGTATGTCACAAAATTTCTGAAGCTTGGTCTTGAGTACGAAAAACCCTTACTCACCAGCTCGTCGCCAGGCCCTTTTAGCCGCTTACCAGCAAGGTGTAAACCTCCGTGTCACTAGCGTACTGTACGATATGTATTGCCGTTTTTATCCCCGAGTTTGTACAATAACAGTGTTTTAAATGCCCAGGCATGTGTAAATGTTTCATGTATCTCCAGGAATATAAATGTGTCGCTACTTACATATGCGGACGATCTATTAAATCTAAGTCGGTCTATTAGGGGTCTGCAATCGACATAGTTTGCCAAACATTTGCCAAATTGACCCAAAATTAAGAAATTATATACAGGTTGTCCCTAACAGATATCTTGCCCATGCAACAATTCCTCTACAGGTATCAAACAAGAGAAAAACATTGTCACCTGTCATCCATGGGTCAAAACAACTAAATTTTTTGAATAAAGTTTGATTAATGTGATTATCATCACAAATGATGGCAACAATATTTCCCCCACTTATCTCTAATAATGTAATATTTTGTTAGAAACCTTTATTCCTTTTCATACATGCTCAGCAACCATACAAAATACTAACAAGCGTAAGCAATAGTGGAGTGGGTGGATATCAAACGAAAGCTTGACAAGTATTAACATAGAGAGAACTAAAAATATTTCAACACATAAAGTACACAAAGAGTGTAGGAAGGTTGTATAATACTATCCTGGTGGAAAATTTACCTGAATCTCCATTTCCCTTTCTTTCTATTGCCTTTCCCTCCATTACCCTTTCTTTCTATTGCCTTTCTTTCCATTACCTTTTTTCACATACCTTTCCTTTCATTACCCTTCTTTCCATTACCTTTCTTTCGATTACCTTTCTTTCCATTACCTTTTTTTTCATTACCTTTCTTCCATAACCTTTCTTTCCATTACCTTTCGTTAGATTATCTTTCTCGCTATTACCTTTCTTTAAGAAAAAAACAAAACCAAGAGCTACTTTCTTTCCCGTTTCGGTAGTCACTATAAAGTTGTAGCAATAATGATATAGAGTGTTTGTTACAATGAGTTCAATGTTAAGTAGCATATATGTATATCTAAACAACTTATTATATATGTATTTATGTATATCTGAACAACTTATTAAAAGTGTCAAAGATGCTGTAAAATACTTTTTATATGTTGTAAGTTTGACAACGTGCATGGCTTCCGCATTCACAAACAAAAGAATAGCAACAGGTGAGCGCTCTAGCCCAGTCTTCTTCCTCTATGGTTACAATCCAGAAAACCGTTGATTTGCTAAGTGGATTAGCATGCAGAGTGCTGGATCTAAATGGATCTGATTCTCTTTCTAGGGTGTTTATACGGGATCGATTTGGATCCGTACCAGTTTGGATCCGTACCAGTTTGGATCCGTACCCGTGTTCAATAGTGCCATTGAGCGTAGTTACACTATTTGAACATATTGGGAATGCGTTCTACACACTGGAATGTGAGCATTCCAATAGTGCCATTGACCGTAGTTACATTATTTGAACATATTTAGAATGCATTCTGCACGCTGGAATGTGAGAATTTCAATAGTGCCATTGATCGTAGTTACACTATTTGAACATATTGGGAATGCGTTCTGCACGCTGGAATGTGAGATTATGGATAAACGTGTCAATACAAGGACGAAAATAGAATTTGAATAGGGATTACGTCAAATTTACCTCGTAGTGGTGTCTTTTTACCTCATTTTCGATCAGTACCAGTTTGGATCCGATCCCACGCGTTTACACGGGTACGGATCCAAACTGGGGCCAATGTTATAAAACTTCTGAAACCTTACCCTTGTAACTCCGTAAATTACTCGTGTAAATTCCAGTGTAGCGAAGAGCGAATTATGAAAGGGGGGGAAATAGCCTGTCTTATGACGTTTTGAATTCCGATGATAATCCTTTGAAGGATACTAAAGTATTAGAAAGAATTGCCACGGCAAATATCATTGACACTAAAGAGTTTCAAAAGCAGAATGCTGATTAAACGTAAGCAAAATTGGATAGAAAAGAAGACGTATTTTAAGTTCATTGGGGAAAAATCAGAAACTGTAGATATTGGCGAGAAGGTATTCAGAAACCTGTAGTCAAGCACAGGGCGTGGAGCGGTCTGGTTAAACATTTGAAGACTCAAAATGTAATTATATTTTAATTTTATGTATTTTACTACTGTTTTCTGTTGTTTTATTGCGTGATATACTGTTGTTACTGTAGTTACATTCAAGCGATTCAATATTTGAGGTTAGAACGTCCAAGAACACATCTTAGTGCTATTATGGTCAATTAAGCTCCCTCCATCATCTTATCTCACCTCACTTCAACTTAAGCTCCCTCCATCATCTTATCTCACCTCACTTCACTATAAGCTCCCTCCATCGTCTTATCTCACCTCACTTCACCTTAAGCTCCCTCCATCATCTTCTCTCACCTAACTCTATCTGATATCACCCCCACATTCTGTTAAACAACTACTGTAGTTTTATTGTGTCAGCTTCATTTATCTTCCCTTCCACAGAGAGTTCCGTATGGACGATCGGGGACCATTACAATGGTTTCTAGCAATTGATTTCACAAGGTTAGACAATTGAAATTACCAGATGAGTCAGGAACGCTATTTGAAAGCTATTCTTCAACGCTTTATGATGACAGATTGCAAACCGGTGTAGCGCGAAATTTGTGCCTTGCGAAATTTGTGCCTATGATGGTAATGCGCAAGCGCATATGGAATCGTGTCTTTTACACAGAGAGCAGTGGTAACATTTATTGAATTGTATAACTGTGATATTTTAGACATATGTTTTTACATCCTGAACACAAAAATCTGTGAACCATTGATATAAATGGGCTTGTGATGACTCTCAGTTTGGGAAAGTTGTTTCTTAGGAGGGTTATATTAGCCATATTCAACTGTCTGTACTTTTCAAAAGATCCTTGTTGGCTAGTCCTAACAGCGAGGATCTAACCTGCACTCCAACTCACACTGTACCCCGCACTCTAATTGCACACCAACTCTCACTGTATCCTGGACTCTAACCTGCTCTCCAACTCACACTGTACCCCGCACTCTAACCTGCACACCAACTCTCACTATATCCTGGATTCTAATCTGCACTCCGACTCACACTGTACCCCGCACTCTAACCTGCACACCAACTCTCACTGTATCCTGGACTCTAACCTGCATGTTTCTCGTTGAATTTTCCTTACAAAAGAAAGACAGAGACTCAAGACTTGATAAACTCCACCATCTAAGGCAATGACGCAATCGAAAAGTGTTAGAATATCTATCACCAAACAAATTTTTTGTGTCGTTGCATTAATAAATTCATGCGGTAGCAGAAGAAAAGCGAGGGTACTATTCCTAAATAATTTATAACTATGTAGGTATTTTAAGAAACGTCATAGATAGAAGTCAAATATCAGGGGAATTAGTACAGTGAAGACGGGCACCTGATAAAACCGCGGTGCTTCACCTAAGATCTCCAAGATGACGGTTTTATATTTTAAACTTTTCTTACTGAATATTTGGAAATGTTGCCACTTTTATGTAAGCATCACGTAAATTTTAGGGAAAGAGGAAACACTTGGGCGAAAAATTTTTATGGTACCTGATTTTTGTCATTTATTAACAAACCTCCTGATTGACTCGCTCAAGAACAATGGAATCGGGCCTAGTTCTCAATCTAGCGAAGCTATTATTAAATCTATGACTCAAACCCTTCAACACGTAGTTTCTGGCTGCTCTACACATTTAAATGAGGGGCGATATAATTGGAGACACGATTTGATACTACAAATCATATGCAATCACTTTTCACCGTTAAAAGAACGCATACAGATCTACTGCGATTTACCTGGCACTTTCTAACTTTAATGGGCTTTGGATTGATGACGGGCCGGAGGGCAGTTCTTCCTTGGTCAAGTCACATGGCGCACAGAGACTGGTCTCCAATTGCGTTGAGCTGGATGTCGATGTCCACTGGTGGATGATTGGGAGCTAATGAGGCGACTAGAGAAATAAAAGTATGTTTACATTGGAGATCACCTAGCTCAGTTGGTAGAGCGCACGCCGCGAAAGCGTGGGGTTTCAGAGGAAAAACCTTTTTATGTTCCTCATCACAACCCAGTATATTGAAATTATCAGAAATAATTTTATTCACCATTCCATTAAAAGCTGGGTGGTAAGACAATGTTAACACCTCCCTGGAAGCCTTTTGTTCCAAGTTTTCATTACAATCCTTGGGGGTTAGAAGTTCTTGACGATCTACCGCCCTTGCCCGTGCTAACTGCGAGTGAATCAATTTGGGATTTTCATTTGGAATTGACGGGGAGGGCTTTTTCTTGTTATTCTCAAACCTGATAGACGCTAATGCAATAACATCAGTGCAGGAATCCACGCTGTTCGGTATATATTCCTGGTTCTTACTTCTTGCTTCATTTTTGTTCACATTCAATCTATACTTTAAGCTTTTAGTAGTCGCGGTTGTTACATATGTAACATATCTAGTCAAGCAGTGCATTCATACTGTCTAATCGCAGTGCTGTATTGCGCTCCCGGTGTTTTCCGTTTTCACACATTTGTGCATCACAATGCCGTCAAAATCGGTCCATCAGAACCCTCCCCGTGATCTTTTGTTTCATGTGATTAACAGAAGATAATAGGCAAAATGGACAAGTGGGCTAAATGTGAGAAATACGGAGACGTTTTTGGTCAATGTTGCCCAACACAAGGACGCATCGGGGAAAACGATTTCAAAGATTAACTCTTCATGAAATTGATGATAATCGTTGCCCACGATTCTCTGCAAAACAAGGTTACTACTTTACCTCTTCCTCAATCAATCTACTATCAGGTGTTACATTTGAAAGAAACTATAGTCATTATAATACTTTATTACGAATTGAAGTTTAGAGTTCGCAGATTTTGTGCTAATGAAGATTTGTTTAACAAATTAAATGAAGTTCGACTGTGATCTGAATGTTGCTTTTCTAAGAACCTGGGGTTTTGTCATGCGAATTCTGTCCTGCCAACGCCGTTTTAATAATACCATCCAGTCCTCGCCAGGTTTGTTACTTAAAACCAGTCACGTTCCCCATGCAATCCAGGTAAGATTTTGTCATTAGTCCAATTTTATCAGTACCACAGGGCCAAGCTAAAGAAGAACACTGTTCCATGGCTATAACTATTAACTCTTCCTCTGTATGGCTGTTTGCATACACTAGATGCGTACATTCCATGGTGCACAAAGCGTTCAAAATAGGCTAATAAGGCATATTAAACATAGTTTGCAAATACTAGATGCATACATTCCATTGTGCACAAAGCGTTCAAAATACGCTAATAAGGTATATCTGGCATAGTTTGCATACACTAGATGCGTACATTCCATGGTGCACAAAGCGTTCAAAATAGGCTATTAAGGCATATTTGACGCATGCAAGTGTCACTAAAAACAGCTTTTGGTGCCATTCCAAACGCATTGTGCTCCATGGATTGTACGCATTTCAAGGATGCAAGTGTCACTAAAAGCAGCGTTTGGTGCTATTCTAAACGCATTGTGCACCATGGATTGTACGCATACCAAGCATGCAAGTGTCACTAAAAACAGCTTTTGGTGCTATTCTAAACGCATTGTGCACCATGAAATGTACGCATTCTTCAGAACATTCCTAACACCCCTTTTATTCAAACCCCCCGTTAATAAATTTTCAAAATTAATTACAGCCCCCCGTTTCCTAATGTTCAAAACTGTTTTCAACCCCACGTTTGTTCCACCCACCCCGTTTAATCCGCCCCACCCCGCAACCCGTTGATTAGAGACCAAAGAGCAGTGAAAAACAATATGTAAACATTAAACCATATCATGAACACCGAATATGAAAGAAAATCAATAGAATCAATAGATACAAGTTCTAAAGGAGCAGATGAAGAAATGGTGTTGAGAGGTGTAGGAGGAAGTGAACGTGGTTTGCGCTGGGTAAGACATCGACAGACTTTGGTTACGTACTCTTCAACATCTCTCATCATGTCAGGCCAGTAAAACCGGTCCCTGACAAGAGCGAGAACTCTTTCAGTACCAAGATGTCCCATGTTAGTATGCAACTCCTAGCAAGAAAACCTTTACTATGCAGACAAAAAAGTTCGTTTTCTCGCTAGGCCTATTCAATTAACCTTGTTGTAATGGGCGCTGATTGGTACGAAAAACACAAGCCATTCAGGCAGTCCAATTTCTGATTGGCTCCTTCAAAATACAGCTGGGTTTACTCTTTCACACATTCCATTTCGGTCATTCTGACGTTAGTACTCTGAGGAGTGTCAGACGAAAAAAGCTTCAGTTACGTATTTCTTAGAAGAATTACAAAGGAGAACAAAGGTCATAAGTGACATCAGCAGAGCTGATTTGTGACATCATTCCATCTCTGTTCCATATGCCACCCCCTTAATGTAAGCCTCAGAGGAAAGACAAGACTCCTACATCTTGGAGTGATTAAGATTAGATGCCTGTGCCATTTTATTCGATTTCCATCTAGCAAAGACTGAGAATGAAAGCGTCAGTATCTAGTGTATACAAACTATGTCAAATATGCGTAATCAGCCTATTTTGAACGCTTTGTGCCCTATGGAATGTACGCATCTATTGTATCAAAACTATGACAAATATGCGTAATTATCCTATTTTGAACGCTTTGTGCACCATGGAATGTACGCATCTATTGTATCCAAACTTTGTCAAATATGCGTCATTAGCCTATTTTGAACGCTTTGTGCACCATGGAATGTACACACCATCAGATTCAGCGTATCAGAGAACCCTACTGTAGAAGTTTCAAGCTCCTATCTACAAAAATGTGGAATTTTCTATTTTTTGCCAGAAGGCAGATCACGGATGCGTGTTGATTTGTTTGTTTGTTTTTTTCCCAGGGGTGATCATATCGACCCAGTTGTCCTAGAATGTTGCAAGAGGGCTCATTCTAACGGAAATGAAAAGTTCTAGTGCCCTTTTTAAGTAATCAGTAATTACATGATAAACTTTCCAAACATATGTGAAATGTTGCTCATTCTAATGTCAACCTCACCAAACACAGTCCATTGGAGAGATCTTACAGCAAGCTGACCAAAATTTGTTATCAGTATAGAAACAAAATGCAAACAAAAAAACTCGTGACGTAGTATTTGTTGGCCATACGCAAAATTAAGGATTTGAAGAAAGAGCTTTTAATGAAAGTGAGGGATTGTGTTTCGGCTTTGAGCCTTCATCAGTGCCAGAGATATATAAGTACTCAGCAGACACATAGCATTTATTATATATGGGTAATTCCATGGTAACGGAATTACATTTGGGAGAAATTTGATACACAATCTGGGATATTGCACACTGACAGATGTTTATTTCCCAAATATTTTAAACTCAAACAGGGAAGCATAGATAGTATGCTGTTTGTCAGTGGCTTTGGTATCATCCTATCACAAGGCCTTATTCCTCTACCGACGAAAGTTTAAGTTCTTCAAGACTTTCCTGCTCCTACCTCTCTCCAGTGACGTAGCTAAAAGGCGTGCTTGTCGTGCCCAGCACGACCAAGAAATTGCAAATAGAGTTTTTATCTGATGTGAATTCCCTTGTCCTTTCCTTTTTCAAACCACTTAAATCTATTTTCCAGCCGCGAAAACAATTCGTCTCTTTCAAATGTTTTTTCATATTGCTACAAAACGGACATCTGCATTAGATCCGGACGATCTATTTAATGGCAATGTAAACGTTTAATTCAAGTTTAAATACGTCCGTTTTAAACTTGAATATTTGCAAACAAATATACATATTGACATCAGAAAGTTTGGGGGAAGCGCACAGTTAGCCTTCTCTACTCCATAGGCAACTTAAGTCCATATCTGCTGTAAGCTACCTGCGTTGAACGCTTTGTGCACCATGGAATGTACGCATCTAGTGTAAGCAAACTATGCCAAATATGCCTTATTAGCGTATTTTCAACACTTTGTGCACCATGGAATGTACGCATCTAGTTTATGCAAACTATGTCAAATATGCCTTATTAGCGAATTTTGAACGCTACGTGCACCATGGAATGTTCGCATCTAGTGTATGTAAACTATGTCAAATATGCCTTATTAGCGTAAGGAACTTGATCATTTCCTCACCTCCTGCTTTAAGCACTTCTGCAGATATTGAATCGTTACCTGTGGCCTTGCGGTTATTCATACAGACAATACCTTTATGTATTTCCTCTTTGGTGATTGGTTCATCGTTATGATTTGACTGGTTTCCTTCTGATATTTCATCTATAGCATCCTCCTTCCGGGGAAATTCATTGTTGAGATGGTCTTGGAAGTGATCTTTCCAGGTGCACAATGGGTTTAGAATAGCACAAAAAGCTGTTTTTAGTGACACCTGCATGCTTGGAATGCGTACATTCCATGGTACACAATGCGTTTAGAATAGCACCAAAATCTGTTTTCAGTGACAATTGCATGCTTGGAATGCGTACATTGCATGGTGCACAATGCGTTTAAAATAGCACCAAAACCTGTTTTTAGTGACACTTGCATGCTTGGAATGCGTACATTCCTTTGTCAGGTTCCTAAAAGCATTGAAGTTTCTTTGAAGCCGTAATTACAAGCTTTTGTCAGGTCAAGTTAAACTTTTGGCAAAGAAATATCGGCGAAAACTGATTCAGATGTGACAGCACAAAATTATAATAAGTGACACAACTTAAAAATGCTTTTGAAGTCAGTTTTCCATGACAAAATGTCTATGAAGGAACATCACAAAATTGTGACAAGAAAATCATTTTAAATTTAGTAAAAAGGGTCTTCCCAGTACCCCTCCTTCCAGTCAAATTTTTCGGTGTCACAATAATAAAGTTTAGGCTACCCAAACCCAATATAAACACACGTACAAATTTTCTTGAACACATCAACTATCGTTACCATGGCTCTCTGCCAAGTAGTTTGATGCTTTCGTAGCTTTCGGAGAAGGGTCATGCTCTCCCACATTCGGCCTGACAAACGTCACGGATATGGTTGCGTGAATGGGTGGATGGGCAGATGGGCGGATGCATGGATGCATGGGTGGATGGGTGGATGGGTGGATGGGTGGATGGGTGGATAGGTGAATAGATGGATGGGTGGATGGGTGGATGGGTGGATGAATAGTTTAGCAGTTGATTGATGGGCTGATTGATTTGTTTCTTGGTTGGATAATTGGTTGATATGATGGTTGGATGGTTGGTAGAGAGAGTAAAGTGCACAATGCGTTTAGAATAGCACCAAAAGCTGTTTTTAGTGACACTTGCATACTTGGAATGCATACATTCCACGGCGCACAATGCGTTTACAATAGCTCCAAAAGCTGTTTTTAGTGACACTTGCATACATGGAATGCATACATTTCATGGTGCACAATGCGTTTAGAATAGCACCAAAAGCATTTTTTAGTGACACTTGCATGCTTGGAATGCGTACATTCCATGATTAACGAGTGTAAAAATAAGACTCTTCTTATATTCTAACGGAAGAAAACTGTCAAAGCGTGTAAACAGGCATGTGAAAGAGGGTTTGTGATATACAGCAGTATGAAAAGACCCCTGTGAACGCGAAATAATAGAATCTAGGAACGGTAATTGTTTATAACGTTCAACCTCAACTGTACATTGGATACTCTGGTGCTGAGAGTTAAGGTAGTCTAAGAAGGGAAAATAATAAACTCGTACAGTCATAATATTGCTTGTTCCATTAAAGCTTTGATCATATCAGCATTTTCTAACGATGTTTACAAATAATAATTTACTACAGTGGCTAGAAAGTAGAGCTTGTAATCTTCAGGCGAGCCTCTTTTCACAACTTGAAAGTCAGTCAACGCATTATTGTATAGAACACTTGATATTTATAACAATTACAAATATGTTTTCTAATTACAGCTGAATGATGGCAATTGATAACAAGAATAAAAATTGGCAAATTGGTGACAAATTGGTACTCAATAAAGTCTTTACATTGTCATAACATCACAAAAACGAACAACATAGTTTACATCCAATGATTGTAGAGTCTACCTGAATTCAAACGGATTTGCTTTCTCAAATGGATGGTCATGTTTATCTCAACCAAGAGGTTAGAGTAATTTTCTTCACTGTGCACAGATTTTTCGTGGCGTGCGCTCTACCAACTGAGCTAGGTGACCTCCGATGTTAACATACTTTTATTTCTCTAGTCGCCACATCCGTTTCCAGTCATCCACCGGTGAACATCGACATCCATCTCAACGCAATTGGAGACCAGAGAAATAAAAGCATGTTAATATCGGAGGTCACCTAGCTCAGTTGGTAGAGCGCACGCCGCGAAAGCATGGGTCACGGGTTCGATCCCCGCAGGAAGCAGCATTCATTGAACAAAGAACCAATTCCTGTGTTGACAAATTGAATTCGTTCACACGTTTTTCAATAAAACCGATGATCGAAAACGCGTCGCTCATATACGTGTTATTTTCAACGATATGTTACGGTACCCTCCTTTCCGTTAAGCACGGTTTACACTAGGTTGCAACAGGTTGCTGGTTGCTGCAACCTGCAACTTGTTGCAGCGTATCTGTCATGGCTAAACTAAAACAAAGGTCTCTTGTCTTAACTCTTCTGGATCTAAAAAATGCTTTTGGCGAGGTTGATCACTCTTTGATTCCAGCTTTATTAAGATACCATCAAATTCCTGATAACTGTGTCAGTATGATATGCAATCTCTATGATCAAGGTGTCTTGCAGGGTGATTGCTTAAGTCCCCTTATATTTAATCTCTTAATAAACACGTTTATTCAGTACATCAGACTGATGGGGTTCCTTCTCCCTTAAAAAGGGAAACTCAAGCACTGTGCAAACCCTTGACCTGGGGTTTGAGCTTAACTTAATGACCACAGCTATTGACGACCAATTTACCTGACAACTTAATAAGATCAAGATGTTTTTTATTCCTGAAGTTTGTGTGAGCAAGTCACAAAGGACTGTTTTGATTTAGTATTTATTAGTAAAATAGGAATGGTCGTTATATCTATCTATACCACTTAAAATATTCTAGCAATCTGTCAGAAGCCTGGAATATGTACCTTTTCCCACTGCAATTCCCTGAGTTTCTGAAATTTTCCAATCAAATATGATGACCAAAATTGCCTCTAGATCAGGGGTCGGCAAATTTTGGGCCGCTGCCCACATGTGGGCCTTTGCTACAAAATCTGTGGGCCGTGAAGCTATATATCAAAATAAGGTATTTGTGGGCCCTTAGGTAGCTATCATCTTGCACCTTTAGTTAGCCGTAGGATTCTGCGATAAGATTTCATTATTCCTTTAATTGATTAATTCCTTTATTTGATTAATTATTTCATTAATTAATTTTCTTCATTTATTTATTTATTTATTTTTAACATTGTCCTTCTTAATCATTTGTACTAGTTGTGCCCACAGTTACTTTGACCTTCGTTGTACTTGCCTCGTTTCAATGTCCTCGACGGGTCAAATCATTTGTTTATCACGGGAAAATCCATGCGCATTTTGTGACGATCGACAGTATTTCTGAAGTTGACCACCGTCTCGCCAATTTTGGGATCAGAGTGTACTGTTTACATGAGCTGGGCAGGGAGTGTGTTACACGACTTTTGAAAATTCATTCCCTTCAGAGGGAAATCTGGCTGCGTTACATAGCTTCCGTACGATTTCGATCTCCAGATTGTTGTTGCCTTCTGGGGGGCAGATTTTGCCAACCTTTGTCTGAGTTTTTGAATTGGCTATTATTTTCAAGAGCACTGTGAACGGTCCATTAGAAGCGTGGAAAGCCAAATGAAAAAACATGTAGCATCCGAGCGACTTACCGTTGACTGAACACGTGTAACAAAACTGCTTTTCCTAACTGGTTGTACCTGGTCGTACCTGATCGCATCTTTACAGATTGCATATGTCATTTACACCTTCGTCATAACTAACTACGAGGCACATGTGACGTCATCTCCATTGATGTCCTAATTTGGTCTCACTATATACACCTTCGTCATAACCAACTACGAGGCACATGTGACGTCATCTCCATTGATGTCCTATTTTGGTCTCACTATTTACACCTCTTTTATTGTTCGTAATTCAAAGTTCTACGTCACTGCATTCCGAGTAACAAACAGAAATATTCCCATGTCTGGTCCGGTCCCTGATACGCTTGCCAAATTTCATCGTCCTAGCTTACCTGGAAGTGCCTAAAGTAGCAAAACCGACAGACCGACAGACAGACAGACCAACAGAATTGGCGATTGCTATATGTCACTTGGTTAATACCAAGTGCCATAAAAACTAGCCAAAGTATTACTACCTCTTAAAGCTACCTTTAAACCATTATTTTGTAAAATTCTTTTAAGTTTTTCAATGACTAACTAACGTGTGGCTAACTGATCGCAACGTTCTTTGTGTATAAAATTAAGTAGTGAGCGAACCACTGGCGTGTATACGTAATTGAAACCACAAGGTAGCCGCAAAGTCACCAATATGCACAAGTCTCTCAAAAGTAGCAGGTAGAAAGCTTAAAGGCCACAGGTTGCACACCCCTGCCATAAAGCCACTCACATCAGGGTCACGAAGAAGATATGGAACGACGACAAATTCATCTTCAGCTTGTCCTTAAAGCAAAGCAGAGGTCGACCAACATTTCGCTGTCCACTGTTGAGCTCCCCATACATCAGTTGCTTTCGTATTCGGTCATCTTCCATACGCAAGACATGCCCTGCCCAACGCAGTTTTAATTGCATCAAAAAGCTTTCAATTCCACCAATACCACAGCGAGTAAAAAGGTTCGCGTTGGACATCCGATTTTTCAGGCTTTTTCACAAATTTTCGCAAAATTATTTCTTCTTGAAAATTGCCCAGGTCAAACTGTTGAGCTATATGAAGTAGTCCCAAGAGTGTTCTCGAAGATATCTCACGGTGTGTGACTCCCATACGAGTAGGATGCAATAGAGATGGGTTGTCATAATATTGACGTAATGATTAGGTAGGGATGTAATATTATAACAGACTTAATTAGGCGAGAAGTTCTCAGAAAACAGTTTATTTGATTAACATACATGATTTACAGGTTGCCAAATACTTAACCCTAACTTTGACGCTACGATTCTCGGACAAAATCTTAACGTTTTTGAAGCTGCTAGCCTGGTTTTAAGTGCCTTACCAATGTGAGCTCTAAATGTTACTGAGAGTGTTCCAGCACATCCATTGCAGCAGTTTACTTGATTAACATACATGATTTAGAGGTTGCCAAATGCTTAACCCTTTCGCAGAGTGATTTGTAGCGAGCAAAGGGCGAGAAGGAGAAATGCGATGCAGCTAAGGAGCTCGAGAAAACACGTAAATTGACTTTATTCCGCCTATCGCGAAGAAGGGTGCCAGTGACGCTGCTCATCAGGGGTCTTTGATTGAGAGACTGCTAGTGACGCTAGTGCTGCTGATAGTTAACCTGCAACATCTCATTTAGACAGAAATGGCAGGGGTGCAACTTTCTGCAAGCTGGAATGTGAGCATTTCAAAAGTGCCATTGAGAGTAGTTACACTATTTGAACATATTGGGAATGCGTTCTGCACGCTGAAATGTAAGCATTTCAATGGTGCCATTAAGTGTAATTACACTATTTGAACAAATAATGAGTGCCTTGTGCACGCTGGAATGTGAGCATTTCAATAGTGCCATTGAGCGTAGTTACACTATTTGAACATATTGGGAATTGAAACTATGGCTTTGCCGCTGGTTCTTGAGTCTGAAGAAATAGTGTTAGTTTAGTGTGATGTCACCGAACCTTGAACGAAGAAGAGAGCAGGGCGTCGCGCGAAGATGTCAGTAGCCACATTGCGGGGCGTCTCCCTTGGACGCCCCAGCTACCCTTTATTTATTAGTTAGCCTGTTTGGTGGTTTTTCTGTTTATTTAGGGTAGTGTCAATATCTGGCCCACTCATGGTGCACAAAGCGTTCAAAATAGGCTAATAAGGCATAATTGACATAGTTTGCATACACTAGATGCGTACACTCCATGGTGTCCAAAGCGTTCAAAATAGGCTAATAAGGCATATTTGACATAGTTGCATACACTAGATGCGTGCATTATATGGTGCACAAAGCGTTCAAAATAGGCTAATAAGGCATATTTGACATAGTTTGCATGCACTAGATGCGTACATATTATATCAGTCTATCGTGGCTTTGCAGCATGTAAAATTCCGTTATTGTTTTGTGCATAATTCATATCCTCACTTTGCCAATTGTCAAGAGCGGAAACATACTATCATGAGTGCCGGCAGGGGGGTCAGCGGGGACCTTGTAGCGACGTCACCCATTGTCTGAAGAACAATTACTTTCTTAATTACGTTTGAGAACAATAGAACACTTAACTTAGCCACGATTTTTGGACTTTTGGTCACCGGCCTTCATTTGATTCGTGTAGCTTAATTTTTATTCACCGAATTTGTATCACGTGAGCACTCGCCTTTGAGCGCAGATTACTAGGATAAAATCTGGAAAGAATTGCGAGACGGGGGTCGTACATTAGGTACATACTACTACTACTACTACTGCTACTACTACAGCAGCTACTGTTACTTTTACTAGTTCTACTTGTACTACTACTACTATGGTCCTGATATCAGAAAACTCTTATTAACTTTTATGAATTTGTTAATTCAGTGAATGACTTGGAGTTCCATGTTTGTACATCCTTTATTGACCTGGTAGAAAACATCTTAGGCAATTGCTGGGCTGACTAAGGTTCATTATTGACATTGCCATTTGGATAAATTTCCAGGGAATTGTTGAGATGAGAATGATGAGCCAGAAGAACGATTCCATCAGGATATCTATACCATTTTATATATTATGTGTATTACATCAAACCGAATAAGCATTTCCGGTTTAGTACCATATTGCGCATTGCTACTTTTTTATATATTATGTGTATTACATCAAACCGAATAAGCATTTCCGGTTTAGTACCATATTGCGCATTGCTACCATTTTATATATTATGTGTATTACATCAAACCGAATAAGCATTTCCGGTTTAGTACCATATTGCGCATTGCTACAATGGAGACAAGAACCCCTAAAGTAATACTTAGCTAAATCTCAATAGAATAAACATGAAAAATACAACGAAGACGAAATACGTAGAGTGTTTCTAAAAAAATGTGAGGGTGGGTGGGTGTACCATTAAACCAAGTCCACCTTACTTCTTACTAGCCCACCCCAAATTTATGTCAATCTACTTATGTGGTAGACACAATTTGTGTGGTCCCACTGTGGGTGTGGAGTTCACTTGAAAAAACAGAATATTCTAATGAGATATTTGACTGAAACGTGCTCCATCAGAAACATTCGTCAATGGCAAAACATTTCTAATAAATTACCGGCCAACATTTTCTCGTTTTAGAGAAGAGCATTGATCCTGTCTTTACCAAGTAATAAAAATTTAAAAACGTGGAATTTGATACCATCGGCTCTGTGCTCCTTATGCAAGAAGAAAGACCAAACACAATTGTACAAGGACCTGACGAAGTCTTTAAGAAAAGACGAAACGTTGTCACAATTGTAGTTTCCTTCTTGGCGTTCTCCTTGTAATATCAGCCTCAACAAACATGTGCACAAAATTAAGGATTTGAACAAGAAAGAGCTCTTTATGAAAGCGCAGGAACTTGATTTTCTTGTCACAATCTTGTGATGTTACTTCATGGACATTTTGTCATGGAAAACTGACTTCAAAATCGCTGGTTAACAAACATTGCCAAATATTACTAATTATATCCTTAAACGCTCTATTTTCTGTAATTAGCATAGTTAAAATTATCTTCTATAAATTTTTATGTCATATACCGTTCGATTCGTCCCTCATCCTGTCTAGGGAGGGGCCCCTGTAGCGACGTCATACATTGTCTGAAGAACAATTACTTTCTTAATTACGTTTGAGAACAATAGAACACTTAACTTAGACGTGTCAAGCAAAGAGATTAAAGATCCAACCATCGTTTAGTATTTCAACATTTACAGCATAACAAAATTCGACGATAACCTGTAGTGATACCTAAGCAACTACTTAAGCAACTTCAGGCCTGATTTGGAAAATTGCCAAGCAACTTTAGGCCTGAACCCGAAAATGGAGTTGGTTACATAAAAAACGTGTAGATAAGCAAAATATGTATATAAATAACAAACATTGTCGATGCGGTGAAAACACAGAATGACTATGAGTTGATCAAGCTAATAGACGTACATTTTTACTAAGCAAAGTTTTGATAGATAGTTCTTCTATCCTGAGGCTGTTGTAAAATGGAGGGTGACGTTGTTCTTCTAGTGCTGGATTGAAGACTTCTGAGAGATCAGTGATGGACAGTGTCGTGCTATAGAAGGCTTTGAAATATCCTGAAAGTTTGTCGATGCGGTGCAAACTATGTCAAATATGCCTTATCAGCCTATTTTGAACGCTTCTTGCACCATGGAATGTACGCAGCTAGTGTATACAAACTAGCTCAAATATGCCTTATTGGCCTATTTTGAACGCTTTGTGCACCATAGAATGGACGCATATACTGTATGCAAACTATGTCAAATATGCCTTATAAGCCTATTTTGAACGCTTTGTGCACCATGGAATGTACGCAGCTAGTTTGAATATAATGAGAATGCGTTGTGCACGATGGAATGTGAGTATTTCAATAGTTCCATTCTGCATACATACACTATTCGAATATAATGAGAATACATTGTGCATGATGGAATGTGAGTATTTCAATAGTGCCATTCTGCATACATACTCTATTTTAATATAATGAGAATGCGTTGTGCACGATGGAATGTGAGTATTTCAATAGTGCCATTCTGCATACATACACTGATGCAAGATCTGGTCTCGTACCGCATGCAACATAGGTTATAGCTCCCACTGCTGCTTGGTACAATTTCTTGTTTATCTCATCACCTTCATTTGGTTGTAATTTCAGTCCTGGATCCTCAGGCGTTGAAACAGCTCGACAGTGTTCCATTCCAAAACGTTTAAGCAAGTTCTCTAGATAACTTCTCTGGCTCAGCTTCATTTTTCTTTGCTTCCTGTCTCTTGTTGCCCTCTCAGAGTGAAATAAATAGCTTACAGGCAAGCGTTGGTTCGTTACAAAGACATTTGCAGCACTGATTACGCCCTAGATTCTTATGAACTTTAATTGCACTTCAGATGATCCACTGTTATATGGTAGGGGCTACATATTTAAGAGAGGGTAAAAGGCTTCGAAAATATTTGTTGAATCAGGGCTGTTGCAATTATAGGTATTAGAAAATCATTTTTATCATCATTTGGTTCCAAAACTGTGTCGACTGACTTGTAAAGGACTGCCTGGTCTCGAATCTTGGTCAAAACAATATTGTTAATTTCGTGGACGTCTATATTTTTGGGTGCAAGAATCGCTCTTTCACTTAGCCATTTATTATTTTTATAACTGTTTAGAATATTCGGAAATACTTTTTCAATCAATTCATTTTTGGACGTCACTAAATTACAGAATTCAGCAGGTAGTGGTTTGAACCGAGGACCTCTCGATCTGCAGTCGAATGCTCTACCACTGAGCTATATCCTGCAGCCCCTTTGCCTTTTCGGATGTGATTTTCTTTGATGGTAACCGTAGGTGTTCGTTAAGTTTTATAGCATAATAATATCTATTCCTCTGCTACTAGGCTATATCTTTCTGTACGGTTATGCAATTCCGTAAGACATTGTGTTGTATCTTAATCCGTGTTGTTTGCTTTGATAACTTCATCTCTTCGATGATATGTCTCAGGGCTAGAATTTGAGATGTAGTTGACCTACCCTTACGAAAACTGTTTTGGTTTCTTATTAAAATTGGGTCGGCATGTACAGTTATTCTATTAAGAAGCATTGAGTTATAGATTTTCGACGCTATTACTGAGAGAGTAATTACTCTGTAATTTGGAGGTAGTGACAGATCACCCATCTTTGGCAGAGGACTCTTTGACGGCTAAATTCAAACTTTAAACCATTGATATACAGGACCTCAAATATCTTTAGATGGTAGTTAGGAAGTGCCAAGAGTATAACCGAAAACTGTTCTTATCTACGTCAAATTGTATTTGAATTTCATTGAACCTTCACTAATACTTTCTCACAAGTCGAAACCCTGGTGAAGTCGAAAGTTCGTTTAATGAAACTATTTGCATCGGTCCCTTTGATTTTATCCAAGCCTTAATGCTTGAAAAAATGCCAAAAATCAGGCTCTCTCGTCAACTTACATTTCTGACCATATCTCTTTAACTACAGATAATTAGACTTTGATTTCACGCGGGATATTCTTGTAGGCCATCAATCTACAATGTTAACACATAAAGATCAGAATTCAGGGACCTTTTTTTCTGACCAAATTTTTCGACTTTTCCAAGCCTTAGTGCTTGAAGAAATGCCAACCGTGGAAGTAACGTTTTAGTAATCGTCACCTTTAAATTCAACAAAAGCGTAAACAATTGCTGGTAAACAGATATTAGGCAGTTTAAGCAAGCAGAACGGTAACCGAAACGGAAACCTTAGCTAGTGGTTTGAGCACAAGTACGCACGCGCAAAAGAGGATTCCCTTAAGGTTATCGTTTTCAGCTAGCGGCCTAGGACGTTAGCAGCTCGCAGCTAGCGTTCTTTTTCTAATGGTTCAAATGTTTACAAAGATAAGCACTTTACTCCTTTTTAACTCATATCAGTACAGATGCACTTCAGCTACGTCCTTTATAATATTTGTGGTATACGTTGGTTATAGTTTCATTTTCTGACAGTTCAACAGGCCTTTAGTTTGGAGGAACATAGAAGCAATGCTTCTCCTGAAACATACTCGGCCCACACCGTATTAATTACTCGATAAGTCGATACGACGCGGCCTTTACTGCAAACAATGTCGGTATAACAAACAATCCTTTGGTTGAAATAATTATGTTGGATAGACGTCGCATTGATGTCTGTTCCCAACATAACGTAAATGAACTTAACATAGGCATTGAAATAAGGTCAGTCTCCAGTTCTCTAGTCTACAGCATAGTTACACTAAGTAAATTTCTTAAATTGCCAGTATATTCATCAAGATTACACTTAACCTTCTTGAAAAGAGCCGTCAAATAACTTCGATCGAATATATGAAACCACAATGTCTCCGCAAGTTGTGTACCAACAAGAATATGTTTAAACGCATAAACCTTTGCCACGATTAAATCATACAAGAAACAACAAGTATTACCTATAAATCCCTGTGGCAAAACAGAGATGCTTTTAATTTGTATCAGCTACAGGCACGAAGCCAAGGGCAGGCCAAGTTGTCATCATTCCCCCAAAACAATGACCGACAGTTTTAATAAGCTGGGACTCGAACTTGCTAGACACTTGCCCTATATACGGTAACCTAAAAAGGACTGGGCACTTTTTAGGTCCATAGGGCTTGTCAGCTGACCAAGTTGAAAGTTTATTGCTGATGCAACGGTTTACAATATGATCGGGATATCCATTACGCCGAAACAAATCCCTCAGGTTTGATGGTTCCTATTCTATGTAGACTCCCCCCTGATTGAAGCGTTCAATCATCTGGCAGTGTTACTAAATACAATTGACTAAACTCAAAGAATATACAAAATAACAACGTACAAAGTTTAACTACTACATATTACATGAGGTATATCTTCATCTCGAACATGACGTATAGCTGTTGATTATTCGAGTACGGGAGCGCGATAACTGAGGTAAAACCTGAACATATTACTACGATGAATAACGTTCTAACTTGCATTTGATCAGCCACATTTCCAAGGATTGAGAAAAGGATAGTATTCAGTCTATTTTGAAACCGCGCTTTTGTCCGCTAAAAATGATAAGATTCCTGCATTTCATTTCCCAAAGTCATATGTTATGTGCAAACGCTCCCTTTTAGATTGATTTGAAGACTGAGTTGCGTTGTTAATGAAAGTCACAAACACCTTTACTTTTGATCAGGCGCATTTCCAGGTATTCAACATATTGCTGACAAGGAAAATTTTACAGGAGCCCATATTTGTATAAAATTTTGGCACAAATCAACGTTTCAAATATTAGCGCTACGTTGAAATTAACGTTTCAGAAATTAACGTCAGCATCTAATTAACGTGGATTTAATTAACTTTTTTTAATTCCAAAAAAGGTTAATTAATGTTCAACGTTAATTTTGTGTATTAAGGTGTATTATTATGAATCTAAAATAATAGTTTACATACTTAGGTTGCGCAAGTTCTACCCCTTCTATCTGAGTAACTTTCTGTGATATGGTAATGAGATCAACGTAAAGATCTTCTTTTATTAATTATATCTTGATTATAATAGTTTACTTATATAGGTTGCGCAAGTTATACCCCTTCTATCTGAGTAACTTTCTGTGATATTTTAATGAAATAAACGTAAAGATCTTCTTTTATTAATTATATCTGTACGCATTCCAAGCATGCAAGTGTCACTAAAAACAGCTTTTGGTGCTATTCTAAACGCATTGTTCACCATGGAATGCACGCATTCCAAGCATGCAAGTGTCACTAAAACAGCTTTTGGTGCTATTCTAATTGCATTGTGCACCATGAAATGTACGCATTCCAAGCATGCAAGTGTCACTAAAAACAGGTTATGGTGCTATTCTTAACGCATTGTTCACCAGGGATTTAGAATCATGATTTTCTTGTTACAATTATGATGTTGCTTCATGGGCATTTTGTCATGGAAAACTGACTTCAAAAGTATTAAGTTGTTCCAGTTATTATATTTTTGTGCAATCACATCAGAATCAGTTTTTGCCGATTTTCTTTGAAAAAAATTTAATTTGAGCTCACAACAGCTTGGAGTTATGGCTTCAAAGAAATTTGAATTCTTCTACAACTTAAATGTGACATAATCATGTAGTTGTTTTGGAGAACCATAATCCAGAAAGTACACTCAACGTGTTCGTGCCTGCGTTAGTTATTCATTTATGGGTTGAAATAGTGAAAGAGATAAATTTATTACTCATATAAGTAAAGATGCTATGGGAGGGACCTGAATTTTTTTAAATTTGATAATGTGATCTTTGCAATTGCCCCTGCCCATTGACCGCTGGAGTCGCCCGCTGTCCCTGTTCCATGTTGCACAATGCGTTTAGAATAGCACCAAAAGCTGTTTGAAGTGACACTTGCATGATTGGAATGCGTACATACCATGGTGCTCAATGCGTTTAGAATAGCACCAAAAGCTGTCTTTAGTGACACTTGCATGCTTGGAATGCATACATTCCATGGTGCACAATGCCTTTATAATAGCACCAAAAGCTGTTTTTAGTGACACTTGCATGCTTGGAATGCGTAAGTACTTAGAGAGTATAGGTGAGTTGTCCTTTGCATATGTTCCTTGTGCAATGCTCGTTGAAAGAGCAAACGAAAAGACATACAGAAACTCATATGCACTCAACATCAAGAAAACATTGTCATTTTTACACGTAACATGGCAGTGTACGATCCGGCCGACGCTACAGTTACATTTATAAAGCTCGAAGTACGCAAAAGAGAGCAACCCATCGGCAATATATTAAAATGTGAGCATTTCAAAAGTGTCCATGAGCGAAGTTTCACTTTATAATCATTATGGTAAAGCGTTCCTTAGGGTTGAATGCTAGCATATCCATAGTGTCCTGGAGGGTAGATACACTTTTTTGGCATCATAGTAATGCGTTCCTCAGACTTGAATGTGTGCATTTCAATGGTGTCCTGTAGCGTAGTTTCTCTTTTTGAACAAATTGGGCATGTATTCTGCAAGCTCCGATAACCTTTGGTATTTTGACCATACCCAACAAATATTCCCTTTTCTGTCTTTGCTTCAAATTTTGCTTTGTCTCTCTTTAAGATGTATGCATTACAGCCCCACACTCTTAAGTGTTTAACTGTTGGCTTTCTGCCATACCATCTATCATAAGGCGTCCCAATACTTTTACCTATCTTTGTTGGCAACCTGTTTCTTATGTAAGCTGCTGTTGTAACTACTTTCTTTGAAAAGACAAAAAAATTGTCTGCGGTTAGAAGACATGTGACAGTGAGAATCCGTATATTCAAAAACCTTAAAAAAGAAAACCAAAAGTTTAAAGCTTAGTAGATATCGTTGTTAGAAATCGGACTTGCTTTAATAATCAAATATCTTTGAAAAGACAAAAAAATTGTCTGCGGTTAGAAGACATGTGACAGTGAGAATCCGTATATTCAAAAACCTTAAACGTCGTGACTATTTTTGTATTAAGAGCGGCACATTAGGAGCGACGTTTGATTCAGAGTCGCTCCAAAGCCGCTCCATTGTCGAACCTAATTGTATTAGGTTCGGCGCATGAGAAGAGCGACGTTTGACTTAGGCCTTAGCAACACTGATTTACACATAGATTTAATAATAGCTTCGCTAGATAAACAGAAGTGTCACGTGATGCAGTGCCAACAAGGAGATTCAATAAGGCCTATTTGACATAGTTTGCATTCACGAGATTCGTAAATTCCATGGTGCACAAAGCGTTCAAAATAGGCTTATAAGGCATATTTGACATAGTTTGCATAAACTAGATGCATACATTCCATGGTGCACAAAGCGTTTAAAATAGCCTAATAAGGCCTACTTGACATAGTTTGCGTACACGAGATTCGTAAATTCCATGGTGCACAAAGCGTTCAAAATAGGCGCAGCAAATCGGTGAAGTGCTGCATATCCATCTATTCGCTTAAAGCACCAAAAACCTTCCTCGTCTGTCAACTCTAATAGTCAGGGAGAATTAGCCTGATTTTGGGGTGAACTGGGAATTAATTCTGATGTTAGCATGTTTAGTACCATTAGAAGTGCAATTTTATGTAGATAAACATACTAAATGCCTAAATGTATCGGGTTTGGGCAAACAAAACGGCGCATTATGGCCCATGTTTCTAAAATTGTAGTAATAAGAAATTTGTGCTGCGCTTGGTCAATCCATTTCATTGCATTATTTGTAGCTCAGTCCATTACTTACGAGGCCATCAGTCCAGCATGGGCTAAATTACTAAATTTGTAGTAATGAGAATTTAGTGCTGCGCTTAGTAAATCCATTTCATTGCATTATTTGTAGCTCAGTCCATTACTTACGAGACCATGAGTCAACTCACTCACTCACTCACTCACTCACTCACTCACTCACTCACTCACTGACTCACTCACTGACTCACTGACTCACTGACTGACTGACTCACTCACTCACTCACTCACTCACTCACACACACACACTCACTCACTGACTCACTGACTCACTGACTCACTGACTCACTCACTCACTGACTCACTCACTGAATCACTGACTCACTGACTCACTGACTCGCTGAATCACTGATTTGTAAAGGAAGACAAGTAAAGAGCGTAACAGATGAGTAAAGGAAGATAAGTAAAGAACGTATCAGATTTGTAAAGAAAGACAAGTAAAGATCGTAAAATATTTGTAAAGGAAGATAATTAAAGATCGTAAAAGATATGTAAAGGACGATGAATAAAGAACGTAACAGATAAGTAAAGGAAGATAAGTAAAGAACGTATCAGATTTGTATAGGAAGACAAGTAAGAATCGATAATCTTTTTCCCCTCGCTGCTGCTCGACGCCATTTCAAATGAAAACTGATCCTCGTTCTCTATTGTTCCAACGCGTCACGGGGCAGCAAAGTTGGATTTTTTCAACTTTGACGCATCGAGGAACTCGGCATGGGCAGCAGACGCTCTTAAACCGGATGCGATCATTGATTGGTTAATTGCCCGTTCCCTTGGATACGTGGTCCCGACGAAGAACCTAATAAATTCTTGACTTCACCTAAACTTTGATTTATTATGACGCAAAGTTTAATGATATTATCTTTTTTGAAATTTTAAAGGGAAGAATGGAAATGCCGGTAATGAAGTCATTCATGGCTAATTATTGACGTCACGATACCTTCATTCATTCAAAATATCTAAATTTTGCATTGCCACTGACTATCGGACCAGTCAATTCGAATCGTCGGACAGAATCGTGTGACTACAGATGGAGGGCAAACAAACCGATTTCAATGAAGAAACGCAACAGGAAATACAGTATCAAAGACTGTTTTGATTACATGCAAAACGAAAAAATGGTTCATAGTAAATTTACAGAGTGGTATTAGAGACATTGCATTACAAGGCTGACATGTACGAATTTCACAATTGTTTTTTAAGCAATTGGCACGATTTTGGGGGGACGTTTGTGACACACTCGCCAAATTTTTAGGAATACGCCATTAAAGAAACGTGGTTACTTCGTAATCAACATGAAGAACTAAACTGTTACATTCGCGCATGCTCGTAATACATCAATAAAGACGGGGGTACATACTGTGACCTCATACAAGAAAATCGTGATCATATACTTAACAAGATGCTTTCCATAATCTAGGAGAGGCTGTCCTACTTGGCAGTTAATCCTGGTTAATGGCATGCTTCTCTGCCCGGTACATCGGCCCATGCGCCACTATGTGGGGTAGAAGAAAGAGCACTTGCATTGAATTCCTCTTCAAAGTAACTCGTGCGAAGTAAAGCCATCTTGTTATGTCAAAAGTAAATACTTCACCCATTACCATCAACAGCAAATCGTTGCTCAGTGCAACCGCCTTCTTTGTGTGGTATCAAAAGTATTACATTTCTAATAAGACAAACGTTTCAACTTTCATTTGGTGTTATTTTCATCCTTCTCATTTTCAAACTTTTGAATTCGTTTCATGGAGACAGGTCTGCATATGTTAACTTCATCTGTTTCTTCATCAATGCTGCCTTTGTCCTTGAAATCATCAAATAAGTATTCTTTGTTCTTTTTCACAAATTTGTTTCTCTCATCCAGTTGGGACTGTTGTCTGGTTTCTATATCCTCATTCTTGAAATCATCTTGTTGGTCTTTTGGAGACTTCTTTGAAGTAGCTATGTGATGGTAAAATGTCTCCAGGATACAGAAACATCGGCCATTGTGTCAATCTTGAATCGACCTGAGTATTGTTTTCAATTGCCCAAGCTGGGCTACTGCTAAGATTTTTGTTCATGTTATTGTTTCACAATTGTTGTCCATGTTATTGTTTAACAATTATTGTCCATGTTGTTGTTTAACAATTATTGTTCATGTTATTGTTTAACAATTGTAGTGATACCTAAGCAACTACTTAAGCAACTCCAGGCCTGATTTTGGAAAATTGCTAAGCAACTCCAGGCCTGACCTCGAAAATGGAGTTGCTTGTAAAAAAATAACGTGTAGAGCAATGCTGATTTTGAAACCGTGTACCCCTAAACAACTTGACAATTTAGGAACTAAATGCTTGGGCATTGGACTTGGTCTCTGGGTATTGGAAGTCATTACTGTTAGTACATAATTTGAAGCCCCTTTATCAAAGACTTGTAAGGCGCTTATGATGCTGCATTGGCAGTAATATCAGCCTCAAGAACAATGTAAAAACCTATTCGAGTTTAACGAAAAAGATTAATAATCTATCTGTAAATTATCAAATACATCTCCACCTAGGTATTATCAACCTGAAGTTAATAGGGACGCTTGCTTGATTTATTCTAGTTTCGTTTGCTGAAAACTGCATCAAACTGCTTGAATTATGTATAAAATACATGTTGCAGGGCTTTCTAAAGAATTCCAATCTTCGTCAGTACCTAAGGCAAACAAAGAAGAGAAAATTTACATTATACATCAATTCATCAGCATTTTTCTTCTTCCTTTTTAGAAATAGTAATGGGCGATTCCACGGTGAAGTGGACAAATTTGGGAGAAAATGAAAATTGTTCATTGCACAAAATATAATTATAATGTCCGTCGTTTAGAGGAGATAGTAGTCGATTGCTATGTCGGGTAAAAATATTGAATGCACGTTAAGAAGTTAACTTTACTGCGTAACATGTCCGTGCCGGTTGGAAACTATTTGCAGGCTTAGAAAATATATTTTGTTGCCGTATCCTATCATCATGCTTAGAAAACATATATTTTGTTGCCGTATCCTACCATCATGCTTAGAAAACATATATTTTGTTGCCGTATCAGACAAAGTAAGTAAGTTGCTTTCTGCCGTGTCCTTACTAACTAGAGTCGTCCATTTGGGTTTGTCCCCCTTACCTTTTTTACAAAAACGACGGCCCTGAAAATGTCCTGTCTTCTTACAGGCGATACAATTAGCATCTCGTGGCGGGTCCCTCTACCTGACCTAAAATTACTCTGCAATTCCGGAATGATTTAATAGGAGTGTAGCAAGAACTTTGCTGACAGAACTGGGCCCTTAAATGTTAATCTTTTTCGTAGAAAGATTGTTATAATCACTACCTTGAAAGTTAGCAGGATTGTAGAACAATAAATTTAGATGTTCTGCACAAAGAATGGCAGCTGAAATTCATCGCTCGCTGAAATTTACTGTAGGGGATAGTTGTTAAATGTTTGGTAGAAATGGTACATTTACGTTATCAGTTTAGTTTACATTTAGCAATTATCATGTTCAAAGGTTTTTTTAGTGACACTTGCATGCTTGGAATGCGTACATTCCATGGTGCACAATGCGTTTAGAATAGCACCAACAGATCTTTTTAGTGACACTTGCATGCTTGGAATGCGTACAGTCCGTGGTGCACAATGCGATTGGAGTAGGACCAAAAGCTGTTTTTAGTGACACTTGCATGCTTGGAATGCGTACATTCCATGGTACAAAATGCGTTTGGAAAAGTAAGACACAATATCATTCCAAACATCAAATTTCATTAAGATCCCATCACCCGCTCATAAGTTAAAAATACTTCATTTTTCTATTTTTTACGAATTAACTGGGCCCCCACTCTCCTCCAGATGGTCAAATTGAGAAAAGGACTATTTCTAGTTTAAGCTGGTCATGTCCCTGATACGCCTGCCAAATTTCATCGTCCTAGCTTACCTGGAAGTGCCTAAAGTAGCAAATGTTGTCAACGATTAAGCCTAGTCTTTATGACGGTCGAACATCTTTTAATAGTTGTATCTACATAAGGAAATATATAGGAGTATATAATCAGCGAATACTCACAGCTGTAGGCGTATATCCTGATAAGATTGTTTTCCTCTTAGACGGAACGCCAACTTTGTTCTCCGATATTAAGCAACTTTGTATCCAAAGACAGCATATTGTTACCTCAACCGTTGCTTATGAAGTCTCTACAATAAACAATGCACAGAAACTAACAAACAGCTTCTGTTCACATCCTAGAAACTTACAAGCCGTTTTTGACTGCTGTGGATAAAGTTATAGGAAAGGATACGAATGCAATAGTCTGCTCCTATCCTATAAATTCTTTGCAAAAAGTTTTCTTCCTTCAGTCGAAACGATTGCTGCAACCAATGACTGCCGAAAGAGTTTACTTTAAAGGAGGAAACTTTCCCTTATTATGCGGTTTCACTCTGCCATGAAACAGACCACTTATTCGCAGATAGCCATATGTGCCGATTCCCTCTTCTTATCCTCAACACAAACCTTAAACGACTCCTTCCAGTTACTCAACTTATAGTGAAGTTCACAAGAGCTATAATCTCCCTTCTTAAAACTAAAAGTACTCCTGTCCTCTGCTGCAAGCGTGGTGAATGTAATGCGGTAGAGATTTTTACGAGTACATCTTTTTCACCCCCCGCGAAGAACTCGTTCTCGTACTCGTACTCATTGTGGATCCAAACCTCCCTCCGAAACCTACCGAACTGCAACATCGCCACCCTTCCTTGCCTCCAGGTACAATAATATCACAACTCAGTTATTTAACACTTTAATCGATTAACAATTTCATGTACTAAAGTATCCTCATGATGAGAATAGCTTTGGCAGAATCTGATGTACCAAAAAGCAAAAGTCTGGGTTCACTTAATGAGAGGAGAATGACCAAAACTAATGCAACAGTTGAATCTGAATGATGACAATTGATAACACGAATAAAAATTGGCAAGTTGGTGACAAATTGGTACTCAATAAAGACGAACAACATAGATCACAAAAACGAACAACATAGTTCACATCCAATGATGATAGAGTCTACCTGAATTCAATGGATTTGCTTTCTCAAAAGAAGCAGCAGTCACATTTGTTCCTCTGTATTTTTGCCATCATAGCCATGTTCCAAGTTTACATCTTAACATAGTATTAGTAACATAGTAACATTCGAGTAAAATATCCCGCCTAAGAACACTTCAGCACAATACTGCAAGGAGGGGCGGGGGGGTGCAAGAGTTAGGGTTTCAGCTCCAGCAATTGTCTAAGACTCTACAATTCTTCCTCAAAGAAAACACGAATGTCAAATATGCCTTATCAGGCTATTTTGAACGCTTTGTGCACCATGGAATGTACGCATCTAGTGTATGCAAACTATATCAAATATGACTTATTAGCCTATTTTGAACCCTTTGTGAACCATGGAATGTACGCATCTAGTCTATGTAGACTATGTCAAATATGCGTTATTAGCCTATTTTGAACGCTTTGTGCACCATGGAATTTACGCATCTAGTGTATGCAAATGATAAGGACATTATGGATACGAGGGTTAATTATATGTGATGGTGACAGATACCAACTCAAATTGCTGTCAAGAACGGCATTAAGTCGATCACTTGATGTTGCAGTCAGCGTACGTGGCCTCTTATCTGAAAGACATGGCTTGAGTATGCACATTAAAGGAATTCTAAAATGAAGGTTTGTAGAGCAGGTCAGGCTATGCTCACTCAATGATCTACAATATCAGCAAATTTTCTTTGTTTCAAATCAGTAAACAAGCCGATGAAGTGCACTGTAAAGGAATCGACTGTAAAAAGAATTGAACAAGTGAGTGCTTGTGATTGATCCATGAGCCTACCCCTGTGGCTATTGCACGTGTAATGAAATGGAACTTATAAATTTTCTTTGTTTCAAATCAGTAAACAAGCCGATGAAGTGCACTGTAAAGGAATCGACTGTAAAAAGAATTGAACAACTATTTATTAGATACCGTAGAGTAATAGATGATGGTTTGGCCGTGTGCATAGGAGGGATGAGGGATATATTAGAAGAAGGATGCTGGAGATGGGAATACCGGGTAGGAGAAGGAGGCCAAAGAGAAGGTTAATGGATGTTGTCCGCGAGGATGTGATGTTTATTGGTGTGACGGAGGAGGAGGCAAACAACAGACAGATGTGGAGACAAAGGATCTGGGTTAATTGGAAAAGAAAAATAGAGAAACAGAAAATATGTCACCACCGGGGGTCGAACCCATGAACCACGCTTTCGCAGCATGCGCTCTACCAACTGAGCTAGATGACTTATCTAGTCGCCATTTTACCTCCTATCATTTTTTACCTCCATTTTACCGGTGGACATCGACATCCAGCTCAACTCAAGGGGAGACTAGCCTCCCTGCACCATTTGACTTGACGGCCATGTGATTATGGCAGAGATTCCCTGATGATGACAGCGCATTAAAGTAAAAGGTGTCGAGAAGAGAGGCATTGGAAAAGACAGAGAAGTAGGAAACATGTCAAAACCGGGACTACATCCTCTCCTCTCGATAATACTTTTAAAAACACGCACAATAAAATACGAGCAATAGAAAGTATTTTCCACCAGGGATCAAACCCATGACCTACGCCATCGCGGTATGTGCTCTACCACATGTTGTTTCAAGGGAAAGAGAAGAAAACGGCTAAAGGGGTCAAAAAAAGTCGTCGTGAAAAAGGAAATATGTCACGACGATTATGAACAGTGTCTCTTCACTGGAACCAAGCAGATCAACGCTATGACACAGATTCGTTCTTCGTATTATCAACTTTTTACCATGAACATCCGTAAAATTTCATTGTCCGCTTACGATGATAAACGGTACATATTCGACGACGGAATAAGTAAAGTGCTAAGATGGGTAACATCTTATCACTGTTAGACTTATCTCGTAATGTAAGATTCCCTAAACCATTGGAGCAGACGTCAAACGGAAATGCGTATTTCCTTGGTTAAGGATGGGAATCTTACAAAGATACGATTAAGTAAAGTTTTAAGATGGGTAACATCTTATCACTGTTAGACTTTTCTCGTAATGTAAGATTCCCTAAACCATAGGAGTAGAAATACTAGATTGAAGCTGGTTGAATGGCTTACATATTGAGTAAATAAAAAGCTTAGCCAATAAAGCCGATTACGTTTACGACGTCATACGAAAAGTCTATTTTCAATTTGCTGTCGGAGTTGATTGTCCCTAAAACTTTTATTAAAGTAAACTTGCCTCGTTGGCCGCCCAGACACAAATTCATAGTGTGTAACATTAATTTAATCGAATGTTTCTATTTCTTAAGCTAATATAGCAACAAGCGTAGGTAAACAAAAAGAGTGCTTAAAATGAATTGCGACAAATAGTTCTGGGCAGTATCCATGGGCATTGATACAAAAACCGTGGGAACTACTAATATTTGCAGATCCCAACAAACTGTTTGACAGGGATGGGAATCGAACCCACGCCACCGAAGAGACTGGTGCCTTAAACCAGCGCCTTAGACCGCTCGGCCACCCTGCCTTGAAATTCCTTTGACAATACACCTTCCATGCTTCTGAATTGGTGTGAATTCCTTTTGTGACTAAGACCATTCCATTCTCCAATGGAAGCTTCTATGGAAAATTGTTCATCCTAAATACAACTAGACACTCCAATGTCGATCTTGGTACTCGATTCAATTAACATTCTGAAACAATTGTTATTTACAAACTTCAAATGTATGTCCAGTATATATGTAGCACAGCACTATGGTGGATTTTCTTGCGGCACTTGTTAAATTGGGGTACTACAATTGAAGTGAAGAAGCAGATAACCTATTATGTATCTTTAGACCAAGGGAGGGGATATAGAAATCCCTCAAAATGCCCCCGTCATTAGTTTTCTTTTGAATTTGAGTATTACTGCGGGTTATAATTTTTAAGGCTGGTAATTTCCTTCCTAACATTTACACTCACACAGCTTTCAATTTCATCAATCGTAGGTATTACCCTCGAAAACTAAAACTTTTAAAATAGGAAAAGAGCCTTTAATCACATTCTTTACCATGTGCAAACATAGAATTGTCTAATATCTTCATTTTTTCCACAGACGAAGCTATTACCCTCGAAAACTAAAACTTTTTAATAGGAAAAGAGCCTTTAATCACATTCATTACCCTTTGCAATCATAAAATAGTCTAATATCTTCATTTTTTCAACATCAAGTACATTTTCTAGTTCTTTGAAAAGTAATTTCCGATTCACAGTATCAAAGGCTCGAGACATGTCCAAGAGTAGTGGAAAAGCATGGTAATTGTTTGATATGATGGCTTTTTCACATATCAGTTTGACAGCTTGTACATGTTCAGTCGCAGCCTGACTAAGTGGAATCCGCTCGCTGAGTTTGGTCCAAATTCTTCTGATGATGCAGATGGCAAGTATTTTTCGTGACTGAGAGCACTCTCATTTTTTCCAACCGTTAGCGAGTCAAGTGTGTCACTTTAAGTCAGTATAAATGTTACGGCAGGGTTGGTGGCGAATTGGCTTAATCAGTTGAGCATTGCTCTAACAAGCTGAAGATCGCTGGTTCATTCCGATGCTCTGGCGTCTCCCCTTCAAACTCTTATATACGATCAGGCACCTTAGGTGGTCTATGACCCCCAAACTGGCATTTGCAGAATGCATTCCCAATATGTTCAAATAGTGTAACTACGCTCAATGGCATTATTGAAATGCTCACATTTCAGCGAGCAGAACACATTCCCAATATGTTCAAATAGTGTAACAACGCTCAATGGCACTATTGAATTGCTCACATTACAGCGTGCAGAATGCATTCCCAATATGTTCAAATAGTGTAACTATGCTCAATGGCACTATTGAAATGCTCTAGTTTCCAAAGTTGGTTGAGCCGCACAGGAGAGGAACGATTTCACCGGGACTTAAAAGTCCCGTCGGTAAACAAAGGGTTAAAACGTCCTTTGCGTAAGTGACGGAACTGCGCCAACGCTAGCAAAAGACGTTGAGCTTTTGAACCTTGTGCTACGGTCTACACATTTCCAGTGTATCTACAATTAACAAAATTGTAACAAGTGAAATGCCAGGCGGAAAAAGGCAATCTGAAGGCATATCTGACATAGTTTGAATACACCAGATGCGTACATTCCATGGTGCACTAAGCGTTGAAAATAAGCTGATACAGCAAATTTTACATAGTTTGCATTCACTAGATGCGTACATTCCATGGTGCAAAAAGCGTTCAAAATGGGATAATAAGGCATATTTGACATAGTTTGCATACACTAGATGCGTACATTCCATGGTGCGCAAAGCGTTCAAAATAGGCTGACGTATGAATGATGCTTTCAGTCTCATTTACCTGGCAATAATATAATCGGTGTATCGCTTCATTAGTTTTCTTAGCCCAATTAGCATGACATAAGGCCCACTGCTCAATATGATGGCTGAGTTTACCTGGCAATAATACAATGAATGTATTTCTTTTGCTTCATCAGTTTTCTTAGCCCAATGAGCATGACATTAGGCCCACTGCTCAATATGATGGCTGAGTTTGCAGAAATCGATCAAATTAGGACAAGCATCTTGAATGCTGAGATAGTAAATAATGTGGTTGAGCCTGAACCTGCATTGCCGAATCAAGAACCTGATGATAATGAGATTAATGATAATGATGTCGTTGAAAATAGAAACCCTGCTGATGCAGATCATGATGCTAATTTAGTCGAGTTTATTGAACAACATAGAGCTGATATAGAGGAAGCCCACCTTGACATTTTATACGATAGGACCTACCGTAGTAAAGTAACATACAACGACCCGTTTGTCAAAGCGAAAGCTCCTGTAAATTTCTGTTTATTGGAGATTTTCCTTTTTACTTTCACGGTGACGAGACTTCTAGGTCTCCTGAAGACATATTGTATTTCCTCCTCTTCGACTAAACAAGGTAATTGAGAAGAAGAGCCAGTCTATCTTGTGAGTTCACTTGCCACTGATTTCTCTCGCTTGTTTAATAGATCCTGGTATGATAAAATTGAAACATTAAAGTGGTCAGAAATTATTTGATATTTTATTTATTACACTTAAAGTCTGATATGCCTCCGTCTATTCTTTCTGTTGTGTGTTGTGCTTATTTTCTGGAAGCAGCTGCCAAAGAAATATTTTATTTTGATGCCCCCATCCATATTGATCAAATAGACTAAAATATTGCAGTTCACAATGCTAAACAATACAGATCCTTCGGTCTGCCCTGGAACAAAGGGCAGGCAGGCTTCGAGATCAAACAATGAACTCGTTACAGGGAACCGCAAGAACCCACACAGGGCTTTGGCCGTAAAATTTCGACTCAGTCTTCCAGCTCTGATATTCGGATAGATACACGCATGCACAAGAAAAATGAACCAATAACATGGAGCGGTTTTTGGTCTCCCTCATTTGCATAGCATGACAAAACCTTTGATGCATGATAAATATATCTTGCACACCCGTTAACAGTGATGACCAACCCGCGCCGCAGTCGGAGCATGCGGCCGACGATCGTTTTTTAAGCGGCCCGCTTAACATTTATAAAATTCGCTTTCCTTTGGCCGGACTAAGGAACAGTTTAAAAGTCGGACAACCCCTGCATCATTTTCATCTTTTTTAATTACCTGAGCAACTTGTACCCTATTATTGCGAGATCCCATCTTGGTTGACCATTGGAAAAACAGTGCTTTGTCAAAAAGACCCCACTAAAGGTAATGCGGTTGATAATTATTGCCCAATATCATTGTAGTGTAGCGCGTTGTAACGCAGAAAATAGATATAACGTGCGGTTACTTATCTATAACCAAATCATGAGAAGCGTGGATTCTGACAGATAGAGAATTTACAGGAGTATATATACAGGAGGAAGTTACATAATGTTTGCTGAAAACCCGAAAGCGCGTGCTTCAGTGTTATGTGTTTCCAGTACTTCTTTATGGCTGTGAAAGCTGGGCAAAGGACAAATTCTGCCGGGACAAATTGGAGGCTTTTGAAATGTGGTGTCTGAGGAGAATGATGCGCATCCCATAGATCAGGGGTCGGCAAATTGTGGGCCGCGGCCCACATGTGGGCCTTTGCTACAAAATCTGTGGGCCGTGAAGCTACAATGGTAAAATCTGCACAAGATGCGCTTGTGTAAGTCTATTTCTATGAGCACTTCTAGTTGTCTTCTTTTGTTAAATATCTATTTACAATGGTAAAATCTGCACAAGATGCGCTTCTGTAAGTCTATATCTATGAGCACTTCTAGTGGTCTTCTTTCGTTAAAAATACTCTTTACAATGGTAAAATCTGCACAAGATGTGCATATGTAAGTCTATTTCTATGAGGTCCCAGATCAATTTCAAATCAGTAAACATCACTCTTAAATTTCCCTCGAAGCACTCGATAACAACTCGCACCCTAATAACAATTCCTTTTACAAAGGTGTTACATAATACACCAATTCGACCTCGCTGACCGCGCAGCTCCGTAGTGGTCTGGGACTAGTTTAGGGTAATAAAATTTCTGCAGCGTGCTCAGTCACCAGTCTCGAGGATAAGTTGCTTTGGGTGGCCTCTAAACATTGACACTAACAGATTTTTCCTATAAATTTATAGATTTATTCGTACAATTATTACCTTCCCCTACTTTCCATGGGCAGCCAAGACTGTAGGAAGACCTGTTGCCCTAAAGGCAATCATACAACAGTAACTAATTCTTCTCAAGTTTTATTTATCACACAGTCGCACACTCAAGCTACAGCAGACGAATTTCAGCGATTGTTCTTACAGCTGCCGTAAACCGAAATGAAGGAGAGAAAAATAACTAACGTCGAAGTGAACCGCAAACAAAGTAAATTAAGACTGAACAGAATAAACACAGAAAAAATTAAGACTAAAACTTTGCGGCCAAAATGAATGGTAATCTCTCAATCAAAGACCCCTTATGAGCAGTGGGCCCGACATTAAAACTACCCTAAATAAACAGAAAAACCACCAAACAGGCTAACTAATAAATAAAGGAATATGCTGTTGTAACTACAATGCAAAAAGCCCAAGTTTTATTCATATTTCTGACAATAAACATGATGTAATGATCCCTTATGTCAATAGGAGTAACGTACTTTAGCGGTTTTATTTTTTGGTTGTTTATCTATCTTCTAAAAAATAGTACTATTTTGCCTGCATAAGCTGAGATTTGAATTTTTCCAGCGGAAGGGAAATAGGCTGTTGTAACTGCAATGCAAACTCACATTTGCTTTACACTTTCGTTCGGGTTGTTGACGTTCACGAACGGCCTTCATATTTCTCAACGCAGGTGGAAATATAACAACACTAAGCAAAACAATCCCTAATGACATACACTTTTTTAGTAAGAAAAAATTAGTAAAAACACTGAGGCTCAGATTGTCAAAACATTAAGAAGAATTTAAAAACAACAAGAGGCTGGATGAAAACTCATAAAAATATAATGCAAGGCAGTACCTTTAAAAGTTTCTCCCTGAGATTGTCTTGGGTGAATTTAGCATTGTTCTTGCCCCTGGACTCTTGCCTGATCAAATTAAGCACTACTCCCTACATTTTCAGGGTTCGACACATTTAAGGTTTAGAAGAATTGAAGTTCCAAGCTGTTGTCAGGTCAAATTAATTTTTTTTCAAAGAAAAATCGGCAAAAACAGATTCAGATGTCACTGCACAATGTGTTCATTTGGGACATAACATATATCCTCTCTGTCAGGCCAATGGAATTCCCTGGAGGGAAATGCTGGATGCATAAACTTAACTTTCAAATCACAATAATCAATGTCAATCTCGCAAATAATTCCTATCCAGAATTCTTTATCTTTATCCTACTTTCATCCCAATTCTCCTGTCTTGAAACATATGAGCAGTTTTTGTAAGAAGTGCCGACATTGACTAGGTACATTCCATGGTGCACAATGCGTTTAGAATAGCACCAAAAGCTTTTTTTAGTGACACTTGCATACTTTGAATGCGTATATTCCATGGTGCACAATTCGTTTAGAATAGCACGAAAAGCTGTTTTTAGTCACACTTGCATACTCTGAAGGCGTACATTCCATGGTGCACAATTCGTTTAGAATAGCACCAAAAGCTGTTTTTAGTGACACTTGCATACTTGGAATGAACGTTGCTCCATTCAAACACTTAAAATTTACAATTTTACACGAAAACATAGAAATTTATATTTAAAACTTCAACTTTAAAACTTCAACTTACCCATGTACTATTAGTGTACAAGTATAACATTCTAAAGTTCTACAAGAAACACAACAATTATCAAACTTCATTCTATTTTGTGATTGGCATATTGATTTTATCGTCAAAACAGACTCGAGAATGGCGCGCTCACTATTATTTTTACAATATTTAAAATTGCATATTTTTTATGTTTTATTGACAGAAATATTGGAAGGATTTGATTCCATTATCATCGAGGTAAACTGTTGTGAGATATGCCTGTTGAAATTTTTAGTTCAGTAAACTGATGAAAAGCCTTAGTCTTAAATCTTCAGTGATCCTTGAAAAGAGTAATGGAGTAAACATCTCGTGGCATCCAACTAGTATAATTTATTTCTATTGCTTACAGAGATGTTAATATCACAATAATTTGATAGACATGGTGTGCGGGTGTCACTCTGCAAGTTTGTCCCATTTTTCTATGGTTTTCATTTTCTGTTTTTGACAAAGATATTGTATTCCGGACCTAGAGTATTAAGAACATGAGATTTACATCTTTTTACGTTAAGAACATACTAAGAACTTTTATGATGCTATTTTAAAATATCTAAGGGTATTTGTAGCACCAAAAGCTGTTTCTAGTGACACTTGCATACTTGGAATGCGTACATTTCATGGTGGACAATGCCTTTAGAATACCACCAAAAGCTGTTTTTAGTGACACTTGCATACTTGGAATGCGTACATTCCATGGTGAAGAATGCCTTTAGAATAGCACCAAAAGCTGTTTTTAGTGACAATTGCATTCTTGGAATGCGTACATTCCATGGTGCACAATGCGTTTAGCCACGCTCATCATTGAAGTTGTGATTACGACGAGGCTGTGCAGCTTTTTCTCGAGATCCTTTGTTACCGTATCTCTTCTCTGCAACACGTCCTTCACTCTCACCCAATGATTGACGATGAACCCTCACTCTTCCATTACGAACTGACTTATCACGATATTTTGTGGGAGATTTATTTACAAGGCGTAAATTGTTATCATCCCTTTCTTCTCCAGTATGATGTTGAAAGAATTGTTCTACCCAAATAGTCTCTGTTAAAAGTTAAAAAGACGGAAAACCCGATTTAGGCGAAAGGAAAGTCCCTTGATAACATTACGCAACTTGCGTTCAGGCGCCCAGCAGCAAATGGCTTGCTAACAGTGTTTTTGCCATTATGTACTCGTACACTCAGACAGAACTGGTATTCTCAAACACCGTCTGCTAAAGGATCATCAGCTCCGATCATTTCAAAATTTGAGCGAGAGACAGCAATACTTTAACACCTTAGCGTCATAGGCTGTCCAATGGCTTGATTGGTAAAGGGGGCCACTTTTATTGGTGTCCCTGGTACCTTTTTATTAAAATATTGTCTAGCTAGGTGCATTTATTGTTACTTCAGTTTAGTTCCCATATCAGGCAGACAGCTCATGAGCGTTCATTATATAATCCAGGGGTCTTAAAGCGCACGTCAAAGGAACGTACATTCCATGGTGCACAATGCGTTTAGAATAGCACCAAAAGCTGTTTTTTGTGACACTTGCATGCTTTGAATGCGTACATTCAATGGTGCACAATGAGTTTAGAATAGCAAGAACAGCTGTTTTTAGTTACACTTGCTTGCTTGGAATGCGTACATTCCATGGTGCACAATGCGTTTAAAATAGCACCAAGAGGTGTTTTTAGTGACTCTTGCATGCTTGGATTCAATTGGATCCTTGTTAGCAGCCTTCATCTTCATTGAGGTGGGAGTGAGGTGGGAGCTTTTCAGGCCTAGCTGATGTAGTACGAAGCAGAGAGCCTCAAAGACTGCTGTCGCAGAGTTGTTATTGTTGGTGTTCAGCTTCTGTTTCGTTTTACGGCAGACACTTGCGAAGTGGTGTGGGATATTGCAGTTGGTGCAGATTCGGTTGAAGGCAGGTCAATGGTTAAAAATTGGCTATTATTTTCAACGATAGATACCCTAATTGTGGTAAATATGTTGTTCTATGATATTAAAACATGTTTGCAGTTTCAAATTTCATGAAAAATGCTGTTTACGCGAAATTTGTAGGGGGGTGTAGAAGTAAACTAGCGCCGATTCGACGCCCAATACTTACTAAAATTGAACGAGAAGGTGTAGCGTGCACTGTGCTGTGTGCATCTGGATTTTAACAAGTCAAGAAGTGTAACAACTACAGATCTTTGTTTAAGTTTGGCCTTCTTTAGAACATGAGCTAAATGTGCTGTATGCTCAAATGTACCTGATAATCCTTTAATAAATCCTTTTTGAATTGAAGTTAATAATAATAATAATTATTATTATAATTTTTTTTTAAACATCTTTGCCATCTATTTCATATATATTTACATACACACCATCTTACAACGTATTCTTACTTTATCTTTTGAATAACATTATAATTATATTTTGTGCAATGAACAAATTTCATTTTCTCCCAAAAATGTCCACTTCACTGTGGAATCGCCCAGTAAATGTCATGGCAGTGTTCTCTGACTGGAATTGAGAGGGCCTTCAGCTTTGGTGCATTCATTGACAATCTGCAAGCAAATGCTGCACTGAGGGAATTGGAAGTACATTATGCATTAGCAATACACAGAACTTGCTTTGTGCACTATGGAATGTACGAATCTAGTGTATGCAAACTATGTCAAATATGCCTTATTAGCCTATTTTGAACGTTTTGTGCACCTTGGAATGTACGCACCTAGTGTATGCAAACTTTGTAAAATATGCCTTATTAGCCTCTTTAGAACGCTTTGTGCACCATGGAATGTACGCATCTAGTGTACGCAAACTATGTCAAATATGCCTTAATAGCCTATTTTGATCTTTGGTATTCTCTCCTATTTTGGCAGGTGTTTTGTCTGGTAATCTCATCATGTGCCCATACCACTTTAGTCTTCTTACAGGAAATAACTGGAAACAATAGAAACGAAAACGAGATTACTAAAACGAAGCTATGATATCAACATGCAAGTTGCATAATAACCAACAGTATGCTGTCTGTGGCAGGTTGTTGCTATATATTCAGTTCATTGACCAAGGTGATATTTTTAAAGAAACCTTTTAGACAAAGATAACGTGGATATGAATTTGACGCTTACAATCCAATCAGCAGAGTGGCGCAATGGAAGCGTGCTGGGCCCATAACCCAGAGGTCGGTGGATCGAAACCACTCTCTGCTACATAATATTTAATTGCGTCATAGCTAAGATCTAAGACACCAACCCGTCAGTCAAGCTTGAGAATACAAAAGTTACCGATTGTAGCTTTCCATTGAACGCTTTGTGCACCATGGAATGTACGCATCTAGTGTATGCAAACTATGTCAAATATGTCTTTTTAGCCTATTTACAACGGTTTGTGCACCATGGAATGTACGCATCTAGTGTCTGAAAACTATGTCAAATATGCCTTATCAGCTTATTTTGAACGCTTTGTGCACAATGGATTGTACGCATCTAGTGTATGCAAACTATGTCAAATATGCCTTATTAGCCTGACCTCCGATGTTAACACACTTTTATTTCTCTAGTCGCCACATCAGCTCCCAATCATCCACCGGTGGACATCGACATATACTTTTCTATTTCTCTAGAGTTCTGTTCAAAACTAATATTTCAAATCCTCTCTTCTCGATGATACTTTTTAACTTAATGGGCTTTGGATTGATGACGGGCCGGACGGCAGTTCTTCCTTGGTCAAGTCACATGGCGCAGAGAGGCTTTGTCGATATATCTCTGTATTTTAGAATCATTTTAGAATCATTTTGAGGGCCCTAACATGAAGGAACAAGACATGAACAGATCTAGGTGTGTAGATTTGATATCTTAGAAGAGATGTATTCAATAAGTCTGAGAAATGCTCTGACACGTTTCAAAACTCTAAGACAGACGACCATGAACTAGGGGATGCTATTTTACCTTGAAGTCCACTTCTAGAGGATGCTAAAATTTAAACCTGACTTCTCTAACCATTGCAGTGTATAAGTATTTTCGTGGTTTTTCTGTGTCTGCTGGACTCTGTCTTCTGCACTCGGTCTGCTGCACTCTGTCTGCTGGACTCTGTCTCCTGCAGTTTGTCCGCAGCACTTTGTATGTTCTCTTTCTGTCCTTCCCTATGATTTTCTCTGTCTCTCTGTCCGTCCCTTTCTCTGATTCTTTTTTCTTTCTCTTTCATGACGTAGTGCCTTTATTAGGAACGTAGCCACCAAATGTTACTGTGAGAAACCGCCTTTGCTATATAATTGACATAAAATTTCATGTGGTAGAGGTTAGCCCTGTGAGTGGCTTCAATTTGATCTATTAACGCCGTAGCTAGGTATTTGGTTGTCAATTTATTATGTATGCAAATGGCTTCAAGGTTTAGAACCTGTCAATGGTAGCTTCAGGTGTGCTTTTGACTCGATTTACACTAAGTAAGTACGCCCGAGATAAACTTTAATGAACGCTGTTTTTAGAAATGACGTAGATTAAATGCTTGTAGTTTAACGATAAAGAACAACATTGAGGTTTAATTAACGATACACGGACTTATTTCATCCCCTTGCAAATTTAAGACGCTTTTAAGGGCGTGGATTGAGCAGCTATGGAGCCCAACCATGGCTCGTCTTTTGTCGTCCCAATCTAACTTGTCATACTGGAGCATTTTTCTCAACAAAGAGCACTACCGCAAATGACCGATTAAGCGCCCAGGACTCAAATAAGCGCCCGCTTTGGGAAACATGTTTCTCACAAGCGCCAAGGTCCGAATAAGCGCCCATGTCTTGACAGCGAAGACGTGGATGCTGCAGCTCCTGAGTTTACGCTTTTGGATGATGATACGGAGGACGATGAAGATGTATTGATTGATGCGATCGACCTAAATCGCTGTTCCAGTTCAATCGATAGTGGCGCATAAGCCAAGACTTAATGATAATACACACAACCCAAGTAACTTCTACTGGTCAACAAATGTGCGAGTTAAGAGATTATTTACGCAAGCACACGTACCGTCGAACGGGGTAACTTCGGACGCTTTTAGAGGTTCTTGAAGTCGTATTTCATCGGAAACGCATCGATGGCTGATCGCCGCTGTTAGTGTAGCCTTATAATATACTATATTCAAACAGGGCAAACCTTAATAATCACCAAACGTCGCTGAACTATTCCTTTCTTGAGGTGCTAGGGCTAACGAAGATGGCAGGATCATTGCTTTTATGTTGCTTGCACTCTTATGACCCTTAAAAAGGGAACCTGGTTTCAAAAGAGTGTACCAAACATATGAGCAAAGTCTACGACTAACTGAAATGCCAGAGAGTTTGAGTGACACCATTGCTAGGCTGGAATCAGAGATTACTCTGTCTACTTCATTTTTTAAATAGTTCATTGTGTTGACTGTTCTTGAGATTTTCTTGGATATGGCCTCAATTTTATCTTTTTGATAGTTGGCGATACTTGCTTGTATTTTTTGTACATGTAGTGTTGTATTCATGGCTGTGTTGAGCCTTTTAACATTATCTCTTAATATATTTAAATCTTCTTCGGTACAGAAAACAGAACCACACACAAACAGAACATCAGGAAGTTATTCCTATTTCACCATTGATGAATAGCAGCAGAGCTGACGGAAAAAACCCACGACCCATTCGAATCCCCTCAGCTCCATTAGTGAAAAAAAAGAAAGCAAGCTATTATGGTAATGCTCCACTCCGTGATAAATATATGATAAATGCTATGTGTCTGCTGAGTACTTATATATCTCTGGCACTGATTGTAGTTAAATCGGTTTCAAAACCGTTATAAGTACAACCGTTTCGACAACCGATGTTGGTGTGAACACGGCTATTAAGTATATTGTTTATTTAGGCCACTGTGTCCTTAAATATCGTACCCACTGTTCAAGTTTCTTATACCCTGAGGATGATGTGATAATACATCAAAAGCTTGGTTATTAAATATATCGTTTTATATGTTCAATTTAAATCTTCAACATGTTTATACAAGCTGCCCATTTTCTAAAAGTATTTGATACACGAGGTTTGGATAAATCAACATCTTAACAAGAAAATTCTGATCTTGCCCACTGGTATCATTTGATCGCGAAACAGAAAACTGTGGAGGAACGTTTTCTAATCAAAGCAGCCCTCTTTTGCTCATATTGAGAACAAATCTAAAGTTAAACACTTCTTTCTCTCTTAGCACGTCTTGATTTTGCTCTAGGTTCTCCAGTCGCCACATTAACTCCCAATCATCCACCGGTGGACATCGACATCCAGCTCAACGCAATGGACCTTTATCACAATTGCGCAATCCCGTTTAAAAACGAGGTTGAGCTCGCATGAATCAAACAAAACAAACTGATCACAGAAGGATTTGGCTGGAAGCGGCGAGAGCAACGTCGAGTTCTGCCTCTGATTTCATGTCAATGGAGGCAGGTTATAACTCCTCTATGAATCTGTTAGTCATTAATCTGTTAATCATTCTATGAATCTGTTAGTCATTAATCTGTTAATCATTCTATGACTCTGTTAGTCATTAATCTGTTAATCACTCTATGAATCTGTTAGTCATTAATCTGTTAATCATTCTATGACTCTGTTAGTCATTAATCTGTTAATCACTCTATGAATCTGTTAGTCATTAATCTGTTAATCATTCTATGAATCTGTTATATTCATCCAAACAAAGGAGATGGTATTCTGTCGGCAAAAAGAATTTGTTTCCGGGTTAAGCATCTTTGAACAACATAGGTGACAGAAACCGTATTACTCACGTGCATTTTAATTTCTATGACGTGTGTCAATCATCCTTTTTCCTACTAATTCTTTGCTGAAAGCTTTCTTAATTCACTCCAGATGCTTGTAGTCAGTGTCTGGCGAAAGCGCTAGCAAAATAAAGGTCTCGGGAAGAGACCCGGTTACTTACAAAGAGAAATGCAGAAACTTAAAAAACTTTGATATAATAATAATAATAAATCATAGAACTATTGCAACAGAAAGTGTACTAGAGCCCAAACAGTTCAAACTGAAGTCACGTAAAGAATTCCAAAATGGTTGGAAAGACAAGGTTTTACATGGCCAGTTCTTAAAAAATTTGAAGGGAGTGGATGAGATTAACACCTGTTAAAGAATAGTAGATTGATCGTCTGTTCATGATATGCTCCTTACAACAGTTAAAGAATAGTAGATTGATGGTATGTGCATGATATGCTCCTTACAACAGTTAAAGAATAGTAAATTGATCGTTTGTTCATGATATGCTCCTTACAGCAGTTAAAGAATAGTAGATTGATCGTCTGTTCATGATATGCTCCTTACAACAGTTAAAGAATAGTAGATTGATCGTCCATTCATCAATTACTACAGTATCTCTAACTTATTGAGATTATTACCATTGCATGATACATTTTATCCTAAGTTCTAACTACATTTGCAAGCGTGGAAATGCCCAATTTTTTCCTTCCTAATAAAAGCTAAAATATGATGCAAAATTAGAAGTTGGAGGTTATTTTTTGTCTGGTCTGTATTAAAATATAGTGAATTCTGAGCAATTTCGTGAAAATTAACAGGAACTTTGCAGAGCATGGAATGTACGCATGCAGTGTGTGATATACGTGTATGCAAACTATGTCAAATATGCCTTAGCAGGCTATTTTGTACGCTTTGTGCACCATGGAATGTACGCATCTAGTGTATGCAAACTATGTCAAATATGCCTGATCAGCTTATCTTAAGCGCTTTGTGCACCATGGAATGTACGCATCTAGTGTATGCAAACTATGTCAAGTATGCCCTATATAGAAACGACTAATTCTAAAAATTCGGTAAAGCCTGTTTCTAAAAGCCCGTAGAAGCTTATTTTGTCCAAAAAACTTTTCAGAAATGCTCCCGTCAAGCTATAGGTACTTAAATATTACCTTGCAAATTCATAAGAATTAACACACTATAGAAACGACTAATTCTAAAAATTCGGTAAAGCCTGTTTCTAAAAGCCCGTAGAAGCTTATTTTGTCCAAAAAACTCTAGTTAATTGAAGACTGAATGGTTGCCTTTGCGTTATTGTATTCACCCCTTCCAAACACTATTTAATACTTTTAATGAATAAGTGTTGCAAGGGGTTCTGTACACAGAATAGTAAATAAGCAGAAGTGCAACCCTCGTCGGAAACATCCCGAGGGTACCCCTTCACAATCCAGCTCATCTCCAAGGTGTTTGAAGGTGTCCACCTGGTCCTATCTACCCTTGTCTTGAATTTATTTTGGTTACAGTTCTTATATTTACATGCTTCTCCTCTTTGCTTAAAATCTGCTTACACTTTGTCTACGAGAAGTAGGAGAACGGTTTTCTTCTCCAATGATCTACCCGCGCGTCCGTAACAGTAGCCGAAGAAATTTTTTTTCGTGCAAATTCAGATCATATCAGGTTCTGCCACTGAGGAAAGAATAACAGCTGTAAGAGAAGCCGTATAGTGCGTATCTGTTAACTACTGTTCCATGAGCAGATAGCCCATGTTCAAACAAACAGAATCAGTAAAATACATCGAATAGATGGGATATGCTGACCTATATATCATTTGTATAAAATTAATTTGCCAAATTAATAAGCGGGGGTCCAAATAAGGTCTGGGGGTGGGAAAAATTTCCGAAAATTAATAAGCGTCCGGGGACGCTTATTGGGCACTCAAGAGTAAATGATGACCTATTAAAATACAAAAGTTCGCGTAAGCAAAGGAAGTTGGAAAGAGTCTGAGAACAGTATATATTACAGCATACTACAAAAGGAACATTTTTCGGTTCTGGGGTAATCAAATTTTGAGACACCAGCCCAAATTTGAAAAAATAGCTGATGCTGGACTTAATTGCTTGTAAAAACCTTCCTCGGTCCCTGAAATCGATTCTGAATGCAAGAAACAGAAGTCCGTTCGGGTCACAGGTTTCATCCCCGGCGGTGACGTATTTTCTATTTCTCTACTACGCTTTTCAAAAGTCACATTTCAAATCCTGTCTTCACAATGATACTTTCTGCTTCCAATGGACTTTGGACAGCATGATGGGTCGGATGGCAGTCCTTCCTTGGTCAAGTGAATTGGCGCTGAGAGGCTAGTCTCCAGTTACGTTGAGCTGGATGTCGATGTCCACTGATCGGTACCAATACTCTAAGATGAAAAGATGATCTTCCTTGGTAAATCACCGAAAAACTATCATCAGTAAACGCATTGCAACAACCAACAAACATATCATGTACAGGCAAGTGGATGGTGTAGCCATGGGTTCACCATTAGGACCTATATTAGCCAACATTTTTGTAGGCCACTATGAGGAAGCCTTATTTAATGGCTCTCTCTTTTGTCGTCCACGATACTTTGTTAGATAGGAGTTAGTATATCAGATTTTATGCCCGCGCAAAGTACGAATTTTGTGATTTTTTGGTTTGCAAGTCATTTTTTCCCCAGTTTCAAGTGGAAGCTGAGTTACGTGAGAGCAAAAAATCAGATATGATTTTAGAATGAACAAAAAGGGAAACTTTTCTGCTTTCCATCAATATATAATTTACCTAGTTAAAGGTAAATAGTTGTTCTAATACTTAGCTTTGAAATGGCGTAACGTAATGGCAAGTCGTTGACCCTCAGAAATTGGTATTCGCATTCGAGTATATTCTTTGGCAATAACTGGTCTAACATAGGAGAGAAGTTTCTCAAAAGTTGTAGGTGACATGCGGAAGTAGTTAAAGAACAGCTCGTGGTCGAAAAGCCTCATATCTCGAACTAAATTAAAGTATTTGCCTTTGCTTTCCCTTTCAAGATATATATTTCGAACCCAAAAGATATGCCTTTTGTAAGAGAGTGTCATACTGTGTATTGGTGTTATGGTGAAATAAAATTTGAGTTTAAAAAAATTATCATTATGTGTTTATTTACTTATTTTATCTGCTTATTACAATCTTTTGCCGGGTGTTTACCTATAACCTAGTGCAAAAGAAGGATAAAGTGATGTACCAAACAAGTTACATAGCCAGTGCTCTTCTTAAAATATGAGTCGTACTTGTTAGCCAATGTTGCTTTTAAACATTGACTATTTTTGTTACAAATGAGGTCAGGATGCTTTTACATTTCACTAGGGTCATCAGGATATCCTTGTAATTTTTATTCGACTCTCTTAAAATTCTAAGTAAATTGGAAAGGTAAGCGATGCCATTTTCCAGTCTATTAAACCTGGTGGCAGGTTCTTGGTCAGATTTCTTCAGGAATTTTAAAACTGTGTCATACAAGGCATGTAAAGTGAGATCTTGGGGGAAAGAAAATTGAATGCAGAATTAAACCATGATTGAGTAGCTTGGAAGTCATACATGAAGAAATGTCGAGCCCATGCAAGCATGGAAAATGGACAATAAAAGCAAATGATGACGATGATGATGATGATGATGATGATGATGATGACGAAGGGGAGGTACATCCTACTGTGTAATAAAATACACGCATTAGTTTCACTAGAGTCTTACTGCTATCCTATTATTTTTTACCTTAAAATCATGATTGTCCTGTCTCTGAGTTGTCTCAGAACCTGATTACGAAAGATTTCAATGATTTTTTTTTCTATTGTAGGGGATATACCTAATCGACTTATCAATTATTTTTTTCGTGTCTAACTGCTATCCTATTATTTTTTACCTTAAAATCATGATTGTCCTGTCTCTGAGTTGTCTCAGAACCTGATTACGAAAGATTATTGTTGGGATGCATTCAAGCTGTTCAGCGAAGAATAAAAGGGCAGAAAGTTTATTTCAGCAATGCTTTGCTGCCATTGTTCTTGACTAAATGGTAAACAGATTTTCTGCTGCGAGGAGTAACAGGAGACATCAGCCTGTGGTACAATACAAGGTCTATAAAACACAGGTCATGACACTTCCTGCCTTATGACGTCACACAAGGACAATGGGAACCATTTTGGATCTTCATCACGTAGCAAATCATCAGGTGCTGTTGCGCAATCTTTGATGGTTGAGAAGAAATTTCGTTCTTTCTGCTAAAATCAAATACCATCCATGGGGACTTGTTAGAGGATGGGGACTTATTAGAGGATTGGGACTTATTAGAGGATGGGGACTTATTAGAGGATGGGGACTTATTTTGTTAAAAATATTTTAAGGTGAGGGCTTATTTGAGGGGGGCTTATGCACAAAGCGCTCAAAATAGGCTCATGACGCATATCTCACATAGTTTGCATACACTAGATGCGTACATTCCATGGTGTACAAAGCGTTCAAAATAGGCTCATGACGCATATCTCACATAGATTGCATACACTAGATGCGTACATTCCCTGGTGCACAAAGCGTTCAAAATAGGCTAATGACGCATATTTAATATAATATGGATACACTAGATGCGTACATTCCATTGCACCATGGAATGTACGCATCTAGTGTATGCAAACTATGTCAAATATGCCTTAAAAGCCTATTTTGAAGGCTTAGTGCACCATGGAATGTACGCATCTAGTGTATGCAAACTATGTCAAATATTCCTTATAAGCCTCTTTTGAACGTTTTGTGCACCATGGAATGTACGAATCTTGTGAATGCAAACTCTGTCAAATATGCCTTATCAGGCTATTTGAACGCCTAAGGGTTTCTTCAATCTGGGAAATGGGAACAACTTGAATTTTAAATTTTAAACAACAAAAAAACACCTTAGAGCTGCAAAAAGGTACTGTAATTAACTAAATAATTTTCAAGTAACATGTAAATTATTACATGTTGTATGTTCGTGACAAGTGTCACGAACATACTGTCAAATAAATTCACATTGTAACAAAGTCACATTGTAAGCATTGGATGTCACGGAAATCTAAAAGGATTTGACAGTGAACACTGCTTTGGTTTCATTTACATTCTTTCTTGTTCTAAAACAGACACTTGCATCGGACTTGTTGAAAATTTAAACTGAGGTACGTGCACTTTTAAGAAACATGTAAGAAACATTGCAGGCGGAAAATGTGAAAGTGTTAAGAAACAGTCATGCTCAACTTAAATTTCATGTTTCTTATAAAAAGAAAAACGTCTATTTGTTAGGATAAGTATGTTTTCAAATCAGCAAACCTTATTGTACAGAATCACCAGCACGTAAACATTAAGCTAATGTTAAGGGGAGGGACAAGGGCAAGCATCACAAAATTGCTACATTTTCACGGTAATACCTTTACGTAGGTACGTACATACGGTGTGACTGACTGACTGACTGACTGACTGACTGACTGACTGACTGACTGACTGACTGACTGACTGACTGACTGACTGACGAAAGTTATTCAAGTGCTTTCAGACATCATTTACATTTTGAGTACTGGGAAAACTCCTTGAAATTAATAAACGGGGGTATAAATTTCACAAAATTAATAAGTTGGGGGGTACGATTATTTGACACTTGCGAGCACTGAGACTGGCTGTAGAGCACTGAGACTGGCACAGACACATTATGGGTGAAATGAATTTTTTTTCTTTAGAGACCACGAGGTTTTCTGTTTTTTCTTAAGCCAGGGGACCAACTTTTTTTGCCCCGTGGTTCAAATTATCATCTGTGGAGTCAAGCGGGGCCGCAACAAATTTTTGCACTAGGATTATTGGAACCAATATCACTGTGGGTCCGTCCTGAGGGTAGCTCCCACTTTCTTTAATTTTTACCATTGGTAGTAAACGCTTCAGTTTTGTAAATTTAGGCAATGTAAGTCAGTGTTATGGATAGTTTTATTTTCATTTCAATTGTATTACTGTAAAGCACCGCTGAACAATTAGTGGAAGTGGCGCTATATAAATGCTGATATATTATAACAGGGGGAGGGAGTCGAAAATCTTGAAGTTTCGCCGACGTCATTAATGTATGACTCAAATAAAAGTAAGCCCCTATAGACACGTTGGAAATCATTTGAAAATGTCGGATAGATGTCGACAGATGCATTTAAATATCGACATGGAATACATTCCATGGTGCACAAAGCGTTCAAAATAGGCTAATAAGGTATATTAGACATAGTTTGCATACACTGGATGCGTACATTCCATGGTGTAAAAAGCGATCAAAATACGCTAATAAGGCATATTTGACATAGATTGCATACACTAGATGTGTTCATTCCATGTTGCACAAAGCGTTCAAAGTACGCTAATAAGGCATATTTGACATAGTTTGCATACACTAGATGTTAAAATAGTTCTTTAACGTTCAGTTATCAAATATTGTGAGTTGAAGGAGCGTTATATCAATTCTCTGCTTCGCTTAACAAATTAGATACCAAAGCAACACATTGCTAAGTAATCAATTGAGATATGGCGTGGGTAGAAAAAGGCCGATTATGTATGTATTTATGTATTTATTTTGCCATATAGAAGAAAAATAGTTACAAAACAAAATGAAATAATAAGTCAAATCGCCTGCCCTGGCAGGATTCTTAACAGTATCTTGAGGAATGATTGCGTGCACTTTCTTTCTAGTTTGGTAATTCAAGTTCTTGGAAAATGAGATATACGTGGTGGGTTTTGTCGTTCTGGCTATATCTTACTAATGCCCTCTTCATCACTGTTTACTCTGTACGATCACAAAGGTTTTTCACTCGCAAAAACAATAGGAATCCTTCCTAAACTGCGTGATATGCAAATCTTTTTATTGGCCGAACGTAATACCCACCATCTTTTTATTGGCCGAACTTAATACCCAAAATCTTTTCACTGGCCGAACTTAAACCCAAATCCTTTTGTTGGCCGAACTTAATACCCCTCTTTGATGGCCGAACTAAATACCCCAAATCATTTTATTGGCCGAATTTAATACCCAAAATCTTTATCGGCCGAACTTAATACCCAAAATCATTTTATTGGCCTGATTGTCAAAATTTGACCAATTTTTGCAAAATTGGCCAAGGCGCGCGCCTTGGACAAAATCTCATTTTAGGGTCACACTCTTCAAAGACCTATAATTTGCTTAAAATGCTCTAAAATCACTGGCAGTAAGCTGGAAACCTGTTAACCGGACTTGGCAGGCATGTTGGAACTAGTTTTGGTGATTGTCAAAATTTGACCAATTTTTTCTAAATTGGCCAAGGCGTCTGAGGTGGTTGTTTCCTTTAAGAAGTCATTGCTTGGCGTATAAATGATAAAATTAGAGTATTGCTAGTCTCTGACTACTAACTTCTAAGGTAATAAAATTATGTAGCTCTTTTACAGAAAGTTGCCAGCAATGCTGTAAATCCTTTGTGTTATGTACTAACCAGGAGAAACGCGTAGCGCCAGAGAATCCTGCTAGTAGAGACGACACTTTGGTTGCTTTTGGGTGGGCAAAAACTTGGTAAATACCAAGATCACAAGCTGTTTCTAGTCACATTCTGACAAAACTTGTCAGAATGTCACAGTCTTCATTCACGGCATATAAAATCAGGTAAACTATCAGTTGTTTGCAGTGCTGTCATGTCTCATATTTTTTGGGCAAAAACTTGGTAAATACCAAGATCACAAGCTGTTTCTAGTCACATTCTGACAAAACTTGTCAGAATGTCACACAGAAGGAGGAGGGTGTCCATAAAGGCTGTGGTCCATGTAGGAACAGACGAAACTGCGACGTCTGTAATTTTTTAGCACAAAGTACCACATTTTCTAATAATAACAATAGGCGCACTTTTAACATCCGCAAAGGCCATCTCAATTGTAATTCTAGAAATGTGGTGTACCTACTACAATGTGAATCTTGTAATCTCCAATATGTTGGTAGTACGACCACTCAATTTTGTAGTTATTTCACTCTTAATACTCCACACTTCTCACCTAAAAATCACATAACTTACTGAACTACTCACCATAAATTGGGTTAGGGTCATTTTTTGGAATGCATGTCATGCATGGGACAGTTCCAAATTCAAAAAGTGCACCCCCCCCTAATCATAGGGGAGGTGCACACTATGCCAGTGGATAGTTTACTTGCCTTAAGTGCCAGAGAGTATAGGTTAGAATCCATCACGTGCGATGAACAAACTACCATTATTGAAGTTAAATACAGGATTAGCTGAGCGAACATTTACGGACAGTTATTAAAGAAATACAGTACGGGAAAGTATTTGAGATGTTTAAAAATCTCTCTTTTCTTGATGTATTTAATGTGCTGTAGTTCGAGTGGAGCAGGATCGATAAAGGCTTCAACTGAACAGAAGGGAATATCGCGGATGCAAATGACAACGGAGAGCGTGTTGCTAATTAATCATCATAATATCATAAGATTACAAAACTCACCAGCAAAGGTAGAGACGAAAGGAACCAGCCCAAGTTTACTTTTCTGGCTACGCCGTCATGTTCTCTTCAACTTCATTTCTAACTAACTCAAAATTGTTACTAAGTTAAGTGTTCTATTGTTCTCAAACATAATTAAGAAAATGATTGTTCTTCAGACAATGGATGACGTCGCTACATTAAAGCCTGATGCCACTCCTATCATCCAAAAATTACGACGCTTGCCTTTGAGTGTTCAAGATGAAGTTGCTGCAGACATCAATTCAATGGTACAAGCTGATATAATCGAGCCAATTGATGCTTCTCCATGGGTTTCCCCAATTGTTATGGCTCGACGCAAAAATGGGAAAGTTCGAGTTTGTATTGACCTTCGAGAAGTCAATAAGAACATTGTTGTTGATCAGTGAGAAGGGTCTTGAATCTCTGAGGTCCGGGTCAGGACTTGAGGCTCAAATGTGACCATCCCTGCATTTCATCAACGCAGTCGACGTAAAACGAAAAAAGAAATATCTTTATATATACATATACATATGTGTGTGTATATATATATAAATATATATATATATATAGATTCACTAAGAGAAAAAACTTGGGAGTATGCTACTCTGAGTTTCACGCCGAGGCGATCGTTCAGCAAATTAAAACTGGATAACATCCTTGCTTTGGATCGAGCTGCTTGGAAAATTACTATCGGGAATCGCCCGTTGAACCCAAGCTAGCATGGGAAATGGACATTTTTAACGATGATGATGATGATGATGATGATGATTATGGTGATGATGATGATTATGGTGATGATGATGATGATGATGATGATGATGATGATGATGATGATGATGATGATGATGATGATGGCGATTTCAACCTGGGAGAACCCCTGCCGACAACGCTTTACTTTCGAAACACAACAGGTAACAAAAATAGTCTATTTTCGGGACTCAGAATGCGTACCTTATTCCTTTCAAATTTCGCCTCCCTCCAATTTTCGCTCCCTTTAATTTCCGTCCCTTTAATTTTCGCCCCCTGATCCTTCGTTTGGCCCCCTTTAATTTTCGCCCCCCCCGGGGGCGAAAATTAAAACTAAGCGTTTTTCAAGATAAAATGAGCACTTCCATTCAACATTGTATTACTCGTAGAAGTATGGTAATTTTTGGTTATCAAGTCTAATTCTTTAAAAGTTCCCATGCTTAAAATTGTAGAGCGACCATTAATTGTCCCCAGACCAGTGAACTCTATATAAAGGACTGGAACGAGCAGTCCATTGTTTGGTGCAGGGAATCGGCGTAACATCTTGGTTTGTACCTCAGCCAAATCCCACTGTTTTGGTTGATCCATGCGAGCTCAACCTCGTTTTGAGACAGGATTGCGCAATTGTGATAAATGTCCATTATAATACCGTATGCTTGAACTCCGAAATTCATGTAAATAAAGAAACCCGGTACAATTTACTGGAGCACATGCTTACAATTTACGGGTAAGGACCTTCTCTTTTGCAAAGGATATACTAGAAAAATATAAATGTAGCAAAATTGGAAAGAGAAGAAACGTACCCCACCTCCACCTCCTCCCGATTAAATGAATTTAAGATTGCCCCTCTAAACGCTCACAGGCAAGGAGAATAATTCACTAAAAGCTGTGCTCTAGGATATGATACGAGACTGTCGAACCAAATATATAGGTAGTCACGCCTTTCGCTTCTGTACTCCGACTGTCTGTGGTTGTGACTTCTGTTGATTCACTCGACTCGCTTCTACATCACAGCAATCGTATGGAGTGAAATTATAAAGCTATTACGATGAATTTATAGGAAACGAGAAGATCCTAGAAAATAATGGTCATTTAAAAGAATAAAATTATACGTATAAAAAGCTTTTTGTAAATAGTATTTTCTTTAACTTACTTTTTAACCCTTTGAGGACGATAAGGATTGGCTGGTCGGAAATTGTCAAAAATTTGGAAATAGATCATTTATAATACCATGGTCCTTTTATTAAGTCAGATACTCCCTGGATCGACAAAATAATCCCTATTAATAAAATTGTAGTCAAACTAGAAAACGATAATACTTTCAAACTAGAAAGTAGAAACTTCAGGACATGGAACATGTGGTTGTTCTGGTTATGGGACAGCCTTAAACTAATCATAACCTTCCTAAAAACTCTAAAGAAGGGTCAAATTGTTAAGGACGAACATGTTAACGTCTGTAATCACATTATTTACCATTTGCGATCATAAAATAGTCTAATATCTTAATTTTTTGAACATACGTAGCTATTACCCTTGAAAACTAAGACTTTTGACATATGAAAAGAGCCTTTAATCACATTCTTTGCCATTTGCAATCATAAAATTGTATAATATCTTCATTTTTTCAACAAACGTAGCTATTACCCTCGAAAACTAAAACTTTTGACATAGGAAAAGAGCCTTGTTGAAACAAGTCAGTATCATCAACATATACAAAAGACCCAAAGTAAATACGAGGGCATTTCTCTGGAGTAATGCTCACAACTGGACTTTTACAACTACTACTAGTTAATTCAAAATTGCCGGAATAAAGAAATTGTTTCAATTTTGTGAAACTATTGAGTTTTAGTATGGAATTTCAAGTTGTATCAGCTATGAAAGTGTTATCTTGAGTAATAAGTGTGTCAGTAAAAATGTGTACTTGTTGAAGAAATAGGCTGGCACATATCAAGACTTGCGGTTGCTGTTTATTCTTGCATTAGACATTTCTATTGGCAGTCAGATAATCAGATTGCTAGTTAGGTTTTCAGTCAGATTGTCAGTCAGTCAGTCAAACAGTCAGTCAGTCAGTCAGTCAGTCAGTCAGTCAGTCAGTCAGTTAGTCAGTCAGTCAGTCAGTCAGTCAGTCAGTCAATGAATTTACATGGTATGATATACGTTTTCACCAAGCTAGAAGCTCTGGATTTGACCAATTACAATTTCTTTTACAGAATATGAAATACGTCGACCTCATTACACGTGATATCATTTTGAATAACAAATAATTTCGATTTTTAATAATTTTTTTTTTTTTTAAACTCGAAATTTATTTTTCAACATATATCAACGAGATACAGTCAAACACTCACAACTATTAGTGGTAAGTGCCCATTTTCCTGCTGTGTTCGCAGCAGGAGTTTTCAGATAAAAGGCAGAGCATAAGCTCGAACCATCAACCTTCAGGTTGCTCGACCAGCTCTCTACCGACTGAGCTAACTCGTCTCCGGACAAAGTTTGGCAAGTATAAAATGATATTTTAATGATCGCTTTATGAGGCATCTCGTAAAATGTGTGAAACTATATAGTTGACCTATTTCCTGGTTTATACATCCCCCTTGACGGGGAATATTACATAACAAGCAGTAATGGAAGAAGATCAGATGGTGTTCAAATTATTATTAATCAGCGTTGAGTGAGAATATTATCTTTCTACGAAAGATTGAAACCATAAACCATGCAAATTTTTTAAGTGTATGACCGCAAATAGTGGCTTTTTGTTAAAACAAGATACTGATTGATGATCCCAAAAGCTTAGGGGGCTTATCTTGGGTGGCATGCTCTAGAGCCTCTTGCATGATTGTACATGTTTCTGATAACCTGTCTTGTAAATCAAGCACATATTGGTTTTCTTGCCCTTTTTTTAAGATCATAATACTTCTTATGATGTATGGTGGCATGCTCTAGAGCCTCTTGCACGATTGTACATGTTTCTGATAACCTGTCTTGTAAATCAAGCACATATTGGTACGTTGACTTTGTTTCAGGGTCAGCCTGCTAAATCTTTGTATCCTGGAATAATAAGGTCCACAAACAAGTGTGAGGCCTTATTTCTTCCAACAGTCCCACATTGTCATCACTAGACTCTGGCTCCTGTTACTCTATACCGCATTACTAGCATATCGAATTACTTTTCATACGGGATTGTTTACACGACAAGTGGGGCAATCCGATATCATTTGACGCTGTAAATCCGGTACGATGTCACTCCGCTGTGGAAGACCTTATTGAGGTCTCCAATCACTCAATTACATTTATAAACATACAAAATAGATTGTTATTATTATTATTATTATTATTATTATTATTATTATACTACCCCGTTATCAGTTAGGCGTTATTTTTGTTGTTGTTGTAGTTGTTGTTGTCTTTGTTTCTGTAGCTTTTACCATAAAAGTCAGATATGCGTATGCAGTGAGTGTCTGACTTGGTATTTTTGTAATAGGAAAATATTTTGCACAAGGCCGCAAGCCTTCACTAGAAACATTGAAAGTTTGATTCTAGCTAGTCTATCTACTATTTCTATGAGTCATTTTCACCTGCTGTTGACCACCAATGACAAACTTTCACCAGCTGAAATGAAAAAATGAAATTTTTTTTAGATTTTGCTGAAATAGTAGATAGACTAGCTAGAATCAAACTTTCACTGTTTCTAGTGAAGGCTTGCGGCCCGGACTGGGGATAAATATTGCGATAGCCTGTGACTGATGTTGCTTAGTCATGACAATTAACACCGGACTGGGGATGAGTATTGCAATAGACTGTGACTGATGTTGCTTAGTCATGACAATTAACACCGGACTGGGGATGAATATTGCTATAGACTGTGACTGATGTTGCTTAGTCATGACAATTAACACCGGACTGGGGATAAATATTGCAATAGACTGTGACTGCACCCCCAGTCCTGGTGGTCGGAAGCTAACGTCATATTTGTAAGCCTTACTTGTCTATATAGTTGTTACATCCCGTTTTTAACATGTGCTGCCAAAAAGATTCTATCTGCCGTAAACATGTCTCAGTCTCAGCTTCATCTATTAGTTAAAATTCCCAGTCTGACATTCCATTGTGGTTCGATTCTAGGAAGTGTTCAAATAGACCACTTTGTGGTACCATTTTCTTAACGCATGCAGAACAATAGAGTTATCCTTCCAGACTTTTTATTTTTAGTTCAGTGCTTCACGCTTCTCAAACGTCACCGTCACAAGGGCCTGGGAATCAGCGAGTCATGTCATTTCGACTTTGACTTAAAACTTGCACGGTTAGTCACAGCCATAGAATTAATATAATACACTAGAATGGAAACGAGGCTACGAAAGATGCCAACAATTGAATTTCGCGCCAAATGTTAACTAGTTCTTATTATTGACAAGATATTAGCATTAGAGGGGGTAATCAGCTTGTCTCATTAATTTTTGTCTTTCTTCACCAGACATACGGTGCACGAATTCAACTCCGCGCGAAATATAGTACTGCGCGGATTTATAGTACTTTACGTAGTTACGGTAAGTACACTTGCATTTTTGTGGTTGAGGAGTCATCAGAAGGAGAATTTTTAAGCCTGAAATTTTGCAGCAAGTAGAGGTACAAATGGGTATAAGCAGCAAGTAGAGGTACAAATGGGTATAAGCAGCAAGTAGAGGTACAAGTGGTCATAAGGTACAACCTCTCTCCTTTCTGTCAGGGTACTAAAATGGTTGCCCTAGTGTCCCTCATATCTTAGCACCTGTACTAATACACAGTATTGATTACTATACATACAACGGAAACTGTTCTTTACAAGAGACAGTGATGTGTGCACCATGGAATGTACGCATCTAGTGTATGCAAACTATGTCAAACATGCCTTATTAGCGTATTTTGAACGCTTTGTACACCATGGATTGTACGTATCTAGTGTATGCAAACTATGTCAAATATGCCTTATTAGCGTATTTTGAACGGTCTTTGCACCATGGAATGTACGCATTTAGTGGATGCAAACTATGTCAAATATGCCTTATTAGCCTATTGTGAACACTATGAGGCAAAAAAGGCATAGGCAATACTACGCAATTCCAATATGAGACATTCATAGAAGAATGAGCAGCAGAGACTCATTGAGAGCATTGATCATGCGTAATGGTAGGCCTGCTGCTGCGGCTGCTGATTATGATGATGATGATGATAATGACGATGATTATGACGATGATTGTTTAACTTACTATCTACAGGATGACAGATGCTCCATTGTTATTTATGAAGGATTACTTTTTAAGCAAATGATTAGAGCACTGTGAACTAAAGTAGCGATGAGATTTGTTTTGCGAGTTTTAGGGCAAAACGAGTCCCAACGCGTGAATTGTCCCGTAAATGAGGGTTTTCTGTAAACACTAGTGAGAAATTTGGACCTGCCTTTTTGAACATGAACGTCTAGAAAAGGTAAGGATTTGTTTACTTCTTTTTCGTACGTGAACCTAAGAGCAGGATGCTTCGTTGACCAGTTAAGTAACCTAGGCATGAAACTCCTTAAGCTTAGGAGTAGGTTTATCCAGGACAATACCTCTAGAAGCCAATATGGTGTGGCTGCCTATAGTATGCCTTGCTGGTTAACCACCAGTAGGTAACTTAGAAAAAAATACATTTTTTGGATCATTTTTATAGCGGCGAATTGAAATTCCAATACTCTTCTGTAAGAGACATATCAAGCCTATCAAGTTCGATTTCCATCTTCGACAGAAAACAGGAATGATTGCGTAATTATTTTCTCGATAGACATTAAAAGTATCTGAGGAGGCTGTTGTCCGTGGTAGCAGAATGGATAAATCCGCGATTTCGTATAGTATTTCAAAGGGGAAAAGTGACCTCGCTATAATGCAAGTCAACCTTCCTCAGCTTGTTCCTCGTCGTCTATGGGACAGGTATATGCCTGTATGCCCTCCTTTCGGTAACGATCGATTATTGGCGAATAAGTGGCGAACAATTTTCGGTGCTGAGCAACTGCTGACGAACAATTTTCTGTGGCGAACAATTGTTGGCGAAAAATGGTTTGCGAATAATTGTTGTTGATCAATTAACTTAGCATCAGGGAATCACAGTATAGACGTAAGATATTTTTGCTTGACAGGCGATAATGTTTACCCTAACCATTTCTCACTCCCTGCAGTCAACAATGACAAAAAGTAATGCAACAGTTGAATCTGAATGATGGCAATTGATAACAAGAATAAAAATTGGCAAATTGGTGACAAATTGGTACGCAATAAAGTCTTTAAATCATCCTAACAAAAACGACCAAAATAGTTCACATTCAACGATGATACAGTCTACCTGAATTCAATGGATTTGCTTTCTCAAATGGATGGTCATGTTTATCTCGACCAAGAGGTAAGTACTTCTAAAGGTCCAATTGAGTAATAAAAGGTACACAGTAACTTGTCGATTGCAGAGTAACAGGAGTATGCTATATATTTTTTTAATTAATAAAAGGAAGGCGTGGAGGATCCGGGTATCGATCCCGGTACTTCTCGCATGCGAAGTGAGCGCTCTACCATATGAGCTAATCCCCCACGTTCATTTGTAAAGTAAGTAAGGTTGCCATATGTTTAGGTACACTTTAGTGTAACTACGCTCAATGGCACTATTGAAATGCTCACCTTCCAGCGTGCAGAACGCATTCCCAATATGTTCATATAGTGAATCTACGCTCAATGGCACTATTGAAATGCTAACATTCCAGCGTGCAGAACGCATTCCCAATATGTCCAAATAGTGTGACTACGCTCAATGGCACTATTGAAATGCTCACATTCCAGCGTGCAGAACGCATTCCCAATATGTTCACTACATCTATTCCTTCCAAAAAGACCGAGAAGCTAGTTCTGGCAAGCTCCTACTGTTACAAATCTTTCCAAGGCAGGTTCTTTGCAACAACTGTCTCCTGTCACTGCAAAGAAGGCCCCTGCTGATCACACTGCACCAGATGTAAACTTTGTTGTTAGTAGTAATAGTAATCAGTCTTATACGTGCATTCACATTATATCGATTATATGGACTACTGCCATTATAGTGTATGCAAACTATGTCAAATATGCCTTATTAGCCTATTTTGAACGCTTTCTGCACCATGGAATGTAAGCATCTATTGTATGCAAACTATGTCAAATATGCCTATTTAGCGTATTTTGAACACTTTCTGCACCATAGAATGTACGAATCTAGTGTATGCAAACTATGTCAAATATGCGTTATAAGCCTATTTAGAACGCTTTGTGCACCATGGAATGTACGCAAAATTCTTCTTTACAGATTTTGATTTTTTTGATTTTTGGTGATTTGTTTGATTTGCTTGATTTGCTTGATTTGCTTGATTTGCTTGATTTGCTTGATTTGCTTGTCCCAGTAACAAATTTTTTGACTCCATCCTGAGATACAATGGACGACGCGGCCATTTTTATTCCGGGCCTCGGCCGATCCGGTATGTCATTGGAGTCTGGTGTGATCATTTTCAAAGTGTTGGGTTTCTCTTGTGGAAAAATGTTGTTCTTAGAGTACCCTCCTCGGCAATATGATGTAGCCAAAAGCTCAGAGGAAATATTAAATGGAGGGGATCAAGGTAAGATATACTTGTATGAATTTTATTATCCGTCTGTATTTTGTATTTAACATGGCGATATGGCAAAGATATGATAAGATAAATTGTTATTGGAAAGTATCCAACCTGTTGTTTGGAAAGAAGTTAACTTCCCAGAACCCTCCATTCCTGTGAAGTTGCTCACATCGCAAAGGACGTGGCTGAAGGAGATGGCAACTCGAGGCCATGGGAGCGACAAGCCCAAGCAATTTAAGTTGGCATGTGAAAGTTACTAACGCAGGTCGTGCCGTTGTTTCGTTTATAAAGAAATACTAACGTCACGCTCATTCAAACCTAACGGTGCCAAAGTTTTGAGCTGGTACTGCCAAAATGAGGTCCAAAATCTAAGCAACAAGCTAAGCAACTCGAGGCCTCAAATTCAGGAGGGACAATTTTTGAAACGCCTGAAAAGCAAATCAAGAAACGTTTTTCATTAAGAATTGATTACAAACTGTTGATCTATAACAAATATCACACTCTTGATATGTCAAGAAAAGAGATCCAAGATCCAACCATCATTTGGTATTTCATAGGTAGTGATACCTAAGCAACTACTTAAACAAAGCGTTCAAAATACGCTAATAAGGCATATTTGACATAGTTTGCATACACAAGATGCGTACATTCCATGGTGCATAAAGTGTTCAAAATAAGCTAATAACGCATATTTGACATAGTTTGCATACACTAGATGTGTTCATTCCATGGTGCACAATGCGCACAAAATAGGCTTATTAGGCATATTTGACATAGTTTGCATACATCAGATGCGTACATTCCATGGGTCTTTAAGTTCTCGAAAAAGACCTCTGCACGAGGGCCCTCCAATACTTCAATAGCATCGGTGAAAATTGTTAAAAATTACAAAGATATGGTTGACTTAGAAATCAGTTTGGGTATTATGAGCATAATTGATCACTTTTCTTTCGTCAACCAACCATTTTCTATCTATAACTCCCTGAGACATACCTTAGCCTGGGGGTTTCCCTCAAGTTCCTTTTGGGGGACGACACTAAAATCTTCACCTTAGCTTTTGAGCCTTGATGGCTCAATGGTTAAGGCCTTGGTTTAGTAATCATGAGGTCGTACGTCTACTCAAGGGATGAAGCATGATCATAATTATTCAATCACTGTGTCACATCTTAAATTACATTAGCTTAAGGGATGTGAAGCAACAGTCAAATTTATACGTTTATTTGACAGGTTATTTGATTTAATTAACTCTCGGAACCCCATAGAAAATGGGCACTATATCAAGAACGATGACGATGATGATGACGATGGTGATGATGATGATGATGATGATGATGAAGAAGAAGAGTCTCTTACGAACATTGATAAAGAATTGTTTCACAGTATTGAAAAGACACTAGAGATACAGCAAATGTCACTGCCAGGATATAATGAGACATTACCTCACAGTAGAAAACCTGAGCTTGGGTGATCAATCAATAATGTATATGAAGAGCAATCTCCCATCACAGCTATCATCCGCCGTTATTAATCGATATTAGGATGCATCCAGTATAAACTGATTTCGAAACAGTTGTAGTTAAATCGGTTTCAAAACCGTTATAAGTACAACCGTTTCGACAACCGATGTTGGCGTGAAAACGGGTTATTTGTAGATCGTTTCCAGGACTTCGCACCGAGAAACTGAAAGTGTGAGTGTTTGATTGTCCTGTTCTCCTGACTGCTTCACTAAGATAAAACGACACATTTTGGGGTGATACGCGGGTAACAACAGCAGGCCTGGCAAAATATTTTTGTTGTATTCCTTCTTCTTCAACTCATTGGAGATCAGGAGGCAAATTCAGTAGGGGCAAGCCTTCTTCTCCTGACTGCTTCACTAAGATAAAACGACACATTTTGGGGTGATACGCGGGTAACAACAGCAGGCCTGGCAAAAACAGTGGAAACAGTGCCCCAAGGATACGCTCTTGAGTTTTTGTCTTAAAACAAGTTTATTTCCTACAGTTGCAAAGTGATTTAATTGTACATTAAATGCAGTACTATGTTAATATTGTCAACTAGTTCATATTGCCTCAAAGACCAGACTATAATCTTTTTACCATGGAAAATGATTTTGCTGGTACTATCAAGGTTTTTGCCATGAGCAATACAAGTTTAAGAAAAAGAAAAATTGAACACATTGTAAAACGAGATGATTATGATCCCGAACATCATTGTAATAAGAATAATACACGTTGTTGTTTTTTTAAGCAACTCCGTTTTCGGAGTCAGGCCTGGAGTTGCTTAGCAATTTTCCAGAATCAGGCCTAGAGTTGCTTAAGTAGTTGCTTAGATATCACTACAGGTTATCGTCGAATTTCGTTGTGTTGTAAATGATGAAATACCATACTACTACTACTACTACTACTACTACTACTACTACTACTACTACTACTGCCATCACCACTACTACTACTACTACTAGTACTACTACTACTACTACTACTACTACCATCACTACTACTACTGCTACTACTACTACTACTACTACTACAACTACTACTACTACCATCACCATTACTACTACTACTACTACTACTACCATCACTACTACTACTGCTACTACTACTACTTCAACTGAAAGTGGCATTGTATAGTCTAAATTTTAGCTGGGACAAGCTAAGCCATTGGTTGAAAGTCGTAAAAAAATCTTGTTCATTAAGGCCAAAAAACACAATTTTTGTATAGTTCTGAAGTTATATCTCACGGAAGGCATTTTTAAGGAACTTTCAACGCACCTACCCATGGACATACGTGCAAGAGTCACCCCACAGTCATCCCATAGGTCCGACATTTTGGAAAAGAGCCTTTAATCACATTCTTTACCATTTACAATCATAAAATAGTCTAATATCTTCATTTTTTCAACATACACAGCTATTACCCTCGAAAACTAAAACTTTCGACATAGGAAAAGAGCCTTTAATCACATTCTTTACCATTTACAATCACACAATAGTCTAATATCTTCATTTTTTCAACATACGTAGCTATTACCCTCGAAAACTAAAACTTTTGACATTGTTTGGCGCGAAATTCAATTGTTGGCATCTTTCGTAGCCTCGTTTCCATTCTAGTGTATTGTATTAATTCTATGAGTGCTAATTACAAAGGAGCCTCTGTTTCATGTGATGATCACAAATTGGGCTAATCATCGAAATGATGCAGTCTAATCAGTAGAGCCCGGATAAGGATATATAAGAATATAAGAATATGTAAAAGAATATTTTAAGGCTTTTTTCTATAAGTTTTTTTGGCTTTGAGATTATCCTTGTCAATACGTTTTTACATTAATTAATAATAAAAAACAAACCATAGGCTTGCCGCCGTTATCTTCCCCCAAATATCTTTATAATTCCCGGTGCCCCCCTCCTCCCTACCGTTCATTAGAGTTTAAAAGTTTGTAGATAATATTTAATAACGGAATCATTAGTGAAATGCCATTGACCGGTTTCGTTGCACCCTCATCAGACTAGGAAAACAGCCCCAGTGAATAAACCATTATCAAGACTTTGTAAAACGTTGTCTGTAAAATGAGTGAGAGCAGTTGCTGTTGACAACTTTGGGCGGAAACCATATTGGTTGTTGTTAAAGAGACATAGAGTTGATAAGTTCCGAGCTTTTACCATGACAACATTAAAGAATCCTTGCTTACTCCAACCAATGCAGATTTTCTTCCTCATTGCTAATGATAGTTAGCTCCCTAAATTTCAAGCTATTCTGATAATATTCCACTCTTTGAGAATGGTATTTAATTTGCAATACGTCCGCCGCTCTTTTCTAAATTAACCGTTTCCTTCGTCATTTATGAAGCACGTATTTGTCTACAACTCATTTGATTACTGGCTCCCTTTTACTCATCCGTATTTTAAACTAATCAAAAACTATTTTCTGATTTAAACCCATCAATTATCCATGGTGTTCTTAGTGCTCTTCAGCCGAAAATATAGGAATAATAGGATTTTAGCCAAAATATAGGCATTTTATAGGAGTGCATTAGAATATAGGAATTTATTGGAATTTATAGGCGAGTCCGAACACTGTAAATATTTGATGGATAAGAATAATCAAAATAATTTAAAACATGTTTTGTCAAATAATAAAAGATATTTAGATGATATTTTGGTCTTAAATTGTAAGGATTTCATCAAGTGATTGTGAAATTAATATATAAATAAGAATTAATACGTTATGCAAACTCTGGCTAAAGTACAAATTAGTGCACAGATATAAAATTAAGTAGTAAAATAACCAAGAGGAAAAGATAGTATATATTTCTTTCAATGTGAACTTTATATCATGAATAAGTATGCCAACATCCACCTTCAAACAAGCAACAGAAAATGTTACGAAACCTTTTTCGTTAAATCTCGGCAGTCTCAGTAATGATGCCCGCCTTTGTGCGGTATGAGATTTCAAAGTCACAATCGAGAAAAGATTTGCTAAGGACGTCTTTGGGACAATTTAACTGTTATGTTCTGATTATGCGGGGGCGGGGGTCCTCTCGACAGCATCATTATTATTGGGTCAGTACTTGAGTTTCTGCACAATTCTAATGTTCACAGCGTGTTTTAAAGGACGACACTTTACAATCGGAGTCAAATATGCCTTATTAGCCTATTTTGAACGCTTTGTGCACCATGGAATGTACGCATCTAGTGTATGCAAGCTCTGAAAATATTCCTTATAAGCGTATTTTGAACGCTCTGTGCACCATGGAATGAACGCATCTAGTGTATGCAAAATATGTCAAATATGCCTTATTAGCGTATTTTGAACGCTTTGCGCACCATGGAATGTACGCATCTAGTGTATGCAAACTATAACCCTTAAAATTATTTTCATGACATGACTCATCAGGCTTATTGTGCGATGTAACTCACATTCAGTTGCTGCAGGCTTTTTGAGTAGTGTGTTGAATACAGATTTCAGCAGGACCTCAGGAATCTCACCCATGTCATATATGATGTTTGCAATAGTTGTTAAACGTTGGATTCCAAAGTCTTCCAGAGCTTCTATCATTTCGACTACGATCTTATCTGGACCTCGAAAAGCAATAGGCTAAGGGTTAATCCCTGGTGCAGTCCGACCGTAATATCAAAGTCCTCTGTATCACCTGCTGCGTATCTGACTCGCGTTCTGCTACCCTCGTACATGTCCTGGATGAGGCAAATGTACTTCTTGTCTACTCCCTTCAGTCGCAAGCAATTTCTGTACCTCTTGACGAAAATTCTGACCCTAATGGGCTGAAGATCCGACTACAGTACCTTATGTGTTTTTGGACCAATCAGCGTCCATTACAACAAGGTTAATTGAATAGGCCTAGCGAGAAAACGAACTCTTTTTGTAAGCATAGTAAAGGTTTTCTTGCTTTTATGTGGACTGACTCCAGAACGGCCAAATGAAATGCAGACCTGGTTTTTCCTATGATACGGAAGCAATTGTCCGTGTACACTTTGGCACAGTCTGGGTTCTCAAGCAAGTGCTGCCCTATAGCCTGCAAGCTTGTGTTTCTGATGTTTTGTCAGTGACCACGTCTCAGCCCCATAGGTCATTGCCGGTAATATGACCATGTCCATGGCCTTCTTCTTTAAGCACATAGGCATTCTCTTATCCTTTAGGAAGGTGCTGTACTGGCCAAATCATTTCCACCCTGATAGTATTCTTTGGTCAATCTCCTTACCGATTTCATTTCCTGGCGTTAGCAGTCTACCTAAGTATTCTGGGAAGCAATCGTTATAAGTTGTTCTGCGATTCTTTTTTCAGAATAAAGGCATTTCTTTGGCTATAATTAAGAAGTGCGCAAAACGTGCAAACAATGCAACGACCAAAAATTAACTCTTAAAGAACCAAGAAAACCAGAACTACCGGTTTAATCCAATAAATACAAACTCATACTACGAACCTTCCGAAGTTGCATCAAAATGTTGATAACACTCAGAAAGTTCGGATTCCCAATGGGTTCAAATAATGTAACTACGCTCAATGGTACTATTGAAATGCTCACATTTCAGCGTGCCGAACGTTTTTACAGTATGTTCAAAAAGTGTAACTACACTCATTGGCACTATTGAAACGCTCACATTCCAGCGTGGAGAACGCATTTCCAATTTGTTCAAATAGTGTAACTGCGCTCAATGGCACTATTGAAATGATCACATTCCAGCGTGCATACAGCGACAAACCATTATAGAGTAGGATGCAGCGACAAACCATTGTAGGGTAGGATGCAGCGACAAACCATTATAGTGTAGGATGCAGTGACAAACCATTGTAGAGTAGGATGCAGCGACACACCATTATAGAGTAGGATGCAGTGCCAAACCATTATAGAGTAGGATGCAGCGACAAACCATTATAGTGTAGGATGCAGCGACAAACCATTGTAGAGTAGGATGTACGCATCTAGTGTATCCAAACTATGTCAAATATGTCTTATTAGCCTATTTTGAACGCTTTCTGCACCATAGAATGTACGCATCTAGTGTATGCAAAGTATGTCAAATATGCTTTATTAGCCTATTTTGATCGCTTTGTGCACCATGGAATGTACGCATCTAGTGTATGCAAAGCATGTCAAATATGCCTTATTATCCTATTTTGATCGCTTTGTGCACCATGGCCTCGTAATGAGGATTCTTTACTAATTTTCTACAGTCCCACCTTGACCAGTTACGAATACTGGTCAACTAGTCTTCTTTGCTCTTGACCTACAATCGCTGCCTGTCTAACTGGTCGATTAATAACTACTTCTACATCTTGTGTTCTAGTCTTCCTTCATCATGGTGATAATTTTTGTAAGATCCCATGTTTCATTTTTTCCAACCTTACGGCTGATTATCAATTTGTAAGAAAGGTTGTCGTCCCAGGGCCTTTAGGTATAATATAATGGAATGGGCACTGCCAAACAACAGGCAAATCGTCAAAGTTCAACAAATTATTATAGTTGGATAAGAATATGGAAAGGTATTTCTTTAAGGTTTTATATTCTATAATGTAACTATGAATAATACATTACGGACCATTCTGTGCATAAAAATAGGTTTTATGAAGCGTTTCCTGCATCTGCATCCTAATCACCCAATTGTAGAGAGGAGACGGGATAAGCGGTTTTCAATCCCTATTCTAAAGGACGACCGGGTAATGTTAGCTGATACCTGTGAATGACGCTTGAGGAAGTAAGGCCTAATAGAGAGGAACTAAAAATAGTTACAAATTTGGGTTCCAAAGTTTTTTAGCTTGATTTTTCAGTTTAAAGCCATAAATTGAACAAATGCAACATTTCAAGTATTCGTAAAAAAGTCCGCTGGCATATGTCGCAAGACTTGCAGTACCTACTGATATCAGCTGATAGTCCAGGCCAATAGAATTGTGCAAGGGCCCTGTCTGTAATTTTTTTGACTCCTAAATGCCCCGACATGATACAATCATGTGCCAGCCTCATAACCTGTTCCCGGAATGGTTCTGGGACGACCAATTGTCTCCAGCTCTTACCCTGGTTGTCCGTGATTTCCCGATGCAATCTCGCGGATTATGGAAAGCATCTGTCATCAGTGAGAACAGATACTACATCCATTCCTTGCCAAAAGGCCGAGAAGCTTCTTTGCATGTTAAATTTTAAACTGTTATTTACAGCTAGATCTAACTGCTGTAAAAAATGACATTTGACACAGGGAACCTTTTTACGGATTACATTCCTTGTTTCAGTGCCTCTGCTCATTCCTCTCGAAAACCTGACCTTACTTACCTCTTATAATTACCATATTTTCAAGTTTACTTTAGAAAAAGCGAGGGAAGATTTAATGGAGATTTAATGCCTTTTCGTTGGACAGGATATCTTGGTTTTTTAAGTTAACAAAATTGCTTGAGAGTTCAACTGTTTGGTTACTAATGAGCTTCCCTCAGGCCAGAACTAAAAGACATAAAATGTCCCTTCCAAGATGTAGTTTGCCACAATAACTCATCATTGTTATTTTCAAAGTTTGGCCACCTTCATCTAAAAATGTGGTCTTACTTAAGCAGTCAGCATCTTACTGGTGTATGACTGGTTTAGCTGCATCATCTATAAACATTAACATAAATAGAGTTCAGAGTAAGCTCTTTTAATTAGATCTAGGAAATTTCAAGCATATGAACTAAAATCAACTTAGCCATTTACTATTTGTGCAAGTACCAAGATGAGATTCAAAGTGCTCTGTTCCAGGCATGCAAGTGTCACTAAAAACAGCTTTTCGTGCTCTTCTAAAGGCATGGTGCACCATGGAATGTACGTCTCCAAACATCCAAGTGTCACTAAAAACAGCTTTTGGTGCCATTCTTAACGGATTGTGCACCATGCAAGTATAACCAAAAACAGCTTTTGGTGCTATTCCAAACGCATTGTGCACCATGAAATGTAGGCATTCCAAGCATGCAAGTGTCAAATTAAAGGAATAATGAAATCTTATCGCAGAATCCTACGGCTAACTAAAGGTGCAAGATGATAGCTACCGATATTTATATTAATATTGTCCGTATTTTGAATGATAGCCGCTTCCTTTAACTTTCTCAGACGTCGATCTTTCACAGTCGCAAACGTTTGGGTTAATAAGCCAGAATTTGCTATATCAAATCGAAACTTATCATAGTCAATAGAATTTACTCTTCTAACCTTCTATTTTCTTTATTATTATTACACGGTACTATTTCAGTTTGGCAACTATAATGCAGTTGCATTATGTATAATATAATCAAACCTTCTTTTTTATCTATCATTGTCACACGGTACTGCTTCAGTTTGGCAACTATAATGCAGTTGCATTATATATAAAATAATTAATCCCTCTATTTTCTTTATTATAATTACACGGTACTATTTCAGTTTGGCAACTATGTCTTATTTTTCGTCCTGCTGGGTGCCCACACACCCTCCTCACCGAGCAAGCCCGGTGGGGGAGCCGGTTTAGTCGCTGACCGCCCGACCATGAAACAGGTTGTACCGGTTTACATGTTACCAGTAGCAAGCGTAACTTGACCTGACCTGATTCCATTTATCAATAGCAAATTAAGTTAATAAAATCATACACTCCTAATAATTAGACTAGTGACTCCTCTCCTTTCTTACACACAACACAAGAATGTAGAATCTTTTTTACTAACTGACGACCTCTCACAACCCAGAATCGCGCTCTAAATCCTTAGGTCGCTGGTTCGCATCCGGCTCGGTGGACCAAAAATGATAGAATTCAGATAACTGAATAAGAGACAAGTCACTGGTTTCAAGAGTAGCTAAAAGCAATCTGATCTATTTCCATAGCAAGAGGACTGTATAAAGAGATATTGACGAACCCGTGACCCACGCTTTCGCGGCGTGTGCTCTACCAACTGAGCTAGGTGACCTCCGTTGTTAACACACTTTTATTTCCCTAGTCTCATTTAGTTCCCATATTAGCTCCCAAGCATCCACCGGTGGACATCGACATCCAGCTCTACGCAATTGGAGACCAGCCTCTCTGCGCCATGTGACTTTACCAAGGAAGAACTGCCGTCCGGCCCGTCATCAATCCAATAAAACGCTTGGTGACTGACTGACTTCTTTTCCATCATCATCATCATCATCATCATCATCATCATCATCATCATCATCATCGACATCATCATCATCATCATCAATCATCATCACCATCATCATCATCATCACCATCATCATCATAATAATCATCATCATCATCATCATCATCATCATCATCGTAATCGTCATTGCCATCGCCATTGTCATCATTATCGTCATCGTAATAAGGCATATTTGACATAGTTTGCATACACTAGATGCGTACATTCCATGATGCACAAAGCGTTCAAAATAGGCTTCTAAGGCATATTTGACATAGTTTGCATACACTAGATGCGCACATTCCTTGGTGCACAGAGCGTTCAAATATCCTGATAAGGCATATTTGACATAGTTTGCATACATTAGATGCGTACATTCCATGGTGCACAAAGCGTTCAAAATAGGATATGTTAAAATACTGTAACTACGCTCAATGGCACTATTGAAATGCTCATTTTCCAGTGTGCAGAACGCATTCCGAAACTGTTCAAATACTGTAACTACGTTCAATGGCAATATTGAAATGCTCACGTTCCAGCGTGCAGAACGCATCCCCAATATGTTCAAATAGTGTAATTACGCTCAATGGCACTATTGAAATGTTCACATTCCAACGTGCAGAACGTATTCCCCTTCTTCATTTACAAGTGCGTGGCTGGTTCCCTCGTAATGCAAACGAATGTCAGCAACTTTTGGGTTGAATTTGAGAAATTGATTAAAATAAATGGAATTGCTATTCATTTCAGTGTGCATCAAGCTAGTATTCTGTTTTACACGCAAATAGGTAGAAATTTTGCCTTTTATCAGACGTGCCTAAAACGAGACAACGGCTACAGAAGCATAGACTACATGGTAATCAATTTGCCACTTTTTATTCTTGTTATCAATTGCCATCATTCAGATTCAACTGTTGCATTAGTTTTGGTCAATCTTGTCTCATTACCTGAATGCAGACTTTTGCTTTTTGGGGTTCACCCGTATTTACGAGAGGACCTCAAATTTGCATGGTGCACCAAATTATGGGGGGACCTGAGAAAATTTTACCCATGGGGGGACCTAAAATTATGGGGGGACCTAGAACATCTAGTGTATGCAAACTATGTCAAATATACCTTATTAGCCTATTTAGAACGCTTTGTGCACCATGGAATGTAGGCATCTAGTGTATGGAAACTATGTCAAATATGCCTTATTTGTCCACTTTGAACGCTTTGTGTACAATGGAATCTACGCATCTAGTGTATGCAAACTATGTCAAATATGCCTTATTAGCCTAATTTGAACGCATTGTGCACCATGGAATGTTTACAAATAGTTATGAAGACTGATGAAAATGAATTTATAAAACTTGTTGTAATGAATGTCATAAATACATTTTGTGAAACGTAGGGCGACTCCTTCTAATTTTCTGAAGGTCTTCTTATCTCGCAGTACTCGCATTACTACAAATGAAAACCACTTTATAATAAAGTAAATCTGATTTCTTTGACACAACATTTCGGCACTCCCTGTTGCCATTTTCAAGTGAATGCTCATGTGCGTAGCTCTCGGGCTTGCTTCGAAAACGAATTATTGTACACAACTGACCTCTTTTATTTGCCTCATTTTCAAATTGCAAGATGAAATTCGAACCTTGATCATTTCATTCCGTTTGTATCATAGAATTAATATCATACATTAGAATGGAAACGAGGCTACGAAAGATGCCAACAATTGAATTTCGCGCCAAACAATGGAGTTGTGGCAAAAAGCCGGTGGTGCACAAAGCGTTCAAAATAGGATAATAATGCATATTTGACATAGTTTGCATAGACTAGATGCGTACATTCCATTGTGCACAAAGCGTTCAAAATAGGCTAAAAATGCATGTTTGACATAGTTTGCATACACTAGATGCGTACAATCCATGGTGCACAAAGCGTTCAACATAGTCTAATAAGGCATATTTGACATAGTTTGGATACACTAGATGCGTACATTTTCAACTGTTTGAATCTTGCCAAAAGCCCATTGTTTATTTCCGTTATGTCGATGACACATTTGCAATATTTAAAAAGAAGTCCGAATGCGACGAATTCCTCAAAAACTTAAACAGCTTACATCAAGCTCTAAAATTTACTTTTGAGAAGGAACAAAACAACTCACTACCGTTCCTTGATGTTTTGATCGAAAAAGATGGCACTAAATTCCGTACCAGCGTGTATATCTCCGTATACAAACTACAACACCCTTCATACTCCTACACAACGTTCTGAAATATGTTATCACGAATCAAGGAAAAACCGGATGTCGAGCGGACGAGATTTCGCACGACTTCAAGGTATTTTCTAATAGCGATTTTTTTGTTTGAATGGACCTTTGTGATTGGTTCCTTGTTTCTAAACAATAGCCCTAGACGTGTTGTAAACCTTCAGCACAACTTGGTGACCATACACCCCTCTCCTTGTGCCATCGTTATAAATATTCCCTGGTGCATCTTGGGGCACTACAGTCAGTGTATTTGTGTTTTTTGTCGATTTTTCAAAGACGTGTTTTCCATCGTTGCTGCTGTTGGATATTGGACAAGATGCTCTCGGATCAAGAGTAATAGGGTCTGCTGGAATAATGGGTGTAACTAAAAAATATCCTAATGAAAAATAGTAAGGGTTCTGAAATAGTGCCATTCTGCATACATACACTATTTGACTATAATGAGAAAGCGTTGTGCACGATGGAATGTGAGTATTTCAATAGTGCCATTCTGCATACATAAACTATTTGAATATAATGACTATGCGATGTGCACGATGGAATGTGAGTATTGCAATAGTGCCATTCTGCATACATACACTACTTGAATATAATGAGAATGCCTTGTGCACGATGGAATGTGAGTATTTCTTTGGTATTGTCTTTTTTCATAAAGAAGATATTCTGGCGAAGAAACTTTGAATCTTAAGAAATATCTTACACTGAAATTAAGGACTATCCAACAAGCACACTACTGCATTACACTGGGCATCAAGATGAAAGACCAAAAGACCGCATTCGATGATGTAAATTACTTTGAGTCAAAATAGTCAATTTCTCTTGGCTCAATCAAAAACACAAAACTGAAAACAATACCGCCTATAGCGTAGCAGTTTTCGTACAAAGTGTTGCTTAAGTTATGTCGGAACAATTTGGGAATTAAGTTCACTTAATTAAGCAGCGTTTAACTCTACGCGATGCATGCTGAGGGCCACCCTTTGTAACCCTTTGTATCCCTTTGTATCCCTTTGTATCCCGAGTAAAGAATGGAGTAATTCAAGGCTATGTTGTTCGAAGCAATGTTTTAGATTTGCATTATCAAGTGCTTTAGAAAGAAAAAAGGAAAGCCGACTGAAAGCCACAATGACGATCGCAAAGGCGTTGCCGTCCTTAATTCATCCACAAACCAGCCTGAGGGTAATTTGTTTTTTCTTTCAAATGTGCGTGATGTCGACTTGCTTCTAGATACAGACAGTTCTTGTTGAGTCGAAACGGAATGTTGGTCATTTCTTAATCTTCCTTATTGCGGCGATAACCTTTTATTTCATAGACTTTCATAATTTGTTAAAGTGCCCAACTCATCTGAAGACTGGTAATGCAACTGATGGTTGCACAATTATATTAATCTCTTCTATCAACATCAACCCCTCACTTCAAACAAAATTTTGTCCTCAAGCAATCATTTGCTGCATCGATAAATTATACTCCTTGAGAACCTTGTGGCTAGTTTAAGAAACATTTGTTTCAAATGGTTAGTCTGCCATAAGAACAATATAATTATTAATTGTGTTTCGGCTTTGAGCCTTCATCAGTGCCAGAGATATATAAGTACTCAGCAGACACATAGCCATTTATTATATATTTATCACGGAGTGGAGCATTACCACAATAGCTTGCTTGAATGAATCAATTTCCCCTGTCCCACTGAGTGGAAGCGAAAACATGGCAAGATTGACTTGAAAATTTCTCACCTTAATTATTGGGCATTGATGGTCCTGAAGTATATCTGTGGTATTCTGGTATTTCTGTGGTATGGTTGTACTTCTGTGGTATTGTGGTATTTCTGTGGTATTTCTGTGGTATTGCAGTATTCCTGGGACTTTGTGGTACTTCTATGGTATTGTGGTATTTCTGTGGTGTTATAGTATTTCTGTGGTATTTCTGTGGTGTTGCAGTATTTCTGTGGTACTGTGTTATTTCTGTGGTATGGTTGTACTTCTGGTGCAGCATACTTTATGGCGCTGCTGTATGGAGCATTCTTTTCTGCACACCAGGATGTCATGTATTGCAAATGTTCAAGTCACTTTATTGTGCAATTTTTTATTGATCAGCACGTGCCTCGCTCGGTCAAGATGCAAATGTGTCAGAGATCTCTATGAACTGTGGCTTTATATCGTAACTATCAAGACTACAAAAACGGGAAAAGCCAGAGGATAGGACTTGTGTTTGCTTGCAACTGCAGTTAGCGTACTTTGACTGCCTTGAGGATGCGCAGCTTCTATGTTAGGAATCCATGCGAACTTCGCTTCATATATTTTGTTAGCCATTGAAGCAGGGCTATTTAAATAACAGGGCTAGCCAACATGCAGCTGGGGGCAAAAGCTGGAGGCGATTGAAAATCTAGAAGAAGTCTGAGGCATCTGCACCATTTTTAATTAATGCAAACTTATTAATTATCAGATTTATTTTTACGTAGCATCATTATATGCCGGTGTGAAGATTGATTGCTAGGTTCATATTGGGTGCGACTGTTAGATCAGGCTATTACAGTGTTTTGGGTATCATCACCGAGCCATGTTGCACTATATCCACATGCACATGCGTGTCCGGAGAATTGCCCCCCGGAAAATTGCCCCCCGGTGAATTGCCCCCCATCAAATTACCCCCAGGAAGATTAATATCTCCTACATTCTAGCAGAAAACTGGCGACTGTATACTACTGCATACGAGTACATACGACTGTATCAACAAATTGGTATTCAGATCACTGTTTTCAAGGCAGGTAAAGATTGTGTGTTTATTTAACAGTTCCTGGAACATTCTTCTTAGGGGTTAAGAGGGGTGTCCTTTCTCGAAAGGAGATGTTCCTTCCTTGTTTTTCCTATATTCCTATTATTAACATGTGTCTTGTGTCTTGTGTCTTGTGTCTTGTGTCTTGTGTCTTGTGTCTTGTGTCTTGTGTCTTCTGTCTTCTGTCTTCTGTCTTCTGTCTCCTGTCTCCTGTCTCCTGTCTCCTGTCTTCTGTCTCCTGTCTTCTGTCTTCTGTCTTCTGTCTTCTGTCTTCTGTCTTCTGTCTTCTGTCTTCTGTCTCCTGTCTTCTGTCTTCTGTCTTCTGCAGTATCAATTATTTAATATTATTAAATAATATTGAAAAATATTGAATAATATTTACTCGTCCTTTTCATTGGTTTTGGAATTTTGACTTAAGAAAAAAAGGGAAATATACCATTAGCTGTTGGTCCCCCTAGCTGTAACGTAGACCCCCTAGTACCCCTTGTTATGTTTGAGATTCCTTTAGATTGGAGAGACATTCACCAGACATATGATTCTAGCTTGAGCACAGCCATTATTGTGAAACATAATGACAAAACATAATATGATGAGCTTTCGGTGTATTCTACCACCATCCTCCAATCAATTAATTACAATGTATGAAACACGTTCGGTTAAGACTGTAACATAAACAATAGAATCACCCAATAAAAATATTTTTTGTGCCACACGAGTAAAATATTTCATTTTTTGCAGAGGAGGCAAGGTTGCTTTGGTAAATTGGAGTAATAATTAGTAAGTCTGTTGCAACATTAAAAACAACGATAAAGTAGGAGCAAGTCGAGGTCCCAACTGAACATGCAGATAAGAGAAATCAACGGAAGTAGAGGTTATGACGTGTTACTGTCATTCCGAAAACGTGGAACACCGGAAAGCTCGGAATGAGGCAAACCAGAGAAGAAGTCTGAAAATACAGTTCGCCCCCAGTTCTTGCCCCCAGCTGCATGTTGAATAGGCCTGTAGTAAAGATTCGGTAGAAGTTCTTTCCTTCTCTCCATAGTAATCGCTGAAAAATCTTCATTGACAAAAACTCCAGTGCCCTTGAGAGATTGTTTCTTCTTTATCTATTTTCTAAATCGTTCAGTTTATCTTTCAGTTCTCGTATAATCGTATTTGCTCCTAATTCAGTTTGTTTTAGCGCGCTTTCCTCCATTGCTTTTTTAATTTCTGCGATTCGGAGATCTAGTTCCTTTATGCTTCGGAGGAACACACCGACAGAGACAGGGGAAGCATTGAAGCCCCGCTGGTGACATATTTTCTATTTCCTCTAGCGTTATTTTCAAAACGAGCATTGAAGCACAGGCTACTCAGACATTTATTGGATAGTGCAGATAGTGCAGATAGTGCAGATAGTGCAGATTGAGGATTTGTAAATTTAGGAACTCGTGTAGAGTCTAGTGCAGAAAGGCAGAATGAGGAGGATCCTAGCAGAATAGCACTATTGAAATAGCCACATGCCAACATGTAGAACGCATTCTCATTATGTTCATATAGTGTATCCTAGCGGAATATTACTATTGAAAATGCCACATGCCAACATGTAGAACGCATTCTAGTTATGCTCATGTAATGGGTCTGAGCAAAATGTAACTATTGGTATAGTCTTCTTCAAACGTGTGGAACGCATTCTCATTATGTTCATATTGGTTGAGGTTGCAGGACAATTGGACTCTTGTCCAGCTAGCTGCGAGTAACGGATACCGACTCTGGACTGTGCGCTTCGGGACCATAAGAAGGTCTGTTAGGATACAAATGAGAGAAGGGAAATAATAAAATACTAAATTTTCTCGAGAAATGAAAAATGCATCAACAAATGCAGCCCCTGCTTGCGGTCTATATGAGAAGAAATTCTCAAGCTGTTTATCAAGGAATCCTGACAGTGGCTTTCCCTTTGGTGATTTCTTCTTGTCAATGGTGGAGGAAACAAGCTTGTGTAGTGGGGCAGCGATTCTGGCGAATCCTTGCACAAACTTGCGATAATAGCTTGCAAAGCCAAGAAACGATCGCAGTTCTTGGGTGGTTGTGGGCACTGGCCACTGTGCGACAGCCTCTATCTTGCTTGGGTCAGTTGCAACGCCATCAGCAGACACAATGACGGTCATTTTCCTTCTGGAGTAGATGGGCATTGTCTAGATCCGGAATGTGACTAGTTTTTTCCCTATGAACAACTACAGCGTTTTCAGTGTCATTTTTGCTCAAAGCATATTTGTGTTCTCGCTTTCGCCTCGAAAAACAGTTTGTTTCCACCACATGGTATTTCATACACTCCTGCTTCCCCATCTATTTTCATTTTCGCTTTCCTGTCGGTAAAGTTTCGTACGTTCAATTGTGACAACTGTATAGCAAAGGGGTGGCCAATCTTTTTTGCGCAGTTGACCGCTAATGCCAAAAAAATTATCAACAAGGTTATCCTGACGGTCCTAAGATGTTTTCTTCAAAGGTTTGCCATTAGCAACAAAATTTAAATTTCTGGTAAACTTAGGATTTTAGAGCCTAAAACTAAACTTTTTATTCAGCACAACTTCTTTCTTCTGGATAGGTGGATAATCTGTTCCTTATTTTACCAATAGTTATATGTTATAAGAATTAGCTGTCAAAATATTTCCTAAGTGATTGTTATGGTGACCATTTTCATAGCACCCCCATTGTAATTCCGTTACCAAAATAATGTATAAAGTTTCTATTAAAATGGCTCCTTACTATTGTTTGCAGCAATTAGTATAAATTCTCTTTGTACTCATGCTACTACTTTTGTCAACATAGAATTAAAGTGTATGCAAACTATGTCAAATATGCCTTATTAGCCTATTTAGAACGCTTTGTGCACCATGGAATGTACGCATCTATTAAATGCAAACTATGTCAAATATGCCTTATAAGCCTATTTCGAACGCTTTGTGCACCATTGAATGTACGGATCTAGTGTATGCAAACTATGGCAAATATGCTTTTTTAGGCTATTTGGAACGCTTTGTGCACCATGCAATGTACGGATGAAAAGAGGGCGGAGCAGTTAGTTGGTTGGTTTGTTCAAAGGGGTTACGATGAGGAAACGGTTAAGCAACAAGTGTGCAGAGCTCGAGATTTGGATAGGGCAGACTTACTCAGGAGGTACAATAATCATAGTAATGGCACGGTGCAGGGAAGTAGTAGTAGTAGTAGTAGTAGTAGTAGTAGTAGTAGTAGTAGTAGTAGTAGTAGTAGTAGTAGTAGTAGTAGTTTCCATGAGATCATTTTCATTAGATCCTTTCCATGAGATCCTTTCCATGAGATCCTTTCCATGAGATCCTTTCCATGAGATCCTTTCCATTAGATCCTTTCCATGAGATCATTTTCATTAGATCCTTTCCATAAGATCATTTTCATTAGATCCTTTCCATGAGATCATTTTCATTAGATCCTTTCCATGAGATCCTTTCCATGAGATCCTTTCCATGAGATCCTGACGGATAAGCGAATGAGATTCACATATTTTAGACAATTTTAATTTTGTGACGGCATTGCGGTTGTTCAGTTCTTACTAGTTCCTTGGTTTTGGTTTGTGCTGGTGCAATCTGGAAGATTTTGTTTTTTATTATTACATTATTTACTTATCACTGCGACATGATTAAATCTGAACGATTTGCAGCTTGTAGGCAATGCGACCTCCCTTAGTCTGAACGATGCGTGAGATGCGTACATTCCATGATGCACAAAGCGTTCAAACTAGGCTAATAAGGCATATTTGACATAGTTTGCATACACTAGATGTGTACATTCCATTGTGCACAAAGGGTTCAAAATAAGCTTATAAGGCATATTTGACATAGTTTGCATTCACTAGATGCGTACATTCCATGGTGCGCAAAGCGTTCTAAATAGGCTAATAAGGCATATTTGACATAGTTAGCATACTTTCAAAACAATAGAATAACTGACGAAATGTCCCAGATTTTCTTTGAAGCGGTCCCCCCCGGTTTTGCCCATCCTAGAAAAATTCCCAGCTAACTTTTACCTAAACCTCTCTGTGACTGTGCTATGAATCGTAAACGTGTCTTTGTTTTCGAGCACCTCCCTGTCCGAATGAAAAGCCAATCTCGTACCCCTTCTCCGGTCAGTAAGTCACTGCCAAAAACTCCCTTAGAATTTGTGGAAGGCACACGATCTTTGCGGTTGGTGTTTAATGCTTTTTAAGTTGTATAAACTACGCGTGGAGCAACAGCGCCAAAACATTTCTCTATGGCTTGTTTTCAAATCGAAGTGAAACGTTCCCAAGCCATGGTAGTCATAAGTATACAGGAAATTTTTAGGTCCGAGGCGTTTGTCTTTAGAGAATAGTTGAAGTTGATAGTGCTATCAATGACATTTCTTTGGATCTCTTTCTCATCCTTTATGATATTAAATTAATTAACAATGTCATCTTTGAATATCACTCAACAAGCTCCTGTAAATATATTATGAAAATGATATTGTTACTTTTGAGAATGAACCACATTGATAACAGGCAAAATTCCTTACAGTTCTGATTCTAAATCTTCCTCTATTATGTTCTACTACTATTTCTTTGGATCTCTTTCTCATCCTTTATGAGCGCAAACGTGGTCTTATTCCTCATTTCTACAGAATCACTTTAGATTGTCAACGGATAAGAACAACAACAAGAATAAATTTTTTTTAACTCAATGCCTTTATTGCTCATCTTCATTATACAATAACATTTATTATACAATAAGTTTTTAACTTCATGTTTTATTTCATACGGAATAATACAACCATTACTCACTTTACAGGCATAACGGTTACATGTATGACGTATGACCTGTGCTTGATATCATTGTCATTTATATAAAATTACTGTATCCATCTATTCTCGTTGATTAAAGCTGCATTTCAATCAAGAATGAAGAAAATATGTGAGTATTTTTCATAGGATTTCTTTCGCAGCTTAATAAGGGTATTCCAACTTTTTCCACTTTACAGTCTTTGTGAACTTGAAGTTATTGTTGTTAATATCTGTGACGGCACCCTAATTTTCAACTGATTCGGTCAACCAACCTCAAAGTCGTGCGGCCAACGTAGCCAGCCTCACACTGGCACGAAAATTGGTAAACTACAAGCTTGAATTTGTGGAAGGCACACGATCTTTGTGGTTGGTTGATAGTGCTCCACGCGTAGTTTATACAACCAAAAAAGCAAGAAAACCTTTACTATGCAGACAAAAAGAGTTCATTTTCTCGCTAGGCCTATTCAATTAACCTTGCTGTAGATAGGTGTGGCCGTTAGGATTTGTGTTTTCACTTTTTTTCTCCTAGCAACTGTTCTTTTCTTTCTTGGTGCTTTTGGCACTGGCACAATTGCAGATGGTGAAACATCATTGTCTGTTTTCTCAGTAGTCAGATCAAGCTTAGTGACAGTGGAGTTGTCAGCATTGGACTCATCAACATTGATCATAGGCTGATTTGTCGTTTCAGCTGCTACAAAATCCAAGTCTTTCAAGCAGACTGTAAATATGGCCCTGGTTTGAATCAGCTGCAGCGATCTTCATCTTGTGAGCAGCTACAAAAAGGGTCAGTAAGGCAGCTAATAGGCGTGTTCAGTACTTAAAGTACTGATAGTATATTTATGGAATGGGGAAGGTGAACTCGTGGATCACAAATTTCCGTTAAAAATATTGACAAGATTGCTATCATGTGCTGAAGCATTTTGTCAACCGTTTCATTTTTGGCCTTGGATCTAAGTAAAATACATCTGAATAAAGAGATCAGGAATGTCGGATACCATAAGCAGCCTATCTTCTGATAAAGTGTCATTGTTTACTTTGTTGTGAATTAGTTAACTGCTAATGGCATGCATTGTATTATCGACCCGTTTTAAAGAAAGCTGACAACAGTGATGTAATTTGCACAGGATAGCAATTTCCGCAATGCTTGATCTGTAGATAAATTATCTACAGATTATTGTTATTTAGGTTGTGTATGCCGGTGAAAGTGTACGTTGACTGATGATAAAAATGCCTCATTAATGCCCCGCTTTATTTGCAACGGGCTTGATTCCAACCCCTGAATCGATGGAAAAGGTGAAAGAGGATACGAAGTATAAATTAATCGGACCATAACTGAGGTTGAGAATCCTCTCTCCTTGCATGTCAAGATGATCTTTTGGCCTAGGTGTATCTCGAGGACTGCTCAAGATATCGCTCTCAAATTTGGACATGTTATCTACATCAACAAGAAGAATGAAGCAAGTGCAAAATATTATCAAACCTCTTTCTCTCTCTAGCATGCCTTTTCGATTCCTAGAAAGACATAGCGCACCGAGTCAGGGTTTGCCACATGATCTTATTTAGTGCAGCTTGCTCTGCACCTATTTGCTCTAGCCTACCACCACGTAAGAAAGGCAATTTCCGCAGAATTGTATCGCCTACTAGCTGAGGATGCAATTGAACCGGTTTCGGGTCCCCAAAATTAAGGCTAGCAACTTAGTAGTCATTCCAAAAGCAAACGGTAAAGTCCGTGTTTGCCTCGACGCTCGTGTAATTAGTGTCGGAAGTATGATTATGGTAATTAGTACCACATCCGGAAGTTATGAAACATGTGATCGTACACACCTGTAAACGTCTACCAATACCACTGACGAAAGCTGATACTTGGTGGATCTATTATTTCAGCAACAAAAGTAACTTTTTATTTGGGTCTGTAATATTAAATATACTTAATTCACACTTTCTCTCAAATGATAGTCTTAAATTCCTACTCATGCAAAAAGCAATTGTAGTTACTTACCTCATTGGTGCCAAATTGAAGGGAACTCACAAGCTCAAGCACTTTGTGACTACGTCCTGTATGGAATCGGGCTATCCGTGTTTGCAACCACTCTGCGTACCTCTATGTCACTATCACAGCTCATTGTTTGGAGCATATCAATAGTATCATTGGTCTCGTTCGGTAATACTGATACTTAACAACTTGAAAAAGGTATTAAACAAATGTGTATGGAATCGGACTATCCGTGTTTGCAACCACTCTGCGTACCTCAATGTCACTATCACAGCTCATTGCTTGGAGCTAAAAGCAAACACAACCAAATTTTCCCAACAACAACCGAAAGGAATTACTGTTATATTCATTGACAAAGAGGCAAAAGTATATGTTCTAGGGTCTCAGCAGTCATGATTAACTACTTTTAAGACAGTATCTGGTATACAATGCTCCTCTTTTTAAGCCCCTCTCAAATTCTATCATAGTAGGTAACAGACTACCAGAAGACCCAGTTTATGATTCACATCAACATAATTTTTACGTCAACATAGGTTTTACCAAATTATGTAGATTTTTACGTCAACATAGGTTTTACCAAATTATGTAAATCTTTACGTCAACATACGTTTTACCAAATTATGTAAATTTTTACGTCAACATAGGCTTGACCAAATTATGTGGATTTTTACGTCAACTTAGGTTTTACCAAATTATGTTAATTTTTACGTCACCATGGGTTTACCAAATTATGTAGATTGCTCCTGTATATCGTTATTATTATTATTATTATTATTATTATTATTATTATTATTATTATTATTATTATTATTATTACTAATAAAAATTTAAAAACATGGAATTTGATACCATCGGCACTGTGCTCCTTATGCAAGAAGAAAGACCAAACACAATTTCACGTGCTCGCTAATTGTCAATCTTCAGTCGACCAGGGAAGATATACGTGGCGTCATGATAACGTTCTAATTTGAGTGTGACGAGTTCGAATCTGAGGTTAGTTTTCTCTCTTAGCTCTTATTACTTTGCAGTTTAACATTTTCATTCGTTTTAATTCAGCACTATTACATCAAAATATAAAGTTACCATTATAGAGAAAATCATTAGTTGAAAATCAACGATAGATTTTGCTGAATATGAATCTTACCTTTAACAATGTAAAGGAAATTATTTTATAAAGAATAGTAAAATTGGCTAAATGGCATGGAATATTGTGACAACTATGAACTTACTGTAACAGGGTAGACACCATTGTTAATGTTTCAATTATAGTCACGGCGGGTAATTGTTACGCACTACAGATTGTCGGGTAATTATTACACACCCCACTTTTCTCCCCAACCGTTTCGCTAAACACGATTTTTGCTTTCCTATCGGAAAGAGTATTCTATCAGCTTTCTTTTGCTGTATTGATCATAGTAGTAGTAGTAGTAGTAGTAGTAGTAGTAGTAGTAGTAGTAGTAGTAGTAGTAGTAGTAATAGTAGTAGTAGTACAGTGCATCCTTTTTTATTCGAACGGCATGAACTCAAATGTGCGACGAAATGTTCGGATAAGCGGAAAATTCGGATAATCGAGGACGGAATTTTGAAGCTGGCATATCTTACGTTAAAAGTGATGTAAAATACGCTGACGTAATGCCTAGATGTATCTTTTTGAACCTAATAAAAGACGTTTGAAAGAACTCTGACAATGAAGGTATCTTCTTTCACATGTTTATGATTAACTTATGCTCTCTTAATTTGATAATAAATATTTGCTTGGTGGTTTTTAAGAGACTCTCAAAAATGAAAATTAACCCTTTGTTTACCGACGGGACTTTTAAGTCCCGGTGAAATCTTTCCTCTCCTGTGCGGCTCAACCAACTTTCAGACACATTGCAATTCTATATATTTCTCAAAGAGTGGAGCGTTACCACAATAGCTGGCAATTTATGGGCGCTGACCGGGCTCGAACCCACGACCTCATGGTTACTAAACCAACACCTTAACCATTGAGCAATCGAGGCATAACAGCGAAGGTGAAGATTTTAGTGTCAATCTTTCGCGAATTCTCCTCCAGTCAGTGGGTACGGGGAAATTAATTGATTAATATTCTATTGTGCTGCAACTAATAATAAATAAATAAAGGGGACAAAAATAGAGAAGTAAAATTGTTGAATATTGGTTCTGCTATCTCCCTTATGCATCGGCACTGTTTCTGTTTTCTGTTTCTGTTTCTGTTTTTTCTTGCCTGTTTCTGCCTGTTTCTGTTTTTACAAAAAACAGAACAGAAAACAGAAACAGGCTACCTGTTTTTGTTTTACCTGTTTCTGTTTCTGACTAAGATTGAAAGAAAGATGCAATTTGTTGCTGTAAACTTGTAGAAGACTGCTCTGTCAAAAATGGTTATCTGTGTAGACGTTAAGTTTGAGTAAATGACATAATATCTCATGGTTTCACCCCCCCCCCCATGATTCTGGGGGGGGCCTAACTTTTTGAAATCTCTCATTTTATGGGGGGACCTACGATTTTGGAAAAAAAGTGGGGGGACCTGAACTTCTGGATTTTATGAAAGGATGGCGACAGAAAGCAGTCGATCAGCGCAGTCATGATAACACGAGATCAGAGTCACAACTCAAATTAAGTTGGAGTTCCCTCTTGCTCGGTTCACAAATTTGTGATAGATGAATTTACAAGGGAACTTTGTTACGTCAGAATTGGTAAAGAATGTTTTACTTTAAGCCTGAAGTCATACCAAATTCATCAGCTGACATTTAAAGACGGAGTTAGCTTTAAGAGCGTCAGTCTGTTAATACCTTAAACGAATACCCTTGGTAATTGTCGTCATAGGTCACGTTTTCAAATAGATAACTTTTATTTAGGATTTACTATTTTTTGATTAACCGACATGTGTCCACAATTGTATGAGTTCATACCTTACGCGTTTTCAAATAATTATTAATGCTCATCGATAATTCGTCATTATCATTTTATACCCTTTTGTAACAATTTCAGGTATATATGTAATTATTCATTCTGTTTTATGGTTTTTATGGTATCAATGGCCAATGAATTGCCATGGTGCTTTAAGTAAGCTATTTATACTGAAATTAAAGTGCGGGGACCTGAACTTGTGGGGGAACCTAAATAATGTCATTCAGTTCTGGGGGGACCTGACACATAGAGTGGATAATTCCACAAGCACAGTGTTTTGTTGAGAAGTCCACTTCAACTGACAGTAGTAGTAGTAGTAGTAGTAGAAGTAGTAGTAGTAGTAGTAGTAGTAGTAGTAGTAGTAGTAGTAGTAATAGTAGTGGTAGTAGAAGTAGTAGTATTAGTAGTTGCAATAGTAGTAGTAAAAGTACTAGTAGTAGTTGTAGTAGTTTGAGCAATAGTATTAGTAATGGTGATGGTGGTGGTAGTGATGTCATTCTGGATTACATATTGCTGATTGTAATCATACAAATTAATACACAGCAATGCTTAGGCGTCCCTAGAGACCATGGCGGTCTCAAATGACCCATTAGTGAACATTGAAAAGCTTTGGCCTATTGTGCCACTTTGCAAAAATACCTTGGGAATTAAAAGTGCTCAGATTGAGCTGAAATTAATACACAGCATTGCTTAGGCGTCCCTAAAGACCATGGTGGTCTCCAATGACCCATTAGAGAACATTGAAAAACTTTGGATTGTGATACCTTAAAAAGTGAGTTATGCACAACTAATGTTTACGAAAAGGTAAATTTAGATGATGAGAATTTAATTGAAAAGACTGAAGAAATACTTTTAAAAAATTTTAATATTAAAATAAATGACAATTATAAAAAGTTCCCTTTCCTATATTGGACTGTAAATTTTCATAAGAATCCCCCTAAACCACGGTTTATTGCTGGAGCAGCTAAATGTCCAACCCTGGTCCAATGGTTAAGGTGTTGGTTTTCAAACCAATGGGTCGTGGGTTGGAATCCCCTCAGCTCCATTAGTGAAAAATGAAAGCAAGTTATTGTGGTAATGCTCCACTCCGTGATAAATATATGATAAATGCTATGTCTGCTGAGTACTTATATATATATATAATTCTCAAAGAGTGGAGCATTACCACAATAGCTTGCAATTTAACGGCGCTGACCGGATTCGACATTGTGCACCATGGAATGTACGCATTCAATGTATGCAAGTGTCACTAAAAACAGCTTTTGGTGCTATTCTAAACGCGATGTGCACCATGGAATGTACGCATTGCAAGTATGCAAGTGTCACTAAAAACAGCTTCCGGTGCTATTCTTAACGCATTGTGCACCATGGAATGTACGCATTCCAAGTATGCAAGTGTCACTAAAAACAGCTTCTGGTGCTATTCTAATATAGAGCAGGTCCAAAAAATAGGAACTGACAGAAGCGTTCCCAAGCGAATTAAAGTATCAAACGTTAGAATTTCCCAACTCAATCACCAGTAAGTTGTGAATAAGCGAATATTTGTGGATACTCCTTGTCTAACAAAACCTGTTCTCATGAATAGAACACTAGAGAAATGGAAAAGTATGTCACCACCGGGGATCGAACCCGTGACCCACGCTTTCGCGGCGTGAGATCCGACGCGTACTAGATTTACAGTATGGACGTCTATTGCCTAAGTTACAGTTGCTAAAACTGGGTGTCAGAAATGATTTTTCTTTGCCCTAAGCGTCCGCTGGGGTTGTCAAAAGAGGCATTTGCCTCCCCGAAAGCGCATCATATAACGGGAAACCGTAAGTTAAGTGCTGCGAATTATTCTTTGTTCATGTTATTTTGAGTACTTGTAGTCCTTCATAGCTATACTAAATAGACTGCAATGGGCTAACTCTAGGAGGGGGGGGGGGCGGAGGCAGTGTTATTGTGTAAAGTCTATTTCCCCAAGTCCATCAGAACGCTGTTCCAAAGTCTTAAATCAGTAGTGCCCAGACAGCGTCTCGTAGGCCGTATGTGGCCTGCTTAACATTTTAAATTTCTACTTTTATGCCAAATATAAAAATCGGACAGGAGGTGCAGCATTTTCATGATAACTCTTGATCTGAAAAATTGTAAATACGTTTTAGCCAAGGATAAAATGATCTATCACATAATATATCTTTATGTAACTCCAGACACTGCAGTTTACCTTAGAAAATAGCTTATTATTTACTGCAGTCGTCAGTAGGCAGTTCATTTGCTGTAACTGAGGCAGCCGTTCTACAATATTTGGAGTTATTGTCGCTTTTGAGACCAAAATTAGTTAATACTTTTATATTTTGAACGCTTTTTGCACCATGCAATGTACGCATCTAGTGTATGCAAACTATGTCAAATATGCCTTATTAGCCTCTTATGAACGCTTTCTGCACCATGGAATGTACGCATCTAGTGTATGCAAACTATGTCAAACATGTCTTATAGGTCTATTTTGAACGCTTTGTGCACCATGGAATGTACGCATCTAGTGTATGCAAACTATGTCAAATATGCCTTATTAATTTTGAACGCTTTGTGCACCATGGAATGTACGCATCTAGTGTATCCAAACTATGTTAAATATGTGTCATTAGCCTACTTTGAACGCTTTGTGCAACATTGAATGTACGCATCCAGTGTCTGAAAACCATGTCAAATATGCGTCATTAGCCTATTTTGAACACCTTGTGCACCATAGAATGCGCGCATCTAGTGTATACAAACTATGTTAAATATGCGTAATGAGGTTAGAAAATTATGGAGGATTTTACGAAGTAATGCTTCATCGTGTACTGTAAGAAGAAGAATGAAATAAAGGCTACTGCTGAACATGGAGCGCCTTGATCTAGAAAGACAAGAGATTTTATATCTTCAGTTCCAAATAAAAGTTTAAAAGTAACTGGCTCTTTAATATTACCGGTTGAAACAAGTCAAAGTTCAAGGGAGGTTTACTGTTTTCCCAGTATATATTTTTTAAACGAAGAAGATGACTCACGTACTGGATTTCATGAAGACGGTTAGTAAGCTTTAATTCACGAAGAGAACATCCACATCGGCGCTATTTCCTTTTGGTACCCCCCTCCAAGTTTTCGTGAAATCGATTAAGCAATGTTTGTATTATATTTTAAAGCAAAGTATCAAATAGAATAACGATTTCTTCTGTTTAATTTCCATTTTTATTACTCAAAGTTTTTACTCAAAATAGGCTAATAAGGCATATTTGACATAGTTTGCATACACTAGATGCGTACATTACATGGTGCACAAAGCGTTAAAGGTAAGCTCATAAGGCATATTTGACATAGTTTGCATACACCAGATGCGTCCATTCCATGGTGCACAGGGCGTTCAAAATAGGCTAATAAGGCACATTTGACATAGTTGGCATACACTAGATACGTACATTCCATGGTGCATAAAGCGCTCTTTTTGCTTCTCTATTTCTCCTCTTGTATTCTTGTTTGTCAATTACATTTCCTGATCTTTGCCAAACTTTAACAGCTACCCTTTTCTCCCTGACTTTCTCCTGAACATCATCATTCCAGCACCAAGTCTCTCTTTCTCTACCCCTTTTACCTGTGGTTAGCCCACACACATCAGTTGCTGCCTTGATGACTTCCTTCTCCAGTTTGTCCCATCTACCATCTTGGCCACTGAATATGTGCTCTATTCCGAATTCTTTTGTCAAGGACTTCTTTTCTTGGGCTGGATTATTTACTTAAATGACCAAGGATCATTGATATCGTTTACCACCTCGTTCTGTTTCGTCGTTATTGCTATCACCATTGTCACCGTCATCATCATCATCATCATCATCATCATCATCATCATCATCATCATCATCATTATCATAGTCATCATCATCATCTGTTTTTTTCAACATACGTAGCTATTACCCTCGAAAACTAAAACTTTTGACATAGGAAAAAAGCCTTTAATCCCATTCTTAACCATTTGCAATCATAAAATAGGTTGATATCTTCATTTTTTCAACATACGTAGCTATTATCCTCGAAAAGTAAAACTTTTAAAATAGGAAAAGAGCCTTTAATCACATTCTTTACCATTTGCAATCATAAAATTGTCTAATATCTTCTAGCATCGCACTGGCATCTAAATTCATATATAACATTACTATTTTGTTTGGTTGGAATGACATCCTTGTAGACTTTGCAACCAGTGTCCGATATGTACTCCGTACATTGCGTGAAGGATTCGTTTACTTTCAGTAAACTGGTACAAGACCTGGCACAGCAGGATGCAGATACATTTATGTGTTCCTTTGACATCAGCAGTCTCTTTACAAATGTTCCTTTGAATGCCACTGAAAGAACGTCGCTTTTCCCTGACACAATGAGGCTCTTATACAACCTAAGCAGTAACAAAAAAGGAAATCATCATGACAGTGAATCAAAATTCGAGCATTGAAGTTCGTGTTGCCAATGAACGGTGATGCGCCTGCTGCAGTTCATTATCAGGTGTCAAAAATGAGTCTCAAATCAAATAAATCGTAATCTCAAATAACTCAAATCCGTAAAATACTAACTTACTACCATTCCTAAGATATCACGAACGAAGTCAGGTAATGACAGGCCTTATTATATCGGCTATGGATGCTTCTCGAGAGACTAAAGCTTTCAAGAGTCCAAACACATGACCAATCGTTTTACCTTAGCTCCACCTTCCCACGAAACCAGGAGAAATACACAAGTGGCGTAGTTTGATTCAAGTTTATTGACGTAGTTTGATGAAGCGTCTCAACCATTAGAAAGGCCAACGTAGCCAGCCTCACACTGGCATAAAAATTGGTAAACTACAGAGCTTGAATTTGTGGAAGGCACACGATCTATGTGGTTGCTTGATAGTGCTTTTTTGGTTGTATAAACTACGCGTGGAGCAACTGCGCCGAAACACTTCCTTGCGGCCTTTTTGATCTGGTTTTCAAAACGAAGTGAAACATTTCCATGCCATGGTAGTTTTAAGTATACAGGACATTTTGAATAATTTCCTTGATTCTGCCAAGTGGTACAATCTGTCCGAAAGGATTCTTTCCATGATTTTGACAATGCAAGACTTTCCGGCCTTGAGAAGGGGGATAATGGTGGCAACTCTCCAGATTCTTGGGCATTCTGCATGACTAAAGAAAATGTTGAAAATTTCTAGTAATTCTTGTAGAGCTTTGGGTCCTAGGGCCTTTAGGAATGTAGGTGGTATGTCGTCTGTGACCCTAAAATGAGATTTTGTCCAAGGCTCACGCATTGGCCAATTTTGCAAAAATTGGTCAAAGTTTGACAATCACCAAAAGCAGTCCCAACATGCTTGCCAAGTCCTTTTCACATGTTTCCAGCTTACTGCCAGTGATTTGGGAACATTTTAAGTAAGTTATAGGTCTTTCAAGATAGTGACCCTAAACTGAGATTTTGTCCAAGGCGCACGTTGGCCAAATTTTCAGACCGTAATCTTGTTAAAGCCATGATCGTCTAAGTTCGAAAGTTTCGAATACGACACTGCAAAGAAGAAGAAACTTCACCTCATCTTGAAATCCCACTGTTCGATTGAAATTCGTTTTCGGTTTTCATGACTTATGACGTCATGCGTTGCAAAGAGTTGCCCATTCGGCGGATTTTGGCCATTTTCCTGAAGAGTTTTTGGGCTGCTTAGTATTTGGTAATAAGAGTAGTTTGAATAGCAAGAAAAGGCTTGCAGCAGCTAAGTTAAAACTCGAAGCCCTAGAAGAAAGGCATGCTCCTGAACGGCAATTAGCTGAACAAGAAGTTGAAGTTAGAAGGAAATTAGAACTTTTAGACGCAAAAACTGAATTAAAAATCGCTGAGGAGTGTGTCCTTATTGAAGAAGGAATTGAGGACTCCAATGTTACTTTGAATTTAAATAAGATGCTATTCTAAACGCATTGTGCACCATGGAATGTACGCATTCCAAGTATGCAAGTGTCACTAAAACCAGCTTTTGGTGATATTCTAAACGCATTGTGCACCATCTAATGTACGCATTCCAAGTATGCAAGTGTCACTAAAATCAGTTTCTGGTGCTATTCTAAACGCATTGTGCACCATGGAATGTACGCATTCCAAGTATGCAAGTGTCACCAAAAACAGCTTTTTAAAATGTGTTACCTATGACTGTTGGCACCATGTCTTGAAAGATTGATATCAATTGTTTTGTATTCAATCATCAATGAATAGGAACAATTGCAGTGGTGAATCTAAAAGGGACGCCTCAGCAACCCCCGTTCCAATCGAGAATCTTCAATAAATTTTGCCTTAGTATTTTCTACTATATATTAGCTGATTTGGTTATATATTTTGTTTCAGAATGTTAAAACGGGTTATCAAATCATGTTGTCAAGAAAGGATTGTTAAACTTATTTTACTTATTGTTACTAATACATATTTCAGTTTTAACTATACTAAAATGTTCCGTTATTGACTCGGATTCTCTATACACTGGGACGCCCGGAACAAACACAATCAAGAAGTTAAATCTATCCTTCGACTATCATCAGGTAGGAGAGAATAGTCTGTAAAAACCTTTTCCCCGCCCGTTCAACCACGATGAGTTTCACAGCCATTTACATTTATCAAGGTATAGCACACTCGCAGCCATCTACGTCATCGCCGCCATCGCAGTTATCGCAGCCATCGCCCTGATCGCAGCCATCGCCACTATCGCCACTATCGCCACTATCGCCACCATCGCCACCATTGCCACCATCTCCTTATCAAAGAAGGCCTTCTATGGTAGAGTTTATCACGTCTTGAGTTTGTCTTTTGCGAGAGGGTTTTTAATTACGCCGCAGGAGTCAACGGACGGTTTGAGATATAACGGCTTGTAAAAGCACTTCTTCTATTTTCTCGTCAACGCCACTTTTAAAATGTACGCAAATGGGTCCAATGACATTTCCTCTTCGCTCCTTGCTTTGCCTGCAATAAATTAAGCCGCGTTTTAATAAGCCGCGCCATTAATTAAGCCGCGTTTTTATTAGGCCGCATTTTTGAAGGTGCAAATATGCCTTATTAGCCTATTTTGTACGTTTTGTGCAAAATGGAATGTACGCATCTAGTGTATGCAAACTATGTCCAATATGCCCTATTAGCCTATCTTGAACGCTTTGTACACCATGGAATGTACGCATCTAATAAATGCAAACAATGTCAAATATGCCTTTTCAGCCTATTTCGAACTCTTTGTGCACCATCGAATGTACGCATCTAGTGTATGCAAACTACGTACGCCCATGATTTCCTTTCGTTTTCGAAAACGTAGTACATGAACAGTGCATCACCATCATCAATCATCGTGTCATGCGTCACAGTACACTGCTGAACAAAGGGTTTGGAATGCCTGACCCAATTTTTGCCCTGTCTGGAACTTTGTGGAAATAGATTGGTGTTCCTCAGTACTTGTCTGTCTCATCTCTTAGTTACAGAAAGTAATGAAGTATGAAATAGCGGATATTAAAAATCTTGTACAGACATGTATCACATCCACTGACCATCAAAGAGCACCTAAAGCTGTTCCACTGGTTTTTTGGCCCTGGGCCACTGAACCTTGGCAGAGGGTTCACATACATTTTTTAGATATAAAGGGCCAGCAATTTCTATTGCTTGTTGAAAGTTACTCCAAATGGTTGGAAGTTGTACCAATGTCAAGCACAACCTCACAAGCAACCATAAATTTCGTTTATGACTCCCAGCCAAGTATTATCTTTTAGCCTTTGTTTAAATTCTAATATCTTCTCTTTACTTATTGATCCGGATAAAGTGTATTGAGGATGTGACAAATTATTTGTTGTCATCTGATTATCTATTGCAAATAGTGGGTCGCTAATGCCTTCGTGGAATATGCCACATTGAATGTTGCTTGTGTATTGGTGTTTGCAATAAATGTTATCAATACAAGAGGTATTCTTGTTTCCTATATAAACCTCTCTGTTTCTTCTATTTTGGGGGAAATTTTAAATCTGTTTACATTTAGGGGAAAATTACCGGTTTTAAAGATCAACCTATCAAACGAGATCATTCAACAAAGACCACCTAACTTACAAATAAAAATGTATTCCATGTCTATGAAAGAAACTTAAATTCTCAATATTTATTGTCTTTGAGGGAAAAGATTTAAATTATTAACTACTGATATTAAAGGACTCTAAAGCATTGCTAACAGTATTAAGTAAACGTGCAGCAATTACACTTCCCATGAGTTCAAGTCCTGAGATACTTTGACGTTTCAGGGGCGAAACACGTGATTTTGCTGCAAAAAGAGCAACTTGATCATCTCCATCAAATTCAAAGCGGATATAAACACAGGCACTGTAGGCCCTTAAACTGGCATTGCAAAATGCGTGAAGCTGATTGAATAGGCCTAGCGAGAAAATGAACTCTTTTTGTCTGCATAGTAAAGGTTTTCTTGCTTTTATGTGGACTGACATCCAGAATGGCCAAATGAAATGCAGACCTGACCTTTCCTATAATACGGAAGCAATCGTCTGTGTACAATTTGGCACAGTCTGGGTTCTCAAGCAAGTGCTGCCCTATTGCAGAGTCACATTGCTTAGTGGCGTTTTTGGTCTTTGAAAGGTCTGCAAATGGCCACCTTCTTACGTTCACCTCAAACGTCACAAGCAGCCTCGTCTCCAGAATCGCCTTGGGCATAAAAAAACCCGTCTGTGAGGATTGGGCACTAATGTAGTGTCTAGATAAATCAAGGGTTAGTACACGGTTTTGTTTATAAGCAACTCAGTTGCTTAGGTGTAAGGCCTCGATTTGGTCCAAAATCTAAGCAACAAGCTAAGCAACTCGAGTCGACACTGCTGGACATTCGGTGAAACAAACTTCTCTGCTTTCCTAAGCAACCTTTCATAGAGTCATATTTTGTTTTCTGGCAGTTGAATCAATAGGATATTTTGTATTAAATACAGCATGTTTCGTTGTGAAATGGTGTTCAAGTTTATTAAAGCAAGGCTGTCGCGTGTGTTCCCTCGTGGTCGTATCACAGTATCACAGATCTGTGGCTGTATACCCGCAGACGTCAACCACGTCTACTGAAGATTTTAAATTTCACACGTCAGTCCAGAATTCTTCAACTTCAGTCGCCATGTTGGATATTAGCTGCGATACTCGAATCAAGTTTGTTTCTAACGACTGTAAAATGGCATTCTCCAGCAGAAGTTAAGAGAGTTAAAGAGACATTATTCTTTTAGCTCTCTTTCGGATGAGTTTCTTCTCAAATAGAGTAATAACAGGAAACAGATATTTGTAATATCATTTTTGAAAAGACACTGGTGAAATAGAAAATATGTCACTACTTGGATGAAGAAAGAGCAAGATAGGAAGACTGAGGTGTAAATAAAACTAAAAATTGGCAATGTAAAGATGCAATGTAGATGTAATATAGATGCGATGTAAATGCGATCTAGATCCGATGTAGATGCGATCTCAGATGCACTGTAGATGACATGTAGGTGAGTTGTAGGTGTGAGTCTAGTCAGGTGACTTGCCCGGAGCCACTCCCTAGTATTATCCTTTAGGGATTGTAAGAGTAGAATTGATTCAGAGTTTGGTTTTATTGTCAGAGTTCAGTTTGAATGTATTGAGTTCAGTTTTAATGTATAGAGTTTGGATTTCAAGTATAGACGATCGCTAACTGATTCAGTGTGGAGTTATTATTTTCATTGGAGTTAAATATATTGAGTACAGAAAACTGCAGGTGAATTGCTCAAAACAAAATATCTGTTTCACTCTTGATTGAATGAAGCTTGTGGGAACTACGGAATGCGTGATGCGTGCGTGCATGATAAGCGCATGCTTCAGCTGAGCTCTATGTGAACAAAATAAGAATTCTTTTCACGTTTGATTGGGATAAATGAATTTGGTTCAAGTAAGACGAGCTACATGCGTCCATGAGAAACTCATGCTATAGCTGCAGGATAAGGCATATTTGACATAGTTTGCATACACTAGATGCGTACATTCCATGGTGCAAAAAGCGTTCAAAATAGGCAAACAAGGCATTTTTGACATAGTTTGCATACACTAGATGCGTACATTACATGGTGCACAAAGCGTTCAAAATAAGCTGAAAAGGCATATTTGACATAGTTTGCATACACTAGATGCGTACATTCCATGGTGCACAAAGCGTTCAAAATAGGGTAAAGCGAGTAATGGTTGCATTATTCGGAATGAAATAAATATATGAAGTTTAAAAAAAATTATTATTATTATTATTTGCCTTTCTTAAGCAAAACAAATTTATTGAATGTTCGATACAAAAAGGTTTCATCAAGGGAATTTCGGGTCCCTTTGAGCATACAGCTCATTTAGCCCATGTTATACAAAAAGCTAAACTAAAGCAGCGTTCTGCATTTGTTACTCTTCTTTATTTATTAGTTAGCCTGTTTGGTGTTTTTTCTGTTTATTTAGGGTAGTTTCAATGTCGGACCCACTACTCATCGGGGGTCTTTGATTGAGAGACTGCCTGCTTCATGGCTTGCTTCTCTGCCCTGAAGCCTAAATTGGGGGGGGGTCGCCCTTGGACGCTCCAGCTACCCTTTATTTATTAGTTAGCCTGTTTGGTGGTTTTTCTGTTTATTTAGGGTAGTGGTACGTGTCTTAATAGAATTGATGTCGAATGACTTACATGGGTCATTTATTCGCTGTCTTCGCGTTATGACAGTTACCCATTTACGGTCTTTGTTGCAGCAGTAATACAAGCGTGTATGCAGGTTAATTCTGCATCTTAGAATGGGCAATATTGTCTAGAGTAAACGATTGAGAGTTGTAAGATACCAGTTACTTCCTTAAGTAAGAATATCAAATAACCAAATAGTGATACTTGCCTGCTTGGAATGCGTACATTCCATGGTGCACAATGGGTTTAGAAAAGCACCAAAAGCTGTTTTTATTGACACTTGCATGCTTGGAATGCGTACATTCCATGGTGCACAATAGCTTTAGAATAGCACCAAAAGCAGTTTTTAGTGACACTTGCATGCTTGGAATGCGTACATACCATGGTGCACAATGCGTTAAGAATAGCATCAAAAGCTGTTAGCAGCGGTTGTACTCCAACATGGCGGAATTGTTGATGTCACGTGACTGACAATCGCCATTGGGAATAAAGAATATGTCCTGATTTATTATGAGCCTTTTTATGGCCGTAGTTAAAACTAGTGATGGATTCGACGCCCAATACTTACCAAAGTTGAACGAGATGGTGTAGCGTGCACTGTGCTGTGTGCATCTGGATTTTAACAAGACTTGACCCTTTGGCTACCCATAATGGCAGTAGTCCATATAATCGATATAATGTGAATGCACGTATAAGACTGATTACTATTACTACTAACAACAGATATTAGGTTAGGGTACAAATGCCCGCAGCCGCGAGGGGGCTATGAAGTACTCAGCCGCCTAAGTTTACTATTAGCCCACCAATTTATCTATCAAGATACTAACATCCATATTCTTCCTTAATCAATTACTATATTAGCCCCAGAAAATACCACAACACAGGCTACAATAAATGCCATACGCACTCAATTTTCTCGTTATGGTCTCTGTCAACAACTAGTAAGTGACAACGGGCCACAGTTTACTTCAAGTTAGTTTGAAAAATTTCTTGCAGCAAATGGGTAAAACAGATTTTGTGCCCTCCTCTGCACCCTTCTAGCAATGGCCTTGCTGAGAGGCATGTGCAGACTTTTAAATCAATGTTTAAGAAATGTTATTCCACATAAAACTAGAAAACGGCAGAAAAGGATACTTTCTTGACAACGTTTGGTCGTGTTTAAGACTTCTTCAGGTAAATTGCAAATTGGCTAGTAAACCCTTTTTCAAAAGTAAAACGCCAAATGTGGAAACTTTATTGACAATATTTCGTCTAACAGACTTCTTCAGGTCACTACTGAAAATTGGCTAAACTAAACTCAGAGCCCTACAGTACAGATAGATGTGCACCATGGAATGTACGCATTCCAAGCATGCAAGTGTCACTAAAAACAGCTTTTCGTGCCATTCTAAACGCATTCTGCACCATGAAATGTTCGCATTCCAGGCTTGCAAGTGTCACGAAAAACAGCTTTTTGTGCTATTCTATATGCATTGTGCACCATGGAATGTACGCATTCCAAGCATGCAAGTGTCACTAAAAACAGGTTATGGCGCTCTTCTAAACGTATTCGCGTTATGTGCCCAGTAATCAAGTCAAATATAGAAGCAATACAATTATCATGAAGAGCTGTAGTTCGTTACATAGAAAAAAATCTTGCACAAAATAGCGAAAACATTGTGTACTTAAAAGCTGATGGGCGCTGATTGGTCCACAAACACAAGCCATTCAGGCAGTCCAGTTTCTGATTGGCTCCTTCAAAATACAGTTGGGTATACTCTTTCATACATTCAGCATTTTTACGGATTTATGATTTTAACATGATGTAAAGACTTCTCAGGCTAAAATGTGTCTTATGCTGATATCTTTTCTGTTTCAATTTAGAACTACCAAAATTATACTTAAAAAAATTCATTCCAACCCCCCTTTTATTTCAACCACCCGTTCATTAATTTTTGGCATTGTTTTGAACCCCCCGTTTATTCTACCCCTATTTATTAGGGCCAAAGAGTAAGTTAGAAGCCGGAGATGATTGATTGAATCGAAATCCATTGTTGTGTTTTATCACTTCTTACGTTCGCGGACCAGCATTGCCTCGCACGACATTTTGGCGCAGTGGACAGGATTTCTTTCTTGGCAAAATGCAAGAGGATTCATCAGTTTTCCGGGATCGGGTCGTTCGGGTACCAAACCGATTGACTATGGCCACAGACTTCAAAGTTTGGGAAAGGCAACTACAAGTAAACATGAAACAAAATATTTCATTCGAAACCAAACCCTTGTAAAACCCAACGTAGTTACATAATTTTCAAACTTTGCGACCCAAAGCCGCATCTGTCTATATATTTACATTCACCTAAGAGATTTATACATCCGAGTTTATATCGTGGAAACAAAAGAGTAATTAGATGAGTTCAAAGCAAATCCAATGGAACGTTCGAATCCACGTCAGCGCTCTTTGTTAGAGCCTGTGATTATGTTAACGATAAGGTACACTGTTGATATATTTTCACTCGTCGCCAGTTTTGTATCTTGCGAATATGCCTATAGGATACGACAAAATGTTAGCAATAATACAGTCATTGAGCAGGATTACAAGGGGAACATTTTTAAATTCTTGGAAGCCATGTAGGAGACTGCCATGACTTTGAATAACTGGCTATTGTTTGTGTTGTATTACCTTACGTTTAGGCAAACCAGAAACAACAACAATACTAATAAAAAAAGGAATTCTATTTACCAAATAAGTAACTCAGGATTAGTCCATTCCTTATCCTTCCTACAAAAAATGTAATAACTAGTGCGTATTGCACAACTAATGATTTTCCTAATCAGGTAATCTCTATTTTCAATTTCTAAATGTTCAATCATATCAGAAAAGGATCTGCTATCCTTGAAAATCCCACCAATCGAACTCCTGTGTTAGCCAGGAAGTAAGCTAATAAAGCCTTAGCATAAGAAAAGGTTTTGTTATCATTAGTCAGTCTATTCTACTACACTCCTATTTAAATTACTTCGTCTTCAACGTTGGGCTCCAGTTTGACTGCAGCATCCTAAATCTCTCTCGTAACATAGTAAATTAGGAAAGCATTTGTAAAATAATAGGTGAACATGGATTAATGAAATAAAACACATTGTATATGATCAAGCGGATCGGTGAGATCGTTTTAATCTTTTTATATTTGTTAAAGTAGAGACAGTAACCCACTTTACTTTACAGTTTCTTACAGAGCAACATAGACTTACCAGCACGGGCTTTTGATGACATAAGCCGGGGGGAGGGGGGCTGGTAGGGCCGCGGCTGTTTTAACATGTATAACTGCTATAAAACGTGGTTTTATATTAAGGTCATAAATAGTTTGGGACCTCATTATCTTAGCGGTGGTCTTTCTAGCTATCATAAAGGTTGTTGTTGTTGTTGCCTAGGGCAACGCAATAGAGGTCTCTTTACTCATCATGGTAGAGGTCCCCTCCGTAGCACGACGGAGATCGCCCTACTCATGACAATGAAGGTGTCCCTACTCATCAGTGTGGAGGTTTCCCTACTCATCAGGGTAGAGGTGTCCCTACTCAGGACGGTGGAGGTTTCCCTGTTAATGTAGAAGTAAAAGGCTTCAAGTTTAGATGCGAAGAGAATCTTTTTTTGCTGAAAAAAAGCTTTTAAATACTACATGTAGATAAAGTTAAACTTGTTTTAAAAAGTCTGTGATGTCTCTTTGCTTAATAGATTTCAATCTTTGCTTTTCGTATAGTCGTTCAAAATTCGAAATAAGCATTTTCATTTGCTGACCTTCATCGCTAAACATAGCAGTATCTTTTACATTTTCGACTTCTATTTACAAGATGAGTACGTGTTAAGGAAACGGTCATAGGGGGCTGATACATACATAACAGGATACACCCCTTGTACCCCCGTTACCTTAGGGTTTGGTGATAATACAATTCAAGTCTTTGCAATACGAACCTTTTTAATTTCTTAAGCAAATAGAAATTGAGTTTGTTGGCCAGGGATGTGGACAGATATTTTTAACGGAGGTTGAGTTGTGCAGATAAAAATAACTTCCCGGTTTTAAGCAGTAGCAAAACAGAAACGACGAGTATAAAAAATGACGTAGCTCCAAAGTCCACAGTTTCATGCCGTTGGAAATCTGGCATTAATTAATTTCATCGGCATTGCTATGGACTCCGCGAGGTGTTTCTGTACCTGGTTTCTACTGACGATCTCAGTTTCATTGATCCTTCAAGGAATCAGTGTGACTCATGGCTTCCATCCCTTTGTATTTTGACGATCCCTCAAAATGTCGGCATCCCTTTGGCTCAGAACTCTCTGGTTTTACACTACTATCATTTATTTCATATGATAAAGGTGATTGCTTTCAACTCTCATTTTCAAAATGAGGCTAATAACAGGGGGATTATTGTATAAAGAGTATTAGATGTCGTAGTCCTTGAATGGTTTTGTTGTGTTGTGGGGCTCTTATGGTTATAAATACTCTAAGTTTTATAATCATCTGTTTTTAAAATTTCGTGCTAACAACTTATTCCCATGATGGCATTTTGATAACAACTTACTTCGTCTATTAAGTAATTTGTGCTTAGGCATGTTAATGATAGCTAGTTTTTCTTCTAAGCACAGTCCCCATCGTCCCCTGCCACCGGCGTATGATGGCACCTCCTTTCTAATTGACCATTCAATCTTAAAACTTCTTCCTTTATCGGCACGTTTACTTCAGAGCAGTGTTCATAATCCAGTGTTGCTAATGCATGCAGTTTGAACAGGAGATTTGTTAGTCCGTGCTCCTTTATACTCTCTCTTCTTTGCCTTCTTTCTTCTTGATCTTGAATCTCTCTTCTTGGTCTTAAATAAAGGCATTCTTTACCAACGACCAAGAAGAATAGGCAGAATCAACAACCCGCTTCGGTCGTCCGCAACTTTCTGTTTTTCCTTTGATTCTATAAGAAAGCGTTGAGTCACCAAACAAAAGTTAGGAATGACCAAGTTCTCCAAGTTTTATATATATATTTATTTATTTATGTATCTATTTATTTATTTATTTATTTATTCATTCATTCATTCATTTATTTATTTATTTATTTATTTATTTATTCATTCATTTATTTTTAACATTGTCTTTCTTTATCATTTGTACCTGTTGTGCCCGCAGTTGTTCCTAGATACTATTATTTCGCGTTCACAGGGGTCTTTTCATACTGCTGTGTATCAAAAACCCTCTTTTACAAGCCTGTTTACACCCTTTGACAGTTTTCTTTCCATAGAATATAAGAAGAGTCTTATTTTCACACTCATTAATCGTATTTTAATATTTGTTCAACGTACGCGTCTTTTAATGAAGAACTTTGTAAATTACGTACCACGCTTGTAAAAAATGGTTTGGCCACTGAATATGTGCTCTATTCCGAATTCTTTTGTCAAGGACTTCTTTTCTTGGGCTGGATTATTTACTTAAACGACCATGGATCATTGATTCTCGTTTACCACCTCGTTCTGTTTCGTCGTTATTGCTATCACCATTGTCACTGTCATCATCATCATCGTCATCGTCATCATCATCATCATCATCATCATCATCATCATCATCATCATCATCATCATCATAGTGGAAGGAATCCATGCAGAGGAATGTGGCAAGGCTCTCTGGAGTGTGCAAATAAGTCAAGTAAGTCAAGTCAAGTCTGGTTCTTTCGTTGTACGAAGAGCACGTCAGCTATTGCTCTGGGTTTCATGGCTCTGGGTTTCATGGCTCTGGGTTTGTTGGCTCACCTACAAGGTCGTGATTAAGGGCCCACACTGCTTCTGAGAAACACAGGGGCGGACCCTGAGTCATGCAGCCTCATATCACCAAAGACTTGAGAAGCAAGCTTTAAATTCCAAACATTGAGGATGTTTTGAGGTGCAACAGGCTGTGGTTGTTTGGTTACTGATATCGTCAGGATGATGCAATTTGGACAAAGAAGATCATGAATCTACAAGGATAAACGACCAGTAAAGTAAACTAAATGCTTTTATTTTACTGTTTTGAGTCACAAAATCATCTATAAAAGATGTTCATCTTCCCAAAAACTTTTGAAATCTTTCACATATAAAATTTGATTGATCTTAAGACCATCAAGGATGTTACCCATCTTTATTTCATTTAGGACGAGTGCGAAGGGAATTATACAGATGATACGTTTAGGTGGTGCAAAACGTTCTTCTTGAAGTATATCTCTAAGTATGTTAACAGGTGTTTAAATCATTAAATTCCACCATTCACCATACGCCACTTTACTCGACACTTCTAGTCCTGCGAGAATGTCATTGTTTGCCCGTATCACACAGTGTTTTCATGGGCCACGGACTACCGATCAGTTCGCCATTTAAAGCTACCCGTTAAGTGCAGAGTTTAAATGCAGAGTTTACTACAAATTTTAGCTGGGACTTTAGATGATTATGATGATTATGATTCTTATTGTTTTTGTTGGTTATTATTATTATTATTATTATTATTATTATTAAGGACATCTACCGGCAATTTACATCGTTCTCCAGACCAATAAAGGAAACCTGCAGTTATATATTAACAGTTATAGTCACTTCAAATAGATTTCTAATTTACCAACATCTTTTATCGACATCTATGAAAACAGAAAAGAATTCATGTAGAATATTAGCAGCTACGGCTTTTCAAAAAGTTCATTGGACATCTACCGGCAATTTACATCGTTCTCCAGACCAATAAAGCTGGCTTTTACGGAGCTGAGTGCCTCGTCCGATATAGGTCTGTGTTTTGACAATTGATTGAAAAGAATTTCAAATTCGGCAAACACGTCTTCTCTCTTAATGTTGGTGCTAGAGATACAAAATTGAAGGCCATGACCGAGAATAAATCCTTCAGTGTCAGAGAGAGAATAATCAGAGAGATTGACGATATGTTTGGCGGAGTCACGTAAAGAGCTTCCAAAACGTGACTATTTTATGATTGCACATGGTAAAGAAAGTGCTTAAAGGCTCTTTTCCTATTTCGAAAGTTTTAGTTTTCGAGGTTAATAGCTACGTATGTTGGAAAAATGAAGATATTAGACTATTTTAAGATTGCAAATGGTAAAGAAAGTGCTTAAAGGCTCTTTTACTATTTCAAAAATTTTAGTTTTCGAGGGTAATAGCTACGTATGTTGAAAAAATGAAGATATTTATGTAATTAGACCAGCACAAGGGCGCACCGCTGCATCTGAGCACTGGTGTCACTGGGCTGCATTTATCTCCAACAGGTTTAGATGGGTTCAGCTGGGTTTACCTTTATAAGTTACGCATAATTTCTTTTCTTTCACTTTCACGAATTTTAGTCTCTCTTCGAGCGATTTTCCCTTAAATATTTGACAGCGAGGTAGCCAGTGGTTACAATTGCACAATGGGCAAAAATGGGCTGATAATGCATATTTGACTTAGTTTGCATACACTAGATGCGTACATTCCATGCTGCACAAAGCGTTCAAAGTAGGCTATAAAGGCATATTTGACATAGTTTGTATACACTAGATGTGTGCATTCCATGGCGCACAAAGCATTCAAAGTATGCTAATATGGCATATTTTGCATATTTTGCGTAAACTAGCTGGGTACATTCGATGGTGCACAAAGCGTGCTCCCCCCACTTTCTTCTTGTATCTTTTAAACAACATTTGGATTGATTATATTTACATACATGGTAGAAAAATTGGGGCTTTTATATATTTCAGTTAGTTTTTCTTCATGGCAAATAAAATTTAATATCAAAGAGAATTACAGGAATTTTTGCAATCATTTTTCTCAATATTTCGTATCTTGACTAAGATACATAATCATGAAAGAAGATTAATTAAATTTCATTGAAAGGTCAAAGGAATACCAAAGTTTAAATGTTTCAAACTTGCTGATGTAATGTTTCTTCTTTGCTTGGCTTCATAGTTTGACTCATAAGTCATTAATTTTTCTTCTAGTGAACGACACTTAATGAAATATGTCAGGGGAAAAGGGTTATTTGTGAGGGAAATGTTTGGAAAATCCGTATTCCAGATTTGGCAGTCACCCTGAAAGAGCATTTCAGCGTAAAATCTCATTGCCATGGCCATGCATTAAGTCTTGCAGTCAAAGATTCAGTCAAAATGATAAAAATTATCAATGATGCATTTAAAACGGTAGAAGAATTTGCAAAGTTAGGAAAGAAACCACCTCAGCGTGACAATGCTTTAGCAAAAATTAAAGCGGATATGAAAAACCCTTCAAAGGGCATTCATCAGTTTTGCCCTACACGATAGACCGTACGGGGTAAAGCACTGCTGGTCAAAATGTGAACCTACACTGTGCTGTGCTGTGCTGTGCTGTGCTGTGCTGTGCTGTGCTGTGCGGTGCTGTGCGGTGCTATGCTGTTACCATGGCCTGCTGACTGTTGGGGCGCTTTGATGTCCAAACCCTACTTCTCCAGTCGTCTCGATTTTTTACAATCCTTATGAACCCACACTACTACTCAAATATACCTTCAGTCTACTGTAAAGCTAAAGTCACTCTAGTCGCCACATTAGCTCCCAATCATCCACCGGTGGACATCGACATTCAGCTCTACGCAATTGGAGACCAGCCTCGCTGCGCCATGTGACTTGACCAAGGAAGAACTGCCAACCGGCCCGTCATCAATCCAAAGCCGATTGAAGTTAGAAAGTATCATCGAGAAGAGAGGATTTGAAATGTTAGTTTTGAAAAGATCACTAGAGAAATAGAAAAGTATGTCACACGATATGCAAGTAATATTTTATCTGTATTGAAAGCTTAACTGTCAAATATGATCACTGAAAAAAAAGCCATCTATATATTGTTTTACTACCTAATTTTGTATCATTTGCAAGTTGTACTATGCTGATATTAGATTGGTAGCTACATCTGTGTTATGTCCGAGCGCACAAGGCTAGCCGCACTTGGTATCACGATAAGAGAGAACAACTTGATCTTCACTACGTAGTTGGTATGCTGTCACACATATACACTATATACATTATTTTACATCTCTCCAACTTTGGTATGAAGATATATTACAAAGCTAGATAAAGAAATAAAAGTTTACCCTAGAGACATTAATCTAGGATCTATCTGTCTAGTTAATATTTGTATTTATAATATTCTAGATTTTTAATGAACTGTGGCTACTCTTGGGTGCCTACTAGACATCCCCACACCTGTTAATTAAGCAGACGATGTTGCAAAAACAACCCAGATTCTTTCTGTTACATTTGTGGAACGTTTGCGTACTCTTCAAAGAGAGAAAGCTTATCTGGCAAATTTTGGAAAACCCGTGGGAGATCAAGAAAAGCCATGGGCTTGCCATGCTGTTTTTCTCCATTTGTTACAGCTTGCTTCATGCACGGGCCAACAAGAAGGCAAATCGTCACTTACGATTTGGAATACCTATGGATTCTAAACGCATTGTGCACCATGGAATGTACGCATTCCAAGCATGCAAGTGTCGCTAAAAACAGCTTTTGGTGCTACTCTAAACGCATTGTTCACCATGGAATGTACGCATTCCAAGGATGCATGTGTCACTAAAAACAGCTTTTGTTGCCACTTTAAACGCATTGTGCACCATGGAATGTACGCATTCCAAGCATGCAAGTGTCACTAAAAACAGCTTTTGGTTAAGCAACAAGCTAAGCAACTCGAGGCCTCAAATTCAGGAGGCACAATTTGCATGACTTCTGAAAAACAAATCAAAAAAGTTTTTCATTAAGAATTGAATAAGTTGTTAGTGGTACAGAATTTGAAAAGACTCCGAAAAAGAACTCTTATAATGTTAGTGAAGCTTTTCGCCGATTCTCTTCAGACTAAATACATCGGTACATAATACATCGTTACAACAGAGTTAGTAAAACGTTACATTTACCCCCTGAACAGTTCATGCAAGTCCGAGACGGGGGGTTACTCAAAGATCTTTAACATGACATAACCCAAATGCTAGACCTTTGTATAGAAAAGGGATAAAAAAGTATAAAACAGGTTTATAATAAATGTTTTAGTCTCCACACACCTGGCTTATTTCTTCCCTTACAACCATGAAAAGCTGATTACAATTGTTGGCAAACTCCAACACTAATGATTCCGTTATTAAATATTATCTACAAATTTTGTAGTACCAGGAATCTTTTCCGATACTTGAAGCGGAGGTATAAATTATTTATACATTATATCAAATCTTACAGCAGCTTGTATTTGAATCATTTAAATTTTCTTAATTTAGCATATAAGTTTTTTTAATTTTTGTGGTGCGAGGGTTTCTTCCGCACTTGCTTTGTTTATATTGTGTTGTGCTAAGAAACTTAACGTCTACGAATCGGCTGTCGAGTGAGATTTTTCTTCTTTCATTTGAGACTAAAGCTATTCTTTGGATTGAATGACTGTTTCTAACTACTTGGACCATTCGACTCACACTCAATAGCCCTACACACGTATTAGGATTTGTCATTACTCGGAGAATTTTCTTCAAATCTCAAAGACCAAGTATACAGAAGAGCGGATCTCCAATGCATGGACCAAGTATACTAAAAATTGTCCCTCCTGAATTTGAGGCCTCGAGTTGCTTAGCTTGTTGCTTAGATTTTGGATCAAATCGAGGCCTCCCACCTATTGCTTATTAAAAAACCCCGTGTAACCACGTTCGTTCTAGTTAAATGTTACTTTCAACATTTTGCCCACTATATCAGCTCTGTTAATACCTCCTAGACCCTCCCGCTCCTTTTTGACTTAATTGATAATGTGTAGAAAGTTTGTATGCAAACTATGTCAAATATGCCTTATTAGCGTATTTTGAACGCTTTGTGCACCATGGACTGTACGCATCTAGTTTATGCAAACTATGTCAAATATGCCTTATCAACGTGCTATGAATGCTTTATGTAACCTTTGAATGCACGCTTCTAGTGTATGCAAACTATGTCAAATATGCCTTATTAGCCTATTTTGAACGCTTTGTTCAACATGGAATGTACGCATATAGATGTTCTTCGGAAGGGAGTCTAGTGCTTGGTGCCATATTTTTAAATGTAAGGGGAAGCATTCATTTAACAAATCTTTAACAATAAATCCCTGTGATGTCAACGTTTTCGTTACACGATCTTCCTTGGAATTACGAATTTCTTTGATCACTGCTTTACTGTTTTGAAACTGATTAAGTTGTACATAATTGGGCTGTGTTAATGCATGAATTTGCTTAATATCTAATTCAACAGCCTAGCTGGGAACGGAACCTCTGGTCTAATGTGACTACATTGAAAGTTATCAAGTGCTCGGGTTCTTTTTACGTTATATTGCTGCTCCAGTTAGAAACGCTGGATAACACATTTTGAGGGAGATTGACTCATGACACTGACATCAAAGGTACACCCGTGATTATTCCTGGCACTGATACAACAGCAAGATACCAACAATATTCAATGCTTGACCGGAAGATTCAATTGGAAAATTTAGTTTCTACACAGCAGCAAATTACCTCTACAATCGCTCGTCCCTCAGCATCACTAACGTTACTCATCTTCAGCTTCCAAAAAAATTCCTTGGCTTAAAACTAACCAGTGTCAGTGACCTTTATCAATCCTGCCAAATTACATTAAGAACGACGCTGCGATTTTCTAAAGATGTAACATCTCGCATTCTATTTAAGAACTCAACCTGATTGCGTATAGTTTAGAAAATATAGTAAGAAATGTAAGTTGATAGTGAGAGGCTGATTTCTGGCACTTTATATGGCATCAAGGCTTCTAATAATGGAAAAATTGGTCAACAAGAAAGGTCCTTGAATTAAGATCTATACGTGTTTATTATGTTAATTGACGGCACAGATAAGGATTCCGCGTGAAATCAGCGACTGATTGCGTATAGTTTAGAAAATATAGTGGAACATGGACAAATATGTCCATTCAAAACGCTATAAGAAATGCTGCGGACCGACAAAGATGGAAAAATCTGATAGATTCACTCAAAGTGCACCTACGGCCGCTTGGCTATGAAACGTGAACGTGAACGAACGAAATTACTGGGCATGCGGTAATATTCCTAATTTTGATGATTACGTCTTTCGATTATATCAGCGTTGTCCCCTTTTTCATTGTTTTCCATGTTAAAAGTACCGCGACTTCCTGCAATTTGTTGCAGCCAGATCATGCAGGGGTTGCATTGATTTTTCTATGTGTAAACATAACAGATACGCTGCAACAAGTTGCAGGTTGCAGCAACCAGCAACCTGTTGCAACCTAGTGTAAACCGTGCTTAACAAGCAAAATGGAAATAACCAGAGGATAATAATTTGCGTAAAGGTGACAATATCCACCAGAAGGCGCCGACGTAGCTCAAACGGAAGTCGGAAGTGGGCAGCCACAACCATAACACGTGCAAAGTGAGTACAACAACGGGAATCTCTAACAATAGTAACATTTTTTAAAAGAGACCAAAAGCAGTCCATTCGTGCTGCCCCAAAATTAACACAGAATCATACTGAGCCAACTCCTTTCAAAAAGATGAAAGTCAAATATGCTAGCCAGGTTATGAGCCACACAGTTGCAGCTTGTATTCACAAAATTGCACCAGCAAGGGGTAATTGATGGCTACACCCACGGGTTTATCCTTGGAAGAAAGGAAAATTCTGAAAGTAAGACTTCCGTTTCAGCACTGGTAAATGAATATTTTTGCTACGAAAAATTGCCTGATATACTATCTTATACTTTAGTCGTGGAAATGGAACTCAACTGAATCAGTCCTAATACACGTCCCTAAAGCATCTGCTGCTCTTAATTACGTGCGTTAACAAAACTAGACGATATAAAAGCAGAAATCGATTCAAAGGAAGCTAAGTTTTCAGACGTATGCAACACTGGCGAAACGCTTATAACGCAGGAACATCAGAAAAAGGAACAGGTAGGTTATACAGGGCTATGGCAGTCGCGTTTCGGCCTTTTGGCAAGGAATGAATGTAGTATCTGTTCTCATTGATGACAGATGCTTTCCATAATCCACGAGAGGCGGTCATAAATACTGTTTTGTCTTATAATCTTGAATTTAGTATTGTCTCTTTTTCAGCAAAAATGTTTTTACTTATACCCTTTAATAACACGGCGGTGGAGCCCCCCTCAGGGACAATCAATTCATATCCGAAGCTAGTATTGCCAATTGCCAATTGCCAATTCATGTTTTAGTTTCACACTATATCTAGAGTGAAGAAACTCCAATGGCTGTAATTATATAAGTACGACATTCCATGGTGCACCAAGCGTTCAAAATAGGCTAATAAGGCATATTTGACATAGTTTGCATACACTAGATGCGTAAATTCCATGGTCAACAAAGCGTTTAAAATAGGCTAATAAGGCATATTTGATATAGTTTGCATCCACTAGAAGCGTACATTCCATGGTGCACAAAGCGATCAAAATAGGCTAATAAGGCATATTTGACATAGTTTGCATACACTAGATGCAGCTCCACCAGGCCGGATATTAACGAGTGAACGAATGAACCAACCAACATTTCCAGGTTGTTAACGAATAAACCAATCAACGTTTTCACCAAACAGGTTTTTAACGAATAAACCAACCAACCAACATTTCCAGGTTGTAAACGAATAAAACCAACCAACGTTTCCAACAAACAGGTTGTTAACGAATAAACCAACCAACTTTTCCACCAAACAGGCTGTTAACGATTCCTGATACAGTTTACAAAACGTCTGACTTGAAGACAGTATCTATTTCTGTTTGCAAGTATAAGTTCCTCTTAATATATTTCTCTAGTGTTTTATCTAAAACTAATATTTTAAATCCTCTCTTCTCGATGATACTTTCTAACTTATTGGGCTTTGGATTGATGACGGGGCGGATGGCAGTTCTTCCTTGGTCAAGTCACATGGCGCAGAGAGGCTGGTCTCCACCCCGTAATGCAGGTCTTGGATTATTTATAAAAGCTCCATCACTTTCAGGCTGATTCTCTACCATTGCAAACGGCATCTCGGTCACCGTCATTACAACATATGAATCATTCTTACATCTTCAATATGCCTTCTTCAAAAGAACAGCACCATTGTGGAATACAAATGTGTCTTGCTTATTGTTGTTTTAGGGCTACGGAACATTTATACTCTTAACTGTACTGACTAATCTCTTAAATCAGTAATAAAGGTAATAAACAGGGGAACAAAAGATTGTAAAAGACACGGACTCGAAACGGGCAGAGCGTCATTCTAATCCATGAGCGTTCTTGTTTGGAAATGGGAATTGTGTTGTTATGTAAATTAGTATTAGTGTCAATCTCTTAAATCAGTAATAAAGGTAATAAACAGGGGAACAAATGATTGTAAAAGAGACGGACTCGAAACGGGCATAGCTACGTATGTTGAAAAAATGAAGATATTAGACTATTTTATGATTGCAAATGGTAAAGAATGTGACTAAAGGCTCATGTGCAATCATAAAATTGTCTAATATCTTCATTTTTCCACAGACAAAGCTCTTACCCCCGAAAACTAAATTTTTTGAAATAGGAAAAGAGCCTTTAATCACATTCTTTACCATTTGTAATCATAAAATAGTCTAATATCTTCATTTTTAATAAGCAATTCGGCCATAACCTACCCTTAATAAACAAAGTCAATATGCTTTAAGGGCTGAGTAGGCCTGGCCAAGCTAGCCTGCAGGGTCCGTACCATCGAACCGTATTGCTTTTAAATTACACAAAATCTCTCTCTGCTGTCATTATATATAATGTTGTATAAACTCAGCAGAATAAAGGACCTGGAACTATGCTAACACGAACAGCTTCTTTTGCTTTTTAAGAAACATGAAATTACAGTAAAATTAACAAACAAGGCCGTGAAACATAAATCAATGTTGATGGTCCAACATCTTTTCGAAATAATGACGAAAGATTCTAATTCACATCAAAAATGTTAAAGCAATGTATCAATTTTGCAATGTATTACCAAAGAAGAATAATGAGATCAGTATGGTTGAGATACGTTTTGATGAAACAAATTTCTTTATAGAGCCAATTCTTTTCACGACCAACACATAGTATCAGTCTTCCTTCAAAGGGGGTAGACGACAAACCCCGGCTATCACTGTATTAAGAGTAATAAAAATTGTTTAACTTATTATGAATCCAATAATCAACGATTAGTCCATATTAGTATCACACATATACGCTGTAACATCTATCAACTCAAATGTCCACTTAATGACGCTTTTTTACGAACAACATATATATCTTGACGACCAACACATACATATTTGGTATCATTCGATAGCTTATTGTCTCAGGAATACACTGGTATTTGTTTATCTACCCAATCACATCGGAACGAGAGAATGAGCCAATAGTGAGCGTCACATACTTGTGACGCAGGGCTTTTGAGACCAAAATACTACCATCCCCCACAGGTGACGATGGGCTTTCGTGCAGTGACACCGGCCGTCACGTATACGTGACGATGGGCCACAATGGGTTAAGGGCATTTTAAGTGTAATGTTCCTTGTACACTCCAATTCTTAGCATCTAAATGGGTTCAGGTTTCTTACAAAGACCACCAGATCCGTGTCACAACTATTCTACTCCATTTTTTCTCTTGGCTCACCATTCGGAAGATTTTTGGCAGTTATGAAATCTGATTGGTCAGTGAGCCCCTCGATCGATGGCGGTCGAGGAAAAAGTTAAAGTGAGTTTGATCGTTTTTCCCAAATAGCAAGAATAAGACATTAGTATAGTAAAGGCTGATTTGATAGAAAATGCATTGGTTAATCTTAAAGGATATTTATGCTATGTTTCAATAAGTAACAGTATCTTCTTACTCGCCTAATATACAATTTACCGCATGGTTGTATTAAAAGGATAACAAATGAATTACAAGTGCTTAATAAGTAAATAGGTACTACAGTCTGATAGCCATACACTGTACTGTGTATATTCAATACATGCAAAAGAGACTTCATAAAACTTATCTGGAACCAAGCAGAGTGGCAATGATTGAGCAATAAAAATTATAGTAAAGGATAAATACCTGGAGCACGGCTAAGCTTCTTACGGGAACAGAAAACAGTTAGGCAACACATGTACTGTACATACGTGTCTACTGCTGTATCTACTGTACTGAACATATGTGACCAACAAGTTTACAAAACATACAAAAAGTTTTAAAATGGCGTTGGTCCATGAACAACTGTTTGCCATCCCCACTCAGCCTCCGTTAAAGATATCTGTCCACACACTCAATTTCTCTTTGCTGATTATCATTAAACCCTTAGCTCACGGGGGTATAAGGGGTATATCCCCTCTCATGAAATCTTGCCCACATCTTGTTAAAATGTTGCTAAGTACTTTTTCGATTTAATTTTATTATCAGTCACCGCCTCTGTTAGAATAACTCGACTAGCTGCTGAAGAGGCGACATCAAAGTGCTTCCTGACTTGAGGTCTTCTCTTTTCTTCTCTCCTCTCTTCTCCTCTCCTCTCCTCTCTTCTCTTCTGTTGTGTTCGATTCGATACAATATTTTATTCTATTCCTATTCTATTCTATTCTATTCTATTCTATTCTATTCTATTCTATTCTATTCTATTCTATTCTATTCTATTCTGTTCTCTCCTGATCTCAACTCCAAAAACTTCAAGCAAAAACTAATCTTTTACAGCACATTTCAACTTTAATATGACTATCAGTAGGAAGTGGCCTGGTAACGAGCTGTGGCCATGCGTGGACACTACAAGTATTACTTTGCAACCCCGCTAAAACTTTAAAGTGTACCTCCAGTGGTCAGAAATTTTTTGATATTTTGTTCGTTTTGTCTCGAGGAATCGAATTGCTATTTTTCGTACGATATCTAGCAAGTATGACCATTTTTATAAGAGAAAAGTCAAATGCAAAAATTGGGCAAGTGTGAAAGTGTCTCTTCTGAATGGTATGACCTATGCAAAAATTGGGCAAGTGTGAAAGTGTCTCTTCTGAATGGTATGACCTGAATGGTATAACCTACAAGACTGTAAAAAAGAGAATGTGCCTCTGGGACCTGTATATGGTTGTAAGGATACTTCCGTTCGCTTGTGAATACCTAGTCGACAACTTGTAACGCCAATTTTGAGTTCCGAGCAACGTCCTCTCTCATTAAAACATATGCTCCTCCGAAAAAGCTAGATCGTCCGATCCGCTTCTTTGGCCTATAAGCAACTGTGTAGATTCTTTCTTTTGCTTAGGTCTTCTTTTGACAGTTTATTAATAATCAGAATTGAGGACTGAAGTGAATCTCTATTCGAGGACTGTTTTCGCGTTATACGTGCAAAGTGACGGCCATTTTTGGTTACGCATGCAGAACAATAGTTATCCTTCCAGACTTTTTATATATAGTTCAGTGGGTGGAAGACATAGGAAGGTTTTTGTCCGGAAATTACACAACTGGAAATCAAAAATGAAAATGAAACTGAGCAAGGTGTACAGATTTAGAGACACAAGGAGAGCCTTTGGAAGCCAACCCTGGGTCAAAAACGCCTCACTCACTCACTCACTCACTCACTCACTCACTCACTAACTCACTCACTCACTCACTCACTCACTCACTCACTCACACACTTACTTACTTACTTACTCACCTACTTACTTACTTACTTGAACTTTCAAGCCCTTTTTATTTTTCATCAGTTTATTTTCTGCGTATCTCATTTCAAAACTATTTAGGAAGAATCCGAAATAAGCTAATCTTGTACAAGGGCACTTACGTCAGCTATCGTGCCGCCATTGGGGTCCAGATGCCGCCCGATGCTATCATGCCGACATTTTAGGTGTTGGAGTCCGGAAGTTATGAGTATAGGGCATGCAGCAGCTTGTTCTTCGGCATTCGTAAAAGAACTTGGAACTGGCCAATCGCGATAATACTACTTACTTTTGAAAAGAACACTAGAGAAATGGAAAATATGTCACCACCGCACCGGGGATCGAACCAATCGCTTAGGAAGTATGGTACTGTTTTGCTTTGCTTGTTCTAATACTACGCTTAACAATCCCTGTGTAAATCCTCTCTGAAATTCTGAGTCGAGCACTCGGTAGTCAGAACGTATTGACTACATTGTCCCCTTTTAGGCCTAGCGATAGCACTTCGTACTCGGACGAATCCATATTGTAATCGGATAAGTTTTCTATCAGGTCCCGGCGACCAATATCTTTCCAAGAATATGAGTGTTTTGAGCAGCGGTGATACCGTAAGAACCTTATACTCTTTATGCGTGTTCATTCTGTAAGGCTCAGCGACTATTAGATGTAAAATTAGAAATGTTTCGTTACAGTTGTAGGAAAACAACGTAAAAGTATTAATTTTGGTCTCAAAAGCGACAATAACTCCAAATATCGTAGAACGGCTGCCTCAGTTACAGCATATGAGCTGCCTACTGACGAAATACTAATGACTTCAGCAAGAGGAACATTGGTAAACAAACTAACTACATCAAAAGAACACAAAAAACTTGATCTAGAAAGCTGGTCCAGACAAGTGTATTATTTATTTAAGGATGCCATGGATCGGTAAACAGTCGAACAACTTTGCTAAGAAAGTAAAAGATTCTATCAGCAACTCCCGTCCTTGGTGTAAATTACATATCATATACACGACCAGGAAGATTAGAATCCTGAACCGGAGTGTAGTCGCGAAGTGGTTCCTCCCTTGGATTTTTTAAAATATAGACTACAATTTCTTTGCACCGTAAAAGAACAGACGAATTGTCGTGTTTCTTCGTGTTTTTAAAAACCTGGTTTACGGTAACCCTGGAAAATGCTCGCTGCTGGAAAAAATATGTTCCAAAAAATCGATGCCGTACTACAGGTTTGTTTGCACGTACGTAAGTAAACAAAATGGTGTTATGACATATTACGACTTGGTTGTGTAAATTTACGTGTAAACAATGAAATCAAAGTTCGAGTTCTTTCTATTTTTATAATATCATTGTCAATTATTACCATCTCAGATAGATAAGGGATTCTTCTTGTGTTCATTACGTATATGGGAACTGGTGACAGCAAGTCGCCAAAGCCCCCAATGAATCTCTCTCCAGGTCTATAAAGACAGTAACTTTCTAAGAGGACTTGCCAAGCATGTTTGAACTGTTTTTGGTTGTTGTCAAAATTTGACCAATGTTTGCAAATTTCTCCAAAGTGCGCGCCTTGGACAAAATCTTGTTTCAGGGTCAGTATGATCAAAGGAATATAAATGGCTGAAGATCTACCAAAATCACTGGTGATTAGCTGGAAACATGATAAGAGGACTTGCCAAGCATGTTTAAACTGTTTTTGGTGGTTGTCAGAGTTAAGAGAAAGAGTCAAACTTTAGCGTAAAGAGCGGGGCGTTGAGGAGGAAAAGCCCCTTTCATATACGGAGTTATTTCTGTTCGTTTTAAGTTTTAATGTTGCTCCTTACTTTCATTTAAAAACTTGTTTTTTTATTTAATTTCTGGACTTTTTGAATTAATGCATGTTTTGATCTTGGCTCTCCGCACATAAATAATTAAAACGAAATTTGCATATTAACGACACACAAACATGACGTCAGTCGACACACACGTCCCAGTCGTCATTTGTGTCCCGGTGTCCCAGTCTGTAATTTCGGTCGTCAGTTATATTCCCTGTGTCTCGGTCTGTATATACATTCGTTTTTGAATTGGTATATGATGAAATAATTTTTTTGTTTTTTTCCTTTTTTTCTTTTTAGTTTTTTTTTCTTTTTTCTTTTTAGTTTTTTTTTGTATTTTTTACTCATCAACCCTCTTAGATGCTCTAATTGGTTCGCAAATATTCTTAGCCATTCCAAATCCTTTGACTGGTAACTTGACGACTGTCATAGTACCCGACTCTAAAATCTTTACTGCGTTTCCCAGTGTTGGGATTTTCCCCGCGCTTGCACTGTTTTTAGAGGGGATTCCTCTATCGCTTAAGAGGAACTTGTTCAAGACGTGTCGGCAAATCGTCTGTCGAAATGTAGCTTCTGACAAATTTGAAGAGTCAAAATTAAGAGATGGAGGAGGAGGGAGTTTATCCATGTTTATATGTAGCAATGTGAAAAATAACAGATGCTTAACGATCACTGTCCTTTGTAGAGTATGTCAACTCTTTGATCCCAATCTGACACCATGTTATGTTCGAGATTCCTTTAGATTGTAGAGACATTCACCAGACATATGATTCCAGCTTGAGCACAGCCATTATCTAGATCTTGCCAAAATTTATCCTTTTCTTCTTCCTCACAGCCAACTTGTGGTGCATAGACGCTGATTATATTCAAAATAATTTCTGCAATTATCACTTTAACAACCATCATTCTATCATTCTGTCTTGTCACGCTAATGGTGTTGTTTTTGTGGTGAGTGCTCACCACAATTCCTACTCCATTTCTTCCTCTCTCATCTGCACTACTGTAGAATAACTTAAATCGACACTTCTTGCCGCTATATTTGATAAGCTTAGCCTATCCACAAGTGAGCTAGAAGCATCTTGCCACAAATGGGGCACGAGAGTTAATGCTGCTAAATGCAAGATAATCTCCTCAGATTCCAATGAAATTCAAATTGATGGGGGAAAAGTGGAAAAAGTAGATGAATTCATCTTCCTTGGCTCCGTTGTTCCAGGAACCTCAAGTGATGTTAAAAGAAGGATTGGATATTTCACTGTCTTGTCCCTAAACTTAATAAACTTTAGAATTAATAACTTACCTTTTCTTTATTCCTATAGTTTCTTTCCTTGTTAGTAATTATTAATAGATGCCTTTTCTGTATCAGTCATAGTATTATAGGTAGCGCATATTTCTCTGTCTTGTCCCTAAACTTAATAAACTTTAGAATTAATAACTTGCCTTTTCTTTATTCCTATAGTTTCTTTCCTTGTACATTCCATGTTGCACAAAGCGTTCAAAATAGGCTAATAAGGCATATTTGACATAGTTTGCATACACTAGATGCGTATCTTCCATGGTGCACAAAGCGTTCAAAATAGGCCAACAAGGCATATTTGACATAGTTTGCATACACTAGAGGCGTGCATTCCAGGGTGCACAAAGCGTTCAAAATAGGCTAATAAGGCATATTTGACATAGTTTGCATACACTAGATGTCCATACACTGGATACGTACATTCCATGGTGCACAAAGCGTTTAAAATAGGCTAATAAGGCATATTTGACATAGTTTACATACACTAGATGTGTGCATTCCATGGGGCACAAAGCATTCAAAATAGGCTAATATGGCATATTTGGCATAGTTTGCATAAACTAGATGGGTACATTCCATGGTGTACAAAGCATTCAAAATAGGCTAATAAGGCATATTTGACACATGACATTTGTTAAACTGAAATGCTTCAAAAACTTGGAAGTTTTGGCAATTGCAAAATTGCCTGATGGCATGGAAAGCTGTTAGCTCTTGCTGACTTGACTTTAAATCTATTAAATTTGATAAGGGAGGGGGGGCGGTCAGTTAGCTCCATCGGTAGAGTTGCTGGTCTCGCAAGCTGAGGGTCGTTGGTTCAAGCCGGTGCTTTGCCGTCTAATTGCACTTATCAGTGGTGACATATGTTGCGTGGCACCAGAGTCAATTATCCAGACATTCGTAGGCTTTGTTTGCATTCCAGAGCCAGAAACAGTTAAAATTGTATTCTGAAAATCCTCATTCGATTCGATTTCCACAACTTCATAAGCCTGATGTTTGTAGTTTGTAGGGATTGGTTGGACAGTTTTTATGTATATGTCCCACTTTTCCACATCCAAAGCATGAACCGGGCGGGCCCTATGTCTCTTCATGTGCCTTTTATGTGTACGCCTCTGCAGTAATTGTGCCTCTGTCCTCTAAGAGGTGCCTTAAAGTGTCAAGGCTACATTGCTAGTATCAAAGATATTAATTGTAACATCACATAAAATTACATTATTTCACTCTTCTAACGAACACATTTGACTGAAAATCAAGTCTTATATTTAAGTTACGATACAAATAAAGAATCAAGCATACGTAGCCTCGGCTTCTCCATTATTACCATCATCATCATCATCATCATCATCATCATCATCATCATCATTATCACTATCACTATCATCATCATTATCATCATGATCATCATCGTCCTCATCGTCCTCATCTTCTTCCTCTTCATCATGATCATCATGATCATGATCATCATCATTGCGGTCGTCGTCAGTTCGTCACTTTTTCCTAATCTTTTTGTTTGGTTTTCTTCTTCTTATTTTGTACTTTCAACACCAGACACAGCCTTGATGGCTTGCTTTGAGACTTTGAATCGTCCCATATTAAGCTTGGCCTTGTGTTGTGGTTGAAAGTCGATTGACTTTTGATCATAGTAAGACAAGTCTTTCAACTAGACAACAATCTCTATTGCTTGTGCATTGGTCAATATGTGCTCCTGATCCTTCAGAGTAAATAAATAATCCGCCAAAGCAGACACATCTTCATTGTATCGTATCAAATAGAAGGAAAATATACAGTCCATATAGAACAAGTGGATCTTGAATTATCTCTCTAATTACCGACACGTTTCACTTAGCATTTTTGAGGAGGGCGGCCAACCTTGCTAAGTGGATATCAGCAGAGCATCGTCACTATTTAGAACTTTCTTATGCCTGTCTTAGGCTCCCATTATGCTCCTTCGGTTGCGGAGTCTCTGTAGCATTTGCTGTGTGTTGGTAATGTTTTACTTTAGAAATGTATTAAAGCACAGTGTACTATACAAAGGTTGTAGGTCTTTAGTAGCATGGAAATCATAAGCCGTGATCGTATAGTAGTTAGTACATTGCGTTGTGGCCGCAATAACCAAGGTTCGAATACTGGTCACGGCATGAATCATCTGAACTTTTGTTTTGTGATGGTAATGTTTTACTAGATAAATGTGATAAAGCACAGTAATGTACGCATCTAGTGTATGCAAACTATGTCAAACATGCCTTGTTAACCTATTTTGAACGCTTTGTGCACCATGGATTACACGCATCTAGTGTATGCAAACTATGTCAAATATGCGTTATTAGCCTATTTTGGAGGCTTTGTGCACTATGGAATGTACGCATGTAGTGTATGGAAACTATGTCAAATATGCCTTATCAGCCTATCTTTACGTTATGTGCACAATTACCCCCTAATGAGATCTTATAATTTCCATCAATCCCCTAGATTTTTATTCAAGGAAAATTATTACAATAGTAAATATATACCAAGTGTAAAGTAGTGGTAGTGGTAACTAGTAGTAGTAGTAGTAGTAGTAGTAGTAGTAGTAGTAATAGTAATAGTGGTAGTAGTAGTAGTAGTAGTAGTAGTAGTAGTAGTAGTAGTAGTAGTAGTAGTAGTAGTAGTAGTAGCATACACTAGATGCGTACATTCCATGGTGCACAAAGTGTTCAAAGTAAGCTTGATAAGGCATATTTGACATAGATTGCATACACTAGATGCGTACATTACATGGTGCACAAAGCGTTCAAAATAGGCTAAGAAGGCATATTTGACAAAGTTTGCATACAGTAGAAGCGTACATTCCATGGTGCACAAAGCGTTCAAAATAGGCTAATAAGGCATATTTGACATAGAGCATTTTAAGCAAATTATAGGTCTTTGAAGATAGTGACCCTAAAATGAGATTTTGTCCAAGGCGTGCGCCTTGACGAATTTTGCAAAAATTGGTCAAATTTTGACAACCATCAAAACCACCTCCAACACGCTTAGCAACTCCTGTTAACATGTTTCCAGCTTACTGCCAGCGTTTTTAGAGAATTTTATGCAAATTATAGGTCTTTGAAGATAGTGACCCTAAGATACGGTGAAAATGGTACTTCGTGACTTCTTGGGGGACCTAGAAGTTAACAAAATGAGAAAGATCGTCATGCTTTGTATGACATCGTCATGCTTTGTATGACATCGTCATGCTTTGTATCGGCAACAGCAGTAGAACCGCACGTAGTGGTGACCTCACTAATCTAAAATATAAATGACACATTTCGATATTCATAAATTTTAGCTAGTAATTTGTTTACTCTGTCAAAAGACTATTTCGAGTATTTTTAGTCCAAAAATAAACAGACAGAAGGGCGTGTATATAAAACAAGACAATTTAGAAATAATCGGTATTTCTTTTTAAAAGGGTGAAACTATTGTTTTATTGAAAACCCGTCAGAGAAGAAGAAGTCCAAAAGACTATTTCGAGTATTTTTAGTCCAAAAATAAACAGACAGAAGGGCGTGTATATAAAACAAGACAATTTAGATTAAGTTTATAGAAGTTTTGCTTGAAAAGCTGGAAGAAAATATAAAAATTATTGACATTACAATATCTGAAAGCTTTATTAAAAGGGGGAGCGCTCATTCGAGGAGGGCCTTATACGAAGGGGTGCTTAACCAAGGCATTACGGTGTAAGGTTGGTTATGGTGTCAGAATTAAGCATCCGGTTCTATCTTTAATGCTCCAAACATTAAATGCTAAAAGGCAACAAATATCTTTCTTTAGGGAGACCCAGTCGATCAATGTTGTACCGAAAATGTTAACAAGTATCTTTTCGTTATTCTTGTGAAAATAGACGTGTAAGTCAATCATATTTGAAATTCGAGGGCAAAGAGGGCAGAACGAAAAGCAGTTATGTTTGTTTTAAGAATTTAGTGATATTGTAAGAACATAATTTATATGCAGTGATGAACAGTATTGACAAAGCTATAATGTTTAATCGTCCGAATAGCGTTTTCCCTTCGTGACTAAAAGTGGCTCCTTTCGTAAACCTGATTTTGATATACCTTAAGTAACAGTGCTTCATTTGTTTACAAATCAACTGGCTATGACCTACTTACAGACTTTAGATCTATCTACTTCCAAAATTGGCCATTAAATATTTGTAACCCATCTATCTATCTCTCGCTCTATTTATCTATTTATTTATTTATCTATCTATGTTGTTTGTTTTTAAAACCATTAGAAATGCTATATCTAAAACTGAAACTTTGGTGTGATATTTTCTTTCACATCTTACACCGCAGAAAATGTCAACTTGAATTCCTTTTCCTTCACTGAATTCAGAGACAGGAGGGAATCATATTTGTATGCTTAAATGTTTGAACAACTCGTTCTTTGCACGAGCCATTCTGATGAGGGTGCAACGAAACCGGTCAATGGCATTTACCTTATAAATTTTATTTAAATATGAATACATTATCGATGATTTTGGAGGGGGGGTACGAAACTGCAGTAGCGCCGTTTCGTACCCCCCCTCTAAAATCATCGATAATGTATTCGTATTTAAATTAAATTTATAAGATATGTAGTTCATTCTATCGGTAATTTAATGAAGCCTAATTCGTAGTTGTCACGTACGTTTAACTCAAGATACAGAGGTTTATAAGTACATAGTAGGAAGGGGGTGGAATAATCGGGAGGTTTGGATAAGCGATAAGCATGGTACGACATTGTTTATTATGGGTCGGGTTTTTTGCCGAAAAGCCGGTGAATTGCTATGAAAAATCGCTTAGAATACCAGTTAACAACGACACATGCCACTGAAGACAACGTAAATCTAAAATAACCTTCAAGATGTTTCCATTCTAGATAGAAAACTTTAAATTTTCCTTCCACATTGTTGGGTTGGTGGAGGAAACTAAGAAAACATCTGACTCAACAAATGTTGCCTCAGATGTTTTTCTAGTTTCCTCCGGCCTTTATACTATGTTGTTTTGTCATAGGCGCATGCGCTTACGGAACACATGACAACAGTGGTCTTAGACTAACATTCCTACAATATCACCCTAAAGTAAGATATTTGTCTGTAAGGACGTAAGTAAGGAGGAATCCTTGAAGACTTAGTCTTACAAATGCTTGCGGCTTCTTTACCCAACTTAACTAGTCCTGTAACTGCCTCCGCAATCTGAAGCCCTTGGTCTTACAAATGCTTGCGGCTTCTTTACCCAACTTAACTAGTCCTGTAGCTGCCTCCGCAATCTGAAGCGCTTAGTCTTACAAATGCTTGCGGCTTCTTTACCCAACTTAACTAGTCCTGTAACTGTTTCATTTCCGGTTAACTTCATGGCTTTTTAAAGAACCGGGTTTGTGGCCTGCAGAGAAGCCGTAGAGAATTTTAGGAGTCTCAAGAAAGGATTCTTCTTTTGCTCTCTTGACTGACCTGGATATCAGATCTGCAGATGCAGGAGCATTTTTTTCGGTGGGCCTACGTGACTCATGGAGGAACAAGATTTGCTTCCTCAGTTTATTCTAAGTCGATGTATCGACTTTACATAGACCCTGGTTTATCAGCCTATTTTGAACGCTTTGTGCACCATGCAATGTACGCATCTAGTGTATGCAAACTATGTCAAATATGCCTTATTACCCTATTTTGAACGCTTTGTGCGCCATGTAATGTACGCATCTAGTGTATGCAAACTATGTCAAATATGCTATATTAGCCTTTTTTGAACGCTTTGTGCACCATGGAATGTACGCATCTAGTGTATGCAAACTATGTCAAATATGCCTTCAGTTGGTTGATGTACAACTGTACGAAATGCCGTGCAGCATACTTTATGGCGCTGCTGTATGGAGCATTCTTTTCTGTACACCAGGGGCCAATGTTATAAAAGTATTTACACGGGTAATTTACCAGTCTAAAGCCAATATTACAAGATTACTCTGAAACTGAATGTTATAAAAAATCCAACTACTGCTATAGAGCTACCACTGTAGCTAAACTCGCTTACTTTACTGGGGGTAAGGTCTGAAGAGTACTGTGCCTTACAAATTTTTACAGTAATCTTTTTATGAGTGAATCAACTCAATCAACTCGTCAACTAAGTGTGGTCGCTAAGTATTCACTTAGTTTCAATGATAAACCTGAAAAAATCCGGCAAAACGATCGCCAGAGTAAAATGGCACAAAACTGACACAAAATGACACCCATGTTTTTACTAACGAACAGTTGAATGATCGTTACTTTGCATGGTAGAATATGAAGGTACTGATCTGAATTTATTGATCTGAAAACTGATCTGAATACTGATCTGAATACTGATTTGAATACTGATCTGAATAATGATTTGAATACTGATCTGAATAATGATTTGAATACTGATCTGAATACTGATCTGAATAATGATCTGAATACTGATCTGAATAATGACTTGAATACTGATCTGAATAATGATTTGAATACTGATGATGATGGTGATGGTGGTATTTATGATGATGGTGATGGTGGTATTTATGATGTTGGTGATGGTGGTATTTATGATGATGGTTCGAAAGATTGGTTCTTTTACTTTTAAGACGTCATCCCCATCTGTCGCTGTGAAGCAGTCACATAGCTGTTGAGGGTAACGAAAGATCTGGGTACGAAGGGACACTGTCGCTGTCACAAGCGTTAGGATGTCATGCGATCCGTTGTATCCTTTTCATTTCAGTTAAGAATACCCTTTTACCCAAAACAGTGTGAGGAACCGTATGTAAGACTCAAGAAAAATATAGCAACGGAAGACTGGCCCCCATTAATGCCATCTGTTCCTTCGGTGCCACTGACATACTTGGTTGCAATGTTAGCACTAAGCACCAATCTCTTGCAAAATCAGAAACAATCACTTGCTCTTAATCCCTAAAACTATTGATCCCTCATGTGTTGCCAAAAAGATTCCCTCTGACGTAAACGTGTCTCAGTCTCAGCTTCATCGATAAGTTTAAATTCCCAGTCTAACCACAGTCTCCAAGTCTTGCTGTCCTTAGCCGAGTTTGTTTTAAAAAACAATTTTTTTGTTCATAAGGATAACATTTATAAGCAGATAAGAGGAACGGCAATTGGGACAAAATTCGCGCCTCCTTATGCTATTATCTTTCTACGTTATTAGCCTACTTTGAACACTTTGTGCAACATGTAATGTACGCATCTAGTGTATGCAAACTATGTCAAATATGCCTAGTCAGACAAATTTGAACGCTTTGTGCACCATGGAATGTACGCATCTAGTGTATGCAAACTATGTCAACTGTGCCATATTTGCCTATTTTGAACGCTTTGTGCACCATGGAGTGTACGCATCTAGTGTATGCAAACTATGTCAAATATTCCCTGCCAAAAGGCTGACAAGTGACTACAAGCCTGGACACTTCAGGAATCCTGATGACAGCTGATTCGATCAAAAATTGTGCGTGGGAAGAAATACGGGTGTTAAATATTGATGTTAATTCTGTACATCTGTGCAAAAGACATAATTATTTTAATGAAGAATCAAGTTAGGTATTCAATCTTTTGTGATTTAGAATATATTTTTAATAAACTTTGTTTTCAATTGTGAGGTGTACCGTCCTGACTTGATCATCAAAGATGATAACGTTTTAAATATAATAGAATTGACAGTTGGCTTCGAAGCAAGATTGGATATAAATTACAAAAGGAAATTGGCAAAATACGAAGAGCTCTGTTCTACATTAAAAAGAGGTTTTACAGTAAAATTTATTGATCTAAGCATGAGTGCCATTGGAGGCCTTTACAAAGACAGTAAATCTTTCTTGGAAAACTGTTCTCATCCGTTCTCTGCCTCTGATTTCACTTTTCTCACCTCTGCTTCTTCAGAATTCGAGCTTCTTCTCAAAGAAAGCTTCTTTTGACTAAACGCGCTTATTCACTTAACGTAAACAATAGTTCAATTCCCCTCTCCCTCTTTTAGTATGTCTCTTGTTAGTTGTGAATGTGTTCTATCGTTAATGTTAAGGTCTTAACCGAACGTGTTTCATATCTTGTTTAATATCCGGGGGGATATTTTCTTGGGGGTTAATGCCCGGGTGGTTATTGTCCGGGGGGTTAATGTCCGCCCACCGTCCACCTGCCATTGGTATTTGTCTGAATAATGAGACCCCCTTGATTTTAGTTTGTTTCTTTCAAATAATTTAGTGAACAAAACATAAAGTCCTGAAAATCAACACCTACAATAATCTTCTTTTGTATATTGCTACTAATGTCAAGCAGGTGCACAAGGCGTTCAAAATAGGCTAATGACGCTTATCTAACATAGTTTGCATACACTTGATGCGTACATTCCATGGCGCACAGAGCGTTCAAAATAGGCTTATGACGTGTAATTAACATAGTTTGGATACAATAGATGCGTACATTTCATGGTGCACAAGGCGTTCAAAATAGGCTAATGACGCTTATCTAACATAGTTTGCATACACTAGATGCGTACATTCCCCTACCTAACTACTCTAACCACCTACCTAACTACTCTAACGTCTCTACCTACTTACCTAACTACTCTACCTACCTACGTAACTACTCTAACTTCTCTAGCTACCTACCAAGCTACTCTAACTACCTACCTAACTACTTTAACTACTCTACCTACCTACCTATCTACTCTAACTACTCTACCTACCTACCTATCTACCTACCTAACTACTCTAACTACTCTACCTAAAAAAGTTGGGCATTTGTACATTGGTTTGAATATATACATGGTATCATGGGGAAGCCACAGTTTATAATACCTGGGGCTCAAAGTTTCTAAAAGTCGACCCTGCTTTGTGGCTTGCATCTCTGATCTGCCCAGTAGCCAAAGTTTGCCTATTTGCCTTTTTTGTGGTGTTTCTGTTAATTTAGTCTAGTTTCAATGTAGGGCCCACTGCTCATCAGGGGTGTTGGTAGTTTGCTATTTACATCATATTTTGCGGAAGTTTTCCAGTTTTATTCTTATTGCACTTTGCGAAAGATAAAGTAAAAGAAATTGAAGATAAAACTGCAGTTATGTATTGTATCCCTCTCTTAAGAAAGCTGATTCATGATTGTGAGCGTTTTGATATAGTTTGCTACTTACATCATATTTTGCGGAAAGTTTCCAGTTTTGTTCTCATTTGACTTTGCGAAAGATGTCGATATATCTCTGCATTTTAGAATCATTTTAGAATCATTTTGAGGGCCCTAACATGAAGGGACAAGACATGAACGGATCTAGGTGTGCAGATTTGATATCTTGGGAAAAGATATATGGAGCAGGGTATTCAGCAAGTCAGAGAATTGCTCTGACACATTTCAAAACTCTGGGACAGACGACCATGAACTAGGGGATGCTGTTTTACCTTGAAATCCACTTCTTCATAGTTATGGTGCAAAGCATAAAAACGGATTTGCTGCAGTGGAATTTCAGTTTAGGTTCAACAGAGTCTAGATCACGTTCAGAGTTGGCCAATAAGACACCCCATCCAACTTATGAAAGTGTGGACAATGGACTTTAATCTAAAAGTGATGATGACGATGACGATGATGATGGTGATGATGATGATGATGATGATGATGATGATGATGATGATGATGATGATGAATTCAAATACGTTGTTGTGTTAATAAAAATGAAGTTGTTGTAAGGGTTTTATAAAAGCAGGTAGTAGTTGAAGTTATTATTGATTCTACATTAGTTATTATTATGTGAAGTAGATTATCTAGAAATATGTTTTCGGTATTTTACGAGAAGAGCAGATATCGTCTCTGTTAGCGAGTAAGCAACACGGAGTATAAATCCCCATTGTGCTTGAGAAAGATTCTTCTCTAAAAAACGCATTAATTCCTTTTTGGTTGCTTGTGCCCAAAAAGACTGTATGACTTCGATTTTTACTGATCTGGGCCGTACCTGTCACTTTCCGACCACATGTCCAAGATACGTTACTGTGGCTTCGTGGAAATCGCTTTCGGGAAGATTTGTTGCAGAATTTCTCGATAATTCCGCCGCACGCTGATTCAAAGGACAGTTATTGGATCCAGAAACACTCTCAATGCAGGCACATTCACAATGTTTTTTGAAAGTGTGGTTGGCGTAACTTGGTCCAAGTTTAAATTTGACCCTCTCTTTCGTTCATTAGTGTGGAAGTGAGGTTGGCGTAACTTGGTCTGAAGACGTAACTCGGTCCGGAACAGTGTCACATTTGAAGAATGTAGCGTGAACGAGGCTAGAGAAACATATTTTCAAATAGGAGGCCGAATAAATAGGATAGCAGGTCACAGCTTCCTATTAAAATCTATTGCGCAGATCTATTACTGTTACTAACGCCACCAAAAGAATTTTTTCGCGCCAACACGGGTATTGCTAGGCAGTTTTTTCTACCAAGGGGGTCTTTTCTTAACCAGATCATGGCGCAGAAGCTTTGTCTATTCATTTATCATAGGCAAACAGCAAATCAAATACCTTGCTGCCTTAAAGGCAAATGCGTTCGTGAGATGGTTGTTCCATGTTAACACCATGTTAACACCATGTTAACACCATGTTAACACCATGTTAACACCATGTTAACACCATGTTAACATCATGTTAACATGGTGTTAACATCATGTTAACACCGTGTGAACATCGTGTTATCAGCCTGTCCTTTGCAGGGTGCTTGTTAGCTGCGAGGACATATTTGTGTGTTGTTTACTTGCAACAGACTTCGCTTACGAAGGTCAGGGTTGTTCAGCGAAACGGATTTTCCGCTTCGGAATCCCAGAGGCCAAATGTTTCTTGGTATTTCAGTTACCCCAGGGCTTGGGGTCACACTGCAAAATTGACTCATAGCAGGATCTAAACACTCAGGTCAGATCCTGCTTTTCCTGCATTGTTCTGCAGGTGCGATGTCTCTGAACATGTTTATATTTGGCGGGGAAATTTATTTTGAGTTTGAGTTTACCCAGAACCTTTCATGGTATTTCATCATTTACAACACAACGAAATTCGACGATAACCTGTAGTGATACCTAAGCAACTATTTAAGCAACTCTAGGCCTGATTCTGGAAAATTGCTAAGCAACTCGAGGCCTGACTCCGAAAATGGAGTTGCTTACAAAAAATACAACGTGTATTATTCTTATTACAATGATGTTCGGGATCATAATCATCTCGTTTTACAATGTGTTCAATTTTTCTTTTTGGTGACATTTGCATGCTTGGAATGCGTACATTCCATGGTGCACAATGCGTTTAGAATAGCACCAAAAGCTGTTTTGGTCACACTTGCATGCTTGGAATGCGTACATTCAATGGTGCACAATGCGTTTAGAATAGAACCAAAAGCTATTTTTGGTGACACTTGCATGCTTGGAATGCGTACATTCCATGGTGCACAATGCGTTTAGAATAGCACCAAAAGCTGTGGTATTTTGTAGCAAGCAATGAGCATTTAGCAAGACAACTAAAGCAGTGGGAGCAACGGTGTTTTGTAGTTGCCACTAAAAGCATCAATGCTGCTTTGCAGTGGAAACTGTGGAGACATAGGTATTTTGTAGCTAGCAATGTACATGAAGCAAGACAACTAAAGCAGTGGGAGCAAAAGTGTTTTGTAGTTGCCACTGTAGCGTCAAGGCTGCTTTGCAGTGGAAGTGTACGTTATTAAACTAAAGTGTACGTTATTAAACTAAGGTGTACATTATTAAACTTATGTGTACGTTATTAAACTAAGGTGTACGTTATTAAACGTATTTGTACATTATTAAACTTATCATCGAGAAGAGATGATTTGAAATGTTAGTTATAAATAGAACACTAGAGAAATAGAAAAGTATGTCACCACCGGGGATCGAACCCGTGACCCACGCTTTCGCGGCTATTCAAATTACAAGCGTGAATGGAGCTATTAGCTGGACATCTCAGGGATCGAAAAACGGCCGACGGTCCCCTGAAACCGGTGGAAATCGAAAGTAAACCGAGAAAGGAATTTAAAACTTTGGAGAAAAAAGCGATGATAATGTACAATGAATAATATAATATAATAATATAATTCAGCATCAGGGTACATTAAATAAAAGAATTATCAGGTCAGGGTCACGCTGTAGGGTTCTCTGATACGCTGAATCTGATGGTGTAATTTTCGTTAAGATTCTATGACTTTTAGGGGTTATTTTCCCCTATTTTCTAAAATAACGCAAATTTTCTCAGGCTCGTAACTTTTGATGCGTAAGACTAAACTTGATGAAACTCATATATTTAAAATCAGCATTAAAATGCAATTCTTTTGATGTAACTATTGGCATCAAAATTCCATTTTTTAGAGTTTTTCGAAGTTTCTTAAAATATTGACCTTTTGAGCCCTCAAAGTTTCTTAGCAGTTTTTTATTCTCTGGTACCAAATAGACGGGGGTGGAATACGCGGAGGGGGCTACTCATACTGCCGTTAGTAAATTCACACTTCTTTTAGAGTACCCTTGTTCCAGGTTAGCCTATTCATGAAATAACCCGTTATCAAACTGTTTAAACCGCATTCAGGAATTTTTAGGGTTCTTATTATTCCTTGAGGTTGACAAGATTTAAACTACAAGAATGTTTCTTCACCTTAAACTGCGTGCATTTTGACATGTTTGTACTAGAAAAGTAAAATTGCAAAGTAGAAGGGCTGATGAAAATTTGTGATCGAGTATCAAAATTCGTTTAAGATGAGCATTTGAAGATCGATGATAAAAATGTGTACATTGTAAATTCATTTTCTCGATTACCGTATCACCTCGCTTTTGATGCCATTGTTATCCGTTTTTACTTTGTGATTGATGCCATTGTTATACGTTCTTACTTTGTGACTGATGCCATTGTTATACGTTCTTACTTTGTGACTGATGCCATTAATACACGTTCTTGCACTCATACCGAAGGAAGATGAGACTTACAATCGTTTCATACCAAATGCTACCTGCCATCTGAAGGCGTTATTTCTTGTTAATTGAATTTTGGATACAAAGCTGACGTTAGTACTCTGAGGAGTGTCAGACGAAAAAAGCTTTTAAGTACACAATGTTTTCGCTATTTCGTGCAATGATAGATTTGTAGAATCTCAAACTGCGTAAGTGCAAAATACCTCTAATTATGATGCCATGGTACTTTAAACCTAACAGGTGAACATACTCTTCTAAGCATAACAAGCTAGGACTCAATAATGACTTTCGTTGACGATTTCATTACAGCTCGGACTAACATTATTGTCAACCTTTGATTGTACCACTACTTCTCTATGAAGCGCATAGGAATGGAGAACAACTTTAGTGCTATAGCTTCAATTCTACAAGTTAGAGAATATATAATTTAAAAGAAGTGAGCTGTGCATGGTATGGAAATGGACTAACATTATTGTCAACCTTTGATTGTACCACTACTTCTCTATGAAGCGCATAGGAATGGAGAACAACTTTAGTGCATTTGGGTGTGCCATTTTCAAAATCTTTCAGTTCCTTATATTTGCCTTAGCAGATTGTTTATGATTTTTTGTATTGTTTCCACAGTGTAAGCCATCTTCAATAGTAAACTGGAAACACTTTAACAGTCGTTAATTATGCAAAATTATGGGTGCTTTTTATGCGACAGCTGAGGCATTTTAATTACATGTATCTACATTTTTAGATCATACACATTTCAATTTTACAATTTACGTTAAAAATACTACATAATAAAGCATTGACAAGGTGCTTTATGTTTCCACCGTATTGACCCATTCATTCCTCTTACCTACTTATTGGGGAAGTTAGAGCGAAAATTAAAGGTTTTTAGTGACTACGAGTAGCCTCAAAATAAAAGTTTTTAGTGAGTGCCCTACTAACCCATACAACTGGCACCTCAGTGAATCTTTAAATTGAACTGTAACTCGAGATTTGGTCCAAAATCTAAGCAACAAGCTAAGCAACTCGAGGCCTCAAATTCAGGAGGAACAATTTTTAAAACGCCTAAAAACAAATCGAGAAACGTTTTTCATTAAGACTTAATTGCGAACTGTTGATATATAACACATATCACACTGTTGATAATGTTTCAAGCAAAGAGATCAAACATCCAACCATCATTTGGTATTTCATCATTTACAACACAACGAAATTAGACCTATAACAGGCTGGAAGAATATGATCCTTTCATGCACGTTTTTGATTAAGACAAAACATTTAAAGATATGTACCAAAAAAAAAGAAAATGAACTACAGATACCAAAGATATCATAGGCACTCGTGTACATAAAATTCAAGATCTAATAGAATAAAAATTCCGTTAAAAGCAATCTTTTGTATTCTATAATCATTTCCTAAATACTGGACTAAACAGCTCTTATGACAGTCTACCCTATATTCATTATTTAGCCCCTTAAATGGGGTAATTTGATAATTATGCGTAGGTAACACATCCTGCAGTCTATTTATTAGTGAGATCTTGCAAGACCTTCTTCTTGTGAGACCTTCTTTCTAATTCTCATCGTCTTATCCTTTTTAGAATTGATGATCCAGATGCACCTATAGCTCAAGGCTACAATTTCAGGTATGATACAAAGTTGGTGGTAGCATAAATCGTTTTAATACATCAAATGATTTCCTTTGTCATAAATTTAAAGGTATTGTACAATATCCTTTATTCATTTTGACTTAAATACATGCATCTTTTTAATTCATGTGTAAACAAATATTATCAATTTTGAAAAGCTACTTCAACGCATCCTTACCATAAACGTATCCTAAACCCTACTATAACTCACGAACGTTTCCTTTGGTATAAGTTTAAGGGTACCAGAAATGGGCAAGGATTCAACAACTGATTATGCAACTAAGCGAAACCAAACCTTTAAGCTGACTGACTAGTGAAAACAGAAAAATTTTAAAGAGTGTAGAATGTGAAAGAGAACATTAACAATATCGTCAAATAAGGGCATGTCGTTAAGAGTGAGGAACAAGCATAAATTTACGGGTCCGTTAAAGATGTGTTTGATGGAAAACGCATTTGCTTTCGGGCGGTTTTTTGGTCACTTAAAAAGGGCACTAGAACTTTTCATTTCCGTTAGAATGAGCCCTCTTGCCACATTCTAGGACCACTTGGACGATACGATGACCACTGGAAAAAAAAGACAAAAGCAAAAAAACAAATAAACACGCACTCGTGATCTGTCTTCTGGCAAAAAATACAAAATTCCACATTTTTGTAGATAGGAGCTTGAAATTTTTGCTATAGGGTTCTCTGATACCCTATAAATTTTATTTAAATACGAATACATTATCGATGATTTTGGAGGGGGGGTACGAAACTGCAGTAGCGCCGGGTTTTCTGCTTCTTCACTTTAATTGTAATACCCCAATTTAACAAGTGCAGCAAGAAATTCCACCACGCTTCTTATCAATACCCCCTCTACACACAAAAAAGATAATTGAGGTTTTTAATACTGAATCAGAAAAGTCACTGAAATATCCTCTCCTAGAAGTTTCCTAAGGTATTTTTATAGAGAATTCATGATTATTGGTTAGTGTACGAAGTATTGCATTAATCTAAAAACTGAGAATGACGAGAAATTTTTACATATCAATTACCTCACCTGATGTTCACCGATGATGATATTGCTTAAATATGTACTACTACGTTTGCATAACTAGAGGACGGGACTAGTAGTGATTTAGAGAATATCCTTTTACACATTTATCCACGCTATCTCGTTGTAACATAAATTTTAATTGTTTGGTACAAGGTCATGTAGCCTAGTTGCTAGGAATTATATGAGTACTGTCAATGCAACTACATGTCATCCCAGTACCAGACATTTTGATCGACTAATTCAATTTGACCTAAAGAGTACTAAAGTGATGACGTCACAAAAAACTTTTTTCGAGGAATGGCAATTATAACTATATCGCAGTGTTAACCCTACTTAGGAGATTAATTCTCCTAAAGCAAAATCAGGGCCATAATTCGTCTAGCCTGGGTCTAGTCTAGGAAAACATATGGACGCAATTAAATCTGAAAAGACTTACAACTCCAGGTATCTACTAGGTATCTCCTCTCATACCCGTCTCAACTTAGGAGATTAATTCTCCTAAAGCAAAATCAGGGCCATAATTCGTCTAGCCTGGGTCTAGTCTAGGAAAACATATTTATCAGCATCTCGATAATCCATAACTTGATTATCTGCACCTCAATTATCGTTATCTCGATAATCCGTGACTTGATTCTCCGCACCTCCGTTATCGTTATCTCGATAATCCGTGACTTGATTCTCCGTACCTCCGTTATCGGTCTCTTGATAATCCGTGACTTGATTATCCGCACCAAAACTATCAGTATCTTGATAATCCGTAACTTGATTAACCGCACCTCAACTTATTGTAAGTGATTACTGGGATTGTATGCTAATTAAGACATGAATAGATTGAAGTTTGAAAAAAAAATTATTGTTTTGAGACCAACTTGATTAAATCGAAGGGCTACAAACAAAGTAAATACAAGGATATTGAGAAGGACCTCATTGATCAAACTCTAAGATTAAAATTAATAACTCTAGAAATCTCAACTTTGGGTTTTTTTACTAAGGATTCATGCGATTTAGTACAAGTAACTAGAAAAGTATACGAATGTTTCCTGGTTTCACAAAATGTCTACTGCGCCGCATCTCTTATCAATATCGAATCAGAAAAATTTCATCAGTTAGGTTATAAATGGACGTATAATTTCAATCCTCGACATTGGTATCAATTCGCTGATGACGCAGCCGTTCTAACTGGTCAGGAATATGAGAACCAGATACTGCTCAATGCCTTTTCTGCGTGGTGAATTGGATGTCTGAGATTGGCAAGTGCCTACGGAAGATCTTGGTCATCAAATGGAGTGATCTTGTTCAAAATGCAGAAGTCAGAAGGAGATCAGGTCAGCCTCTGGTGTCATCAATTATATGCAGACGACGCTTCAGCTGGCTTGGTCAGGTTTCAGGATTGCCTCGGTCGAGATCTGCTTATCAAGTTCTAGATTGGATTCCACAAGGACACAGGAAAAGGAGACCCACCAAGAGGGGTTCTCCCACCAGTACAAGGTTGGTATATTAAACTCGCCAGGCATGACTGTCTGCAGTCAGAAAACGGCCGCGAAAAATCATGGTTTGGGGAGTTGTAATCGAACAGAAAAATACGGTTCTAAAAAGTTTCTTTCATGTTATTGATGTTAAAGATTTATCAAACCGTTATTGTTGTTTTTGTTATCTGGAGGGATGCAATTTTAGCGTGCTTTAACTTTAAGTGCTCACTTGTACCTAAAGTTAGGTGCCCACCTAGAACTTAGGAGCAACCGAGAAACCGGGCCCTGGTCCTTAAATAAAAAATCTATGAACAATAAAACCTTATTTACAATATGCCTGTTTTCATTTAAAATTGCCTCGTTAAAATTCCTACAGCCTAACAATATGAGATTCCTTAATGGCAGGCTCGTGAAGAAATTTAGGCATAAAGGGTGATTATAACGAAAGTGACTGCTTTAAATACATTTGTAAGACGTTTCCTGGACTAAGAGATGAATAGGTGAAAGCCGATGTGTTCGATGGACTCGATAAAAGGAAACTTGTGAAAGATTCTAACTTCATTAAGTCGTAGAATGACCTGGAGAACGCACCTGGTGCTTACTTGTTGATGTGGTCAACAACGTCTTGGGAAACAACAGAGCAGAAGACTAATAAGAGCACATGGGAATGCATTCTGCACGCTGGAATGTGAGCATTTCATAAGTGCCATCGAGCGTAGTTACACTATTTGAACATATTTGGAATGCGTTCTGCACGCTGGAATGTGAGCGATTCAATAGTGCCATAGAGCGTAGTTACACTATTTGAAGATATTGGGAATGATTTCTGCACGCTGGAATGTGAGCATTTCAATAGTGCCATTGAGCGTAGTTACACTATTTGAACACCAAATATGTCTTATTAGCCTATTTTGAACACTTTGTGTACCATGGAATGTACGCATCAAGTGTATCCAAACTATGTCAAATATGCTTTATTAGCGTATCATGAACGCTTTGTGCACCATGGAATGATCGCATCTAGTGTATGCAAACTTTGTCAAATATGCCTCATTAGCCTATTTTGAACGCTTTGTGCACCATGGAATGTACGCATCTAGTGTATGCAAACTCTTTCTCAATGCAGATCACTTGAGTACCACTATTTTAAGTGCAAATTTCTGTTGCTCTTACTGCTCATTGTATCTCGTAAATTATGCCTTTAACTGCCCAAACACTGGCCTTCTCCATTACTCTGATAGCCCCAGCCCTGCAAATATGCAGTGCCGTGGGCCTCTACGACTTACAATGCTTTACTCTCTATATATCCTTAAACTTCTCCATTGCCTACTCAAAGCTGTTGGTCCCGATAATATAGTCATCGAAATGATCAAAGCGTTAGATGATCTTGGCATTGACGTCATGCACTGCTTTTTGAACAAAATTTACGAAAGCGGTCATATTCCCGGTGAATTGAAGAAATCGATTTTTATTGCAATTCCGAAGGTCAAAGGCACGGCCGATTGCGAAAAGCACCGTACTATCAGTCTTATGAGCCATGTCGTCAAACTTTTGCTGCGAATTACCCTATAAATTTTATTTAAATACGAATACATTATCGATGATTTTGGAGGGGGGGTGCAGATCTGTATTAGCGCCAAACAGACTTTCGCGCAAATAGCCTAAGCTTATTAGTTAAACTAACGAAAGTGGATTTGAATAGAGAAACCCACGTAAGGAATAGCTTATTAATAGGTCATATTAATTATTTAATCCTTTTATTGATAGTCACAAAAAAACACTTGACTCGCTTTGTGCACCATGGAATGTACGCATCTAGTGTATGCAAACTGTGTCAAATATGCCTTATCAGCCTATTTTGAACACTTTGTGCAGCATGGAATCTACGCATCCACTGTATGCAAACTATGTCAAATAAGCCTTATTAGCCTAATGTGAACGCTTTGTGCACCATGGAATGGACGCATATACTGTATGCAAACTATGTCAAATATGCCTTATCAGCCTATTTTTTAGAGGTTTAAAGTTCGTCATTAGGACCAGGTAACCTCTGCAAAAGCACTAACGATCTTGAACATCATGTTCCGGTGTTTCATACAAGTCTCTCTGATAAGCAGCGGAGACTCATCATGTTCCAGTATTTAAATGCTCTGTTGTTTAAAAGGTTGGTTTGTAGTACCAAAGATTAAAATTGCGTTGAGTAACCTGCTTAAACTGCTTAACGCTTTCGCCAGACATGCAAAGACTATCTACGTGTAGACTACAGAGAACAATGTGTTTCCACTGACCCAAGTAAAGCTACCTATGTAACTATAAGTTATGTAGCATGCATTCTTCCGATTGGCTTTCCTTTGATATTACTCGCAATGCTACGATACGCTAGTATTAAGTTACGTCAAGATGCATATAGCCATCCTGAAGATTCAATCATTTGCATAGCCACGAGGTTTTGTTATGAAAACATTTAGGGTAGTTTCAATGTCGGGCCCACTGCTCATCAGGGGTCTTTGATTGAGAGACTGCTGGTATGAAACATCGGGGCTGGTATGAAACAAAACAAAACACAACAAAAACCAACAAAACAAAACAACAAAAACAAGCAAAGTGTAAAGAGTGATGAGTGTGTGAGATGTCCCGCAGAGTGAGTGAGCGCATGTGAGTTTGAGAGTATGTGAGTGAGAGTATATTGCGTACATTCCATGGTGCACAAAGCGTTCAAAATAGGCTTATAAAGCATATTTGTCATAGTTTGCATACACTAGATGCGTACATTCCATGCTGTACAAAGCGTTCAAAATAGCCTAAAAAGGCATATTTGACATAGTTTGCATACACTAGATGCGTACATTATAAGGTGCACAAACCGTTCCAAATAGGCTACTCAGGCATTTTTGACATAGTTTGCATACACTCGTAACTCAAAAGGATTTTCAAATCTATTTCATAAATTTTTTCATCCTCACCTGATTCTATTTTTTCATTCTTAAGGCATGGTTTCATCCAGCCTTCCAGGTCCCCCCATAAATTCTAGGTCCCCCCATGGGAAAAATTTTCTCAGGCCCCCCCATAATTTGGTGCACCATAAAAATTTCAGGTCCTCTCGTAAATCAGGGTTGGACCCAAAAAGCAAAAGTCTGGTCTTGCTACCTCTTTCTTTTCTTTTGTAAAATGTACAATTTGCTAATGCTCGTTGCTCTTGTTCAGCTTTCATATTTATTAAGGCCTTGGGTCAGGCAAATCAAAGCGTTTTCTTTTAGAAAGAGGTTTAATCAAAATTAGAAAGACGTCTTGCTACCTCTTTCTTTTCTTTTGTAAAATGTACAATTTGCTAATGCTCGTTGCTCTTGTTCAGCTTTCATATTCGCATCTAGTGCATGCAAACTATGTCAAATATGCCTTATTAGCGTATTTTGAACGCTTTGTGCCCCATGGAATGTACCCATCTAGTGTATGCAAACTATGTCAAATATGCCTTTATAGCGTATTTTGAACGCTTTGTGCACGATGGAGAATTCGCATCTAGTGTATGCAAACTATGTCTAATATGCCTTATTAGCGTACTTTGAACGCTTTGTGCAACATGGAATACCTCTCAGCTCGAGATGAAAAGGACTCATGTGAACACACACCAATTCCAGCTCGAGCTGAAACTCATCTCGAGCCATGATTTCGTCTTGAGCTCATGTAAACAGGGTCTTAGACTCCAACATACATACATACATACATACATGTATACATACATACATACATACATGTATACATACATACATACATACATACATACATACATACATACATACATACATACATACTACACCAATCTTTATCACCGTTGTTGTAAGAGCAATTATTTTTCTGCTAAATTGTATGTTTCGTTGCTTTACTTACCATTACTATGTCCTAGACGTTGTTAGGAACTACTTACATACTTGCAAATTGTCTCTGTAATGCTAGTCTCTCGTAACTAATTTTAGAAGATGGGTAAATGCCTTTTTATGGAAAGCCTCCCAATTTGAATTAATGACTACTCATCCCTCTTTGTGCACCATGGAATGAACGCATCTAGTGTATGCAAACTATGTCAAATATGCCTTATTAGCGTATTTGGAACGCTTTGTGAACCATGCATTGAACGCATCTAGTGTATGCAAACTATGTCAAATATGCCTTATTGGCGTATTTTGCACGCTTTGTGCACCATGGAATGTACGCATCTAGTGTATGCAAACTATGTCAAATATGCCTCATTAGCGTATTTTGAATGTATGTATGTATGTATGTGTATGTATGTATGTATGTATGTATGTATGTATGTATGTATGTATGTATGTATGTATGTGTATGTATGTATTTATGTAGATGCAATGTTTTTCAATTGTATCAAAATTTAGAGTGCTCGATACATGATAAAGAGCCTAAACAAACTATAGAAAATATACCAATGTCTTCTAATCCACTACTCGGAGTTTTATGTTAATGCAACTGATGTAAAAAGGCCTTAAAATATACTTTTTGAATTACATTTTGTTTTTTTAAGGGCTTTTAGTATATCTAAAGTATTTCTACATGTATACATTGTATTTAGGCAAGATATTTTAGAGTTTGAGAAACTTATTTCTAAAATGTATGAGATTTAAAACGACCGAAATGGTTGCTCACTTATAATCAACTGGTTTTTGATTATTTTGAGCATTATGACTAAAAAATATCCTTATTCTAATTTATTCCCCCGATGTAGTCAATCCTATATGCTCATAATTATCTTGTTTTCGGGCCTCATATAATTTATCCAAATTTATTCCCGATGTAATCAATCCTATATGCTCATAATTATCTTGTTTTCGGGCCTCATATAATTTATCTAATTTATTCCCCCGATGTAGTCAATCCTATATGCTCATAATTATCTTGTTTTCGCGCCGCATATAATTTATTCTTATACTGACGCCCAAAGTTCTAGAAGCAAACCTTCCCCATTATTTCCTCTTGTGCTCCAATATACCATGCCTTTGTCGAACTGTTATGATTGATAACAATGACTGCACGTTCAGCAGTCTCGAAAAAGTAGAATGAGCTTCATTTTAACAGGCAGCTACTCAGAAGATGGATGAGATGCTGTAGCTGTAAATCACCAATTGATATGCAGTGGCGAAGGGAACTGTACATTCCATGGTGCACAAAGCGTTCAAAATAGGCTAATAAGGCATATTTGACATAGTTGGCATACAGTAGATGCGTATATTCCATGGTGCACAGAGCGTTCAAAATTGGCTGATAAGCAGATTTGACATAGTTGGCATACAGTAGAAGCGTACATTCCATGGTGCATAAAGCGTTCAAAATTGGCTAATAAGGCATATTTGACATAGTTTGCATACACTAGATGCGGGAATGCATTCAGGACGCTGGAATGTGAGCATATTAATAGTGCCATTGAGCGTAGTTACACTATTTGAACATATTGAGAATGCGTTGTGCACGCTGGAATATGAGCTTTTCAATAGTGCCATTGAGCGTAATTACACTATTTGAACTTATTTGGCATGCGTTCTGCACGCTGGAATGTGAGCATTTCAATTGTGCCATTGAGCGTAGTTACACAATTTGAACATTTCCTTTTTCTGTTTTTAGTTTTTTTTTTTTTTTATTAGTTTCTAGTTTTTTTTTTAGTTTTTTTTTTAGTTTTTACCTTTTTTTTAGTTTTTTTTAGTTTTTTTCTTTTTTAGTTTTTAGTTTTTTACCTTTTTTTAGTTTTTTTTTAGTTTTTTAGCTTTTTTAGTTTTTTTAGTATTTTCTTTTTAGTTTTTTTGTAGTTTTTACCTTTTTTAGTTTTTTTTCTTTTTCTTTTTCTTTTTCTTTTTCTTTTCTTTTTCTTTTTCTTTTTCTTTTTCTTTTTCTTTTTCTTTTTCTTTTTTTTTTCTTTTTCTTTTTCTTTCCCATTAAGTATGGAGCTGCTGCCGCACATACCCAGGTCTTCCAGGTATTTCTGACTTCTGTATTTTCGTCTCTTGCATCGACAGATCGCATGCCTGCTCTGATGGTATCCATCCATCGTTGCTTTGATACTTTTCATATCTTATTACTTTTTTCCCCTATTATGTTGCTTCAAGACATGCAAGTATCTTGTTTAGAGACTGAGCAAACATATGTAGTTATGAGCAGAAAAATGTTAGGGAAATAAAACTGAAAATTAGTCTCCTGACAAAAATTGTTCTGGCATATTGAGACCTGTTCATCGTAGTCATATGTACATTTTGATTTTTAGATGTGATTGTTATACAAGTTTGGAAGATCAGGTACATTTATATTTTGTGTTTTGAATGTTGTGTATCGAGATATATCAGAAACTGTGGTTGTTACACTTGAACATTTCAAGTTCCAGTGGATAAAGGAAGTAAGTTAACAAATATTATAGTATGTTTCGGAGCTTCTCTCAAAATATATAGTAAACAGAGTAGTTGCCTTACATGAAAGTGTAAAATACACGATCCTCTCAAAAGTATTTGAATCATGTAGTCGTTTATCAATTTAGTATATTCTTTAGTCAACTTTATTATCATGTTATCATCTTAAGGATTTAGTACAGAAAGGAAGAGGTGGAAAATCGAAATACCAACATTTTTGTTCTTCTTCACATTCTCGTGTTGTCTCTTCGCAACATAAAGCCGAATTTCCACTAGACGAATTTGTTAGCGCGAAGCGAATTTTTTCGTCCCTAGGCATGCGCATTATGTAATTCTGTCTTCTGTCTTCTGTCTTCTGTCTTCTGTCTTCTGTCTTCTGTCTTCTGTCTTCTGTCTTCTGTCTTCTGTCTCCTGTCTCCTGTCTTCTGTCTTCTGTCTTCTGTCTCCTGTCTCCTGTCTCCTGTCTCCTGTCTCCTGTCTTCTGTCTCCTGTCTTCTGTCTTCTGTCTTCTGTCTTCTGTCTCCTGTCTCCTGTCTCCTGTCTCCTGTCTCCTGTCTCCTGTTGACTTGGCTTTGTTTGCATGATTTGGTAAAATTTTGCTGCATCTGCTAATGAACGTCGGCACATGTTGCATGGTTCTGTCATGTAACCTCTGCAATGCATGATGTATGCTTGAATTATAAACTAATAAACTTTTACATCTGATAGGTAGTATATCATTTGGGGCAACCAGCAGCAGCTTTTGGGTGAAATAAACAACACATAGTTGTACTGTGGGGAAACCGTAAAATTTTTTTCTTTAGGCGTAAATGGCACCATGAACTTGATTAACAAGATGGACGGAGGGCTGGGGATAGAGGAGGGCTGGGGATAGAGGCGGGCTATGACGTAGAAAGAACACAAGGTAAAAATCATAACAAGGATCCGTTTCTTAGACCTCAGCAAGCCTCACAAAAATGGGCCACGAGACAACTGGTCAATTGGGAGCGAGAGACACGAGTTTTCTGGGCATATTTAACATAGTTTGCAAATACTAGATGCGTACATTCCATGGTGCACAAAGCGTTCAAAATAGGCTAATAAGGAATATATGACCTAGTTTGCATACACTAGATGCGTACATTCCATGATGCACAAAGCGTTCAAAATAGGCTACTAAGGCATATTTGACATAGTTTGCATACACTAGATACGTACATTCCATGGTGCACAAAGCGTTCAAAATAGGCTAATTTTCGATAACGAGGCTAACACAACATACGTTTCCGGTTTAGCTGAGTTGCCATTCCATAGGTTGAAGTTCTATGATTCTGTCTGTTTGAGTAGTCACCCAACCCGGCCGTTGAGCCATGACCAATAGTGCAGTGGTATATAAGTGCGCCGATAATTTTGCACCCCCATCTGGTTCCATGTTTAGAGAAGTTTCATTCCTTCAACATTATCATGCCATCAAATTCATCACCACAGCTAGAACTTGGCGACGCTGCTGCAGGCGAAGATGCGGGTGACGCAGATTGCGAAGTACATACTCCAACCACAGTTGATCAAGAAAGGGTTGAGAATCTTCACACCTAGAACAATAGTCCCCTATTCATTTCGGCGATCAATGTTGAGACGTACCGTCACGTGACCCTTAGGGTGCACACAGAATGGCGACCTTGGTAGAAAACAGTGACAGTCACACTATTCCGGCATGCGCCATTTTGTGCGCAATACATGTATATATACAGTACATGTAGTTTGAGTATATTCATTCATTTATTTGTGTTTGAATCCTCTCTCCTATCCTATAATTTCGTGGCCAAACGTTTGCCATGCTCACTTTGGACGCTTGCTACGACCAAAGGTGTCTGGTGAAAACGTTTGGCAAAATGATCCTTTACTTAACACAATATTGTAATTTTGTAGTAAATATCCACAATTTTATCCGATCACTATGTAATCCATTCTAAATTATTCCTTACTCAACGTCCAGTTACCAGTATTGGTGACGTTTACCAGAACACCCTAGCCTGCGTGCAGACTATCTCAGCTGAAGTGGGTAGTCTGCGCATCGAGCCCTGTTTCCTTGTATGCTGACCTTGCAAAATGTGCTTGCCTCGTCTCTATTATTTTTGCGCGTTTTCACAATTGTTGAACAAAAACGTCATTGAGTTAGGGGTCTAATTCAATCAGACATTTTATTGATGACGGGTCTCTAATATTTTAAATCCTTAGATCGAAAGTATTCCGATAAAATGTCTCTTTTGGGTCCCTTTAAAGCAAAAGTCTTCTTTAATGAGTGGTCTCTATTAATCAAAAGTCTAAATGATTACAGGTCTCATTTTGTTAATTTTGTTTGGATCAAAAGTGTCATTTCAATAGTCCCATTCTGCGTAGTTACACTGTTTGAATATAATAAGAATGTGTTGTGCACGATGGAATGTGCGTACTTCGATTTTGCGATTCTGCGTAGTTACGCTGTTTGAATATAATGAGAATGCGTTGTGCACAATGGAATGTGCGCATTTCAATAGTGCCATTCTGCGTAGTTACACTGTTCGAATATAATGATATTGCTTTGTGCACGATGGAATGTGCGTATGATCTTCCATTATTTATTCCTATTCCTCCTCTATCAATTTTTTATCTTCCTTTATTTATTCCCTTTCCTCCTCTATTAATTCATCGTCTTCTTTTATTCATTACTGTTCCTCCTCTATCAATTTATTATCTTCCATTACCTATTTCATTTCCTCCTCTATCACTTTATTATCCTCCATTATTTATTCCTTTTCCTTCTCTATCAGTTTTATCTTTTCCTTTATTGCGATTAAACATTTCCCTATGATGTTCTGGTAACCCGCTAGCACCCCTTGGGAAATGGCACAAAAAGCCATTTTTTTTTGCCATATTGCACTTGCAGATGGTAGAATGTGTGAAAGGCATGTTGATATAAGAAAAAGCTTTTAAATGAGCGATTAAACATTTCCCTATGATGTTCTGGTAACCCGCTAGCACCCCTTGGGAAATGGCACAAAAAGCCATTTTTTTGGTGGGTATTGATGGTGAATCCTTAAAAGGAAATAAGCAGAAAACAATGGATAGGAGGTCACGTGACGCAAAGTATCTAATAGCATTAACCTTTAAAAAGTAACAGCCTGGCTGACATTGTGAGAGCATAATTGGTCAACTGGCTGGCTGTTTGACCAGAGTTTTTCAATAGAAGGGTTGAGTAACTCAAGCTGTGAGCCTCTGATGTTTTTGTTCAGCTTTTGGACCGCAAAGATCGTATGCCTTCCACAAATTCTAGCTCTGTGGCACACTAATTTTTCAGACTGTAGATGATGATGGCCTTTTTCAGGAGCTAGTCTCCTGCGTCATATACTCGCATTGTCTATAACGCCAGATAGATACGTTTCACTCGTCAATGGTACACACCAAGTAACGTAATTAGAACGTCTCTTTCCGTGACAAAATGACCTATTGAATAAATCAGACTCTTGTAAAAGTTGACCAAACCCAAAAATTCACGGAGTTTGCGCACTGATGTCGGTCTAGGATAATCTTGAATGATTTGACCTTTGTCAGGAAGAGGGATTATACCTTCAGCTGTAAGAGAATGTCCTAAAAAGTGAAGAGAAGATTGGTCAAACTGACATTTCTGAGGATTGATAATAATTCCGTGTTCTGATAAGCGGGCAAAGAGAAGTTGAAGATGTTCAAGATTAACGAGTTCAAGTGGCAAAATCACATTAAAATGACGAAAGCTGGTGCCCCTCTGGATGCATATTTCTATCATCATTCATCACCAACAGCTCAATATTATGAACGAGTCTAAAAAACTAGATGACCTTTTACTCCTGGAAATGTACCCCCCTCATTACTTTCTTTGAAGAAAATGGCTGTGAGATTTAAGCTTTCAATTATCTTAATACCATAATGAAATAAAACCAAGGAATTCTTGTGACAAGACTAAAATCACGACAAGAAAATATCAGTTACGCTTGTCAACAATTCATCTCGAAGCTCCGCCCTTTTCGAACGCTTTGTAGAACGAAACCAGAAGCTGTTGCAGTGAATGACATCATCATTTCGTCGACTGCTCAAAGCTTCTCCAGTGGTAGTGGAAAAGAGGGTTTAATTTGTTGGGGATGGAAGACATGTATCAGTGGATTTATGGCGCAACATACTTAAATTGTCATTTTTCATCCTTGTGCCATAATTTAAGAAAAGTTGAAAGGTCAAAGGAGTACCAAAGTTTAAATGTTTAAAACTTGCTGATGTAAATACTATGGTGTAAACTACACCGACAAACTATAAGGATAACGCCAAGAAGTCATAATTGTAGTTTCCTTCTTGGCGTTCTCCCTATTGCTGATGTAATGTTTCTTCTTTGCTTTGCACTGAAGAGGAATTCATCTCTGAATTTGACAGGTTTTGGCCTGTCTTCAATCGAAGTTGGGGACAATTTAAATGCCTGCCTGATGCGATGCATAACATTTTGCAGCGCATAATCAGTAATAACATGATAAACTTTCCAAACATATGGGAAATGTTGCTCATTCTAATGTCAGCCTAACCAAACACGAGTCCGCTGGAGAGGTCTTACAGCAAGCTGACCAAAATAATTATTTTATTAGCGCCGCCCTCTAATTAGCACCTCTCCTCTAATAAGCGCCGCACCTAGAAAAAGTGACGTTAATTAGAAAAAGGGAAAAAGCCATACAGAAGGGTAATTACACACCATAAAATACGGTTTAGAAGCATAAAAGATATTGATTCTGTTTCGTTCATTTTTTCTGTTCATATTGTTTTTTGAGCTTCAAATAAAATTTATTTCTTAATCATTTAACAACGTGTGAAAAATGTCATCAAACTTTCCGATATTTATGAAATTGTGACATCACACGCAAGGACTCTATTTTGGTCTACACTCTGCCATTGCGTTTAATCTGGGAGCTTTGAATGGCGATCACTGCAGGGGGGGAGGTACTTTTGTTCGATACCTTACCAAGAGGGGTGGTGGGTATCGGAGAGGAAAAACAACGATTTGACAAAAAGTACCCAGGGTACTTTCTTAGTCATGGCAAATAAGACCGGACTTGGGATAAATATTTCAGGAGCCTGTGACTGATGTTGCTTAGTCATGGCAATTAAGACCGGATTGGCATAAATATTTCCGGAGCCTGTGACTGATGTTGCTTAGTAATGATTATGAAGACCGGACTGGGAATAAATATTGAGGGAGCCTGTGACTATTGTTGCTTAGTCATGGCAAATAAGACCGGACTTGCGATAAATTGTTCATTCATGAATCCTACTACAGGTTGTAAAAGTCACTGAAGTCAAGGATTTGTTTTCTTATCCAAGTTGTCATTTGGTGTGAACACAGTATATGTATACAGTTCAGAGTGTAAGAGCTGTAATGCATTTTTAAAGGGCAGACCCCATTGTCATCTACACACTTGCATCTGTGCACATCTCAGAATCTCTGCTTTAAATGGGAAACCTCTTGGTAGCCTATCATTGACAACCATCAAAACCAGTTCCAACATACTTGCCAAGTCCTGTTAACATGTTTCCAGCTAACTGCCAGTGATTTTGGAGCTTTTGAAGCAAATTATAGGTCTTTGAAGATAGTGACCCTAAAATGAGATTTGGTCCAAGGCGCGTGCCTTGGCCAATTTTGCAAAAATTGGTCAAATCTTGACAACCATCAAAACCAGTTGTAACATACTCGCCAAGTCCTGTTAGATTGCTAATCTACCTAAAATAGCATAAGCTGGAAAATAATCCTGCTGTTGTGATGAAGTTTTCTTCATTCAAAACATGATTTTAAAAAAGCATCAAGTGTTCCTTTTTCAGGGTACTTATCTCTATCTGATAGATTATTCAATAAATTTTTCTTTTAAGTATTCTTTGCCTTCATATGGTGAAGGGAAGATATAGAATTTAAAATACAAGATAAATTTGTTTACCCATGATAATAAACATACTACACATGCAATACCCATGATAATAAACATACTACACATGCAATACCCATGATAATATTGTATTGTATTGTATTGTATAATATTGTATTAATGTCATAAATTAAGATGTTACATTTCCATTAAGATATTGGGTGCACATAAATTGCATGTGCGCACTGTCCTTATGTAGGGCTGAGATGGTGATCACATATATAGCATATTTTTCTTCCAAGATACGCGACAAAATGAAATGCAAGTGCAAATTGACTTGTACTTGTTCCAGTTTTTCTTGTCTTGGCAAAGTGCTTTCAGAGAATGAATGGACCATCGGAACAAGACAAGGTCTTTGTCACAAGTGCAAACTAGCCTTTAATTTCATCAGAAGTGATACCTATTCCAGCTGTTATGTTACAGTTTCAGGGAAACGATGCAACTTAAAGGATGGAGAACGACCTGTCTTGTAGGTGTGCTGAAACGAGCGAGCAACTTACGAAAAATCAAATGACCAAGTTTGTAAAGGCAGTAGCAAAGAACTAGTGCAAGTGGCATCAAATCAATAACAGCAATAACAACAACTATACCAACTTTATCTCTCTTCGCATCGTGGACCTCTTCAAATTTTTCTGCTGGAACCCTCAGGATAGTACCAACACAGAGAGTTAACAATAAACAGGTTATGCCCATTCTATTTATGCTCCAGATTTAAGGAAACGCTGCACACCAGTGCACAAGCGCAATGGAGGAAAAATATTGGGGGGGGGGGCTGTGGATTATTTCTCGAAAGAAAATACTCCTTTGCCCGAAAATTATTGGGACATGAATAGACTAAAGCCGGCCTCCCACTATACGATTTCCTACGATACGATGTCGTAGACACGTCGCAGACAATCGCAGGGTATCGACGAGTACATCTTTTTCACCCCCCGCAAAGAGCTCGTTCTCGTACTCGTACTCGTCGTGGATCTAAACCTCCCTAATAACGAATTCAAGACGACGTTTTGTTTTGTGTTGACAAAGGAGTAGATTTATAATGATATTATTATAATATATTATTTTTAAGTGCAAACAGTAATATTCAAAACGGAAAAACTGCTTACCTCGTCCGCTGTGGGTGTGTTTCTGAGTCAGCATGAATGTGTAATCATCGCTAGTGTCTATTACCCTACCTTTTACAAATGTGGATCTTATTGTCTGTTGCAATGACACCACGATAGTTTCCTTCATATCGCTCTCAATTGTAACTAAAACCAGTGGTCGGTCGCCATACTTTTATAGCCGTAAAAGCCACTTCAAAAGTAGACGTGTACAAGAGCTATCTCATTTCTTGCTCTTCTTAATCTTATACAGAAGCTGAGCATTTCAATAGTGCCATTGAGCGTAGTTACACTATTTGAACATATTTGGAATGCGTTCTGCACGCTGAAATGTTAGCATTTCAATAGTCCCATTGAGCGTAGTTACACTATTTCAACATATTTGGAATGCGTTCTGCACGCTGTAATGTTAGCATTTCAATAGTGCCATTGAGCGTAGTTACACTATTTGAACATATTTGGAATGCGTTCTGCACGCTGGATATGGTACTTTGATGTGTTTGAACTGCAACAGTAAATATCCGGCTGAATGCATAAAGATTATCAAGACGATCAGGTATCCGACCGGATGATAAAATTTGCTTTAAGGTAGACCTTCATGCTCAGCAGAGTTAGGGCTGTGATGATATGTTATATTTAGTAGAAGGCACTTTAATACAGTTTGATTTAACTGTCTTAAAGTATTTTACACGGGATTGGTGACTTATAATGCAGGTTCCATGTCATTTAGGCATTCCTGTAGGCAATATGACGCAAATCATTATGTTTTTGTAAACAAAATTCTGTATGTTCATTTGTTTTCTACACGTACGGGTATACCTACCCATGGAAATATGTCATCGTTGATATCCTTTGAAAAAGGTAAATCAGGACTTGTAAAACATCACCACTGATGATGAAGAATGTTCTTCGAAACATGTCTGGTACCAATATAGACTACAATTTCTTCGCAAGGTGAAAGAACAGACGAATTCTCGTGTTTCTTCGTGTTTTTAAAAACCTGGTTTACAGTAAGCCTGGAATGTGCTCGCTGCTAGAAAAAAAATGTGTTCCAAAAAATCGATGCCATACTACAGGTTGGTTTGCACGTACGTAAGTAAACATGAATGCTCTCACGTGGGGCACATAGACGACTTAAAATATAAGTGAAATTTATGCATAGTTTGCATACGCTAGATGTGTACATTCCATGGTGCACAAAGCGTTCAAAATGGGCTAATAAGGCATATTTGACTTAGTTTGAATACACTAGGTGCGTAGATACCATGGTGCACAAAGCGCTCAAATAAAGCTGACAAGACATAGTTGATATAGTTTGCATACACTAGATGCGTACATTCCATGGTGCACAAAGCGTTCAAAATACGCTAATAAGGCATATTTGGTTGTCAATTTTCGTTGCAGTGCTACGGAGCTTTCATTGCATTGCGACACCGTTTTAGTGTCGGTTAGAAAGCATAACGTCACGTAAAACGTTTAGCCCCTAATTTCTACACAGAGCCGCAGCAGACGGGATGAAGGGGGCCTTGCCCCCCTAATTTCGGAGCAATACATTTTCAATTTTTTTTTCTTAACATACTACCAAAAGAATGTGAAGTTACTCTTCTGTGTATTTACTCCTCTTTAAATGGGTAGAAAATTTTGTTGGATTTTCAAATTCTTTTATTAATTCCAGTTTTGAACAGTAAACAAATCCTTGGTTGAAAGGGACGTCATTTCTCGTAACTATGTTGAAATTCTCAAATTTTGAAGTATAAAGAGATTACTTAAGTGCAAAATTTATCATTCACTGAACATAAATCAAACTTTGGTATGTAATTTGCGTGTTTAATTCAGGATTGTTTCACAAAAACTCTTCACAAAGTATACACTTACCATATTTTGTTATGCTAGAAGGAAGTTAGTGCAATTCAGAATTATATTACTTGCAGACTCATAAGTCTTGGATAATAAGGATCGGTAGATAAATTGGGATGACAAAAAATTTCACCCTGGAAAGAATAGGGCCAGGGGATTAAGTGGAATGGGTTGGTGTTTGTAGAATGAATTTCCCTATAAATGTACGCAATCCAAGCATTGCAAGTGTCACTAAAAACAGCTTTTGGTGCTATTCTTAACGCATTGTGCACCATGGCATGTACGCATCGCAAGCAGGCAAGTGTCACTAAAAACAGCTTTTGGTGCTATTCTAAACGCATTGTGCAGCATGGAATGTACGCATTCCAAGCTTGCAAGTGTCACTAAAAACAGCTTTTGGTGCTATTCTAAACGCATTGTGCACCATGAGAGTGCGCATGTCCAAAGCGGTCGATGTCGATCGAATCGAGGGGTGATCGAGGAAGTGGAAACCGGCCTTTATCTACAATTAAACTTTTCAGTTATTGGGAAGAAGAATTGCTTTTGTGAGTGAGCGTTTCTTTGTACCATTTACTCTGTAAGCACTTGCTCGCGATACTTCGTTTAAATGTTATCGGTCCCTTCGCCGAGTGATAGCTTTTCTAATGGTTCTTTGGAACGTATTCCTTTTCATCACTTTTTATTACCTTCATCATGGATTTTAAGACTACGACACTGATACTAAGCTTCAAATGACTAAACCTGCAATAGCCGCAAGTGTACGCTCGTAGATCACTAACCAGAAATGTCCGGTTGAAATCTTTGGAACGTATTCCTTTTCATCACTTTTTATTACCTTCATCATGGATTTTAAGACTACGACACTGATACTAAGCCGTTCTACACGCTGGAATGTAAGCATTTGAATAGTGCCACTGAGCGTAGTTACACTATTTGAACATATTGGGAATGCCTTCTGCACGCTTGAATGTGAGCATTTCAATAATGCCATTGTGCGTAGTTACATTATCTGAACATATTCGGAATGCGTTCTGCACGCTGAAATGTGGGCATTTCAATAGTGCCATTGAGCGTAGTTACACTATTTGAACATATTTGGAAAAGTAAACCTACGGCCTTACGAGCTCTTTGCGGGTCCGGCCTCGTTCTGGATATTTGTGTGATAAAGGTCCATTGTGGGGACTCTCCAGGTCCAGGCCATAACCACGTGGCAGAGCTAAGTAGAGACTAAATCCCCTAAATTTACCGTATCTCTCTTAAGTCTCCAGTCGAGATTCGGCCTTCCATAGGCTTTCCTTAAGTAATTACAATTTCAGATCCCCCAACAAAGGGAATATTTGTAAAACGCTGGGGAGCAATGAGTGAAAACCAAGTGCTAAGATTCAGTTGACGAAATCTAACTGTAGGAACCACCAGTTACCCTACATTGAGACTGCGCAACCCTATGTGCGCTCAAGTACTTTCAAACAGAGACAACATGCGAAACAACACTCATGGTAAATTATGATAGTATGGTATTATGACAATTGGCATCAACCTGGAGACGCCCTAAAAGGTGGAGGGAGTTGACTTGCAGTGGTGACCCCTAAATAGGATAAGGCCAAAGAAGATGAAGAAACTCAAATTTTGACCTCAATTGATAAACGTTTTAAAACCCACATGCACCTATATCGTGAAAAACAAAGTTTCAGCATAAGATAGAAAGTTTCAACTCTTACAACTTAAAAGGTACGAAATATGGCTGGCAAACGTTTTCTGTGGGGTTCCCTGTCGTTCTTTTTTGCAAATGAGCCTCTTTACCATTTTGACTATCTTAGTCACTTCAACCATTACTGGCTCATTTTTGAAAAAGTTGGACGATTGCTACGTAAGCATCGCGCATGGCTCAGGAGAAGTAGGAAAGGACGTGCAGTCAATCAAATGACTAAGGAATCCTTGCCAAAGTCTCCGAATAGATATAATAAAGACGATTACCGTAAATTGCCGATTAAGCGCCCAGCGACCGAAATGGAATGTGTGAAAGAGTATACCCAACTCTATTTTGAAGGAGCCAATCAGAAATTGGACTGCCTGAATGTCTTGTATTTTTGGACCAATCAGCGTCCATTACAACAAGGTTAATTGAATAGGCCAAGCGAGAAAACGACTTATTTTTGTCTGCATAGTAAAGGTTTTCTTGCTTTTATGTGGACTGACTCCAGAACGGCCAAATGAAATGCAGACCTCGGGACAGCCTTCTCATTGCTAAATTTTTATCGGGCCTTTCAAATACGGCTTTATCGAAGGAACTGGTCACCCATGGCGAGTTCGAAGATTTCAACTCGTGTGTCCACAAAGCTAAACGATTCCTGATTTCGTCTCCGCCAACGGTTGGCAACACGCTTGCCGCCGCAGTCTCAACGAAAAAGCGTTTTCAGGGAAAATGCCATTACTGTGGCAAGTTGGGACATGCACACTTTCGTGACTGATTGGGTCACTGAGGAACATGATTCCTTTTTCATTGCATGGACTGCCACAATCAAATACAATCCAAAGTTAGCATGCACTGAAGAGGAATTCACCTGTGAATTTGACAGGTTGTGGCCTGTTTTCAACCGATGCTAGGGACAATTCATATGCCTGCCTGATGCGATACATAACATTCTGCAACACATAATCAGTAATAACATACTAAAGCATGCAAGTGTCACTAAAACAGCTTTTGGTGCTATTCCAAACGCATTGTGCACCATGGAATGTATGCATTCCAGGCATGCAAGTGTCACTAAAACAGCTTTTGGTGTTATTCTAAACGCAGTTTGCGCCATGGAATGTACGCATTCCAAGCATGCAAGTGTCACTAAAATTAGCTTTCGGTGTTATTCTAAACGCATCTTGCTCCATGGAATGTACGCACTCCAGCCGCAGTAAAGCAAACCCAACACCACCTGGTATAAGGAAATGAGAAATAACAAAGCTTAGAAAAGGAACCACATGATCAATTTAAGTGTTCTGAATGCAAACACTTCCACAGACGCAGCCCATAGCTCTTGAAATGGAACGACATAGCACCACGACAAATTGCAAAACCTCAAGAGTGAAACCTTTCCTAAAGTCCTTGCCTTACAACCCTAACGCACCCTTGGTTCGATTGGGCTTACGAAAAATGGTAGGTATCAAGATCACCAGGCCTACATATTTGTTCGTGGGCGCTACTACTGTATCATCCTTATATAATAATTGATAACGTATTCGCACAGTGTCACTGTACTACATGCCCGTCGGTCGCCAGTTGCAAACGAAACATACTTTTATAGTATCGTGTAAACATTGCAGCAATCATAATCATATTTACAGATAGTATCTCAGGGCTATTTATATATTTGGGACAGTTATCTATGGTTTTTAGATACACATTTGTTAAACAGTTAGGATTGGAAATATGACATCATCAAATTTTCTAATTACACACTAATTAATGCTAATTAACTTCTGATTAGCATGAATGAGTTTGATATATATTAAGAACTTAATTTTAGATCATTCTACAAAATATTTGTTAAATTCATGAAAAACATCTCCAGTTACAGCCCTTTTCTGCACGCTGGAATGTGAGCATTTCAATAGTGCCATTGAGCGTAGTTACACTATTTGAACATGTTGGGAATGCGTTATTCACGCTGGAATGTCAACATTTCAATAGTGCCATTGAACGTAGTTGCACTAATTGAACATATTGGGAAGGCGTTCTGCACCCTGGAATGTGAGCATTTCAATAGTGCCTTTAAGCGTAGTTACACTATTTGAACATATTGGGAATGGTCCTTTACGTCGGTCTCTCCATCAAACGAAGACGGCTTGTTGAACACAACTCTTGACAGCCCAGATCTACTGCTACTTGTTGGAAGTGCCATTTCGAATACAAAATTTTCTTCTTTTTTTTTTCCAGTACAAAATTCTGGTCCACTGTGTAGTGTCTGATCCGAGCGCAAAGAAAGACTAAAAAACAACGATCGATATTCAAATGTGTATCCTAATGCGAGATACTTTGATTCCTTCCGTGCTCATTAAATTTGAGATAAGAGCTTAACGGTGTTGAAACTCGATTTTCACTCTCGTCAAAGATGTCTTTGCGAATATTAAAACGTATCGCTCAAGGGGCTATGGAGCTAAATGAGTATGGAGTGGTTGGGTTTGCGAATAGGGCATGCAAAGCAATTGTCCATTTTTTGGTCTAAGTTGGATTCATACAATCAATGGTACATACGCTGCTCAACCAATGTCAGGGACTTATTTTAAACCAAGATATTGACCTATTTCCAATATTTCCCATCCTGGGCCCACTGTGAGATGATGTATTTATAAATGCAGGTTATGTAGGTATTTATTTGATATATCTACAACCATAGCTATAGTTCATTGATAGTGGTATCTTGTATTGCGGAATCACGTGGAACCATTGTTATTATATGATACTAAAAATCTAGGGGTAAACCTTGAACGCTTTTTGCACCATGGAATGTTCGTGTCTCGTGTATCAAAACTATGTCAAATATGCCTTATTAGCCTATTTTGAACGCGTTTTGCACCATGGAATGTTGCTGTCTCGTGTATCAAAACTATGTCAAATATGCTTTATTAGCTTGTTTTGAACGCTTTGTTCACCATGGAATGTACGCATCTAGTGTATGCAAACTATATTAAATATGCTTTATTGGACTAACAGTAGCAAAGTAATGTCGTCGGCAGCAGCAGACAGAGGGGAGGATTGTAGCGCAAGCACGTATAACAACAGTGTAAGGGCGTTGACTTTTCCTGCTATTGACAATCTGTTATCGGGCTTTTATATGATTCACATAAACTGCATAGAGAGCAATGCAATCAAATAAATGTTATATGCATGCCATTATCTATAAATATATGATTGAGGTATACTTAAAGGTGGGTTGATTTGGTTCCTCAGGTCGACGAACTGCATTCAGTGAGGGAAAGGCTAAATGCTGAAATGGCTGATCACTCTAATCTTATACGGAGCTTAGTTGTAAGAGCAGAGGATGCAAGATTGTTGGGCGATATGTAAGTTGATTTTGTAAGTTTTTCTTTCTTTCTTTCTTTCTTTCTTTCTTTCTTTCTTTCTTTCTTTCTTTCTTTCTTTCTTTCTTTCTTTCTTTTTGTTTAGTAGTTATTTCTAGATTATACTGAGTAAACATCTTGAATAATTGATGAGGAATTATAGAAACTAAGGGCCCGTTTTTTTTCATGTCAGAATCCGGATAACAACGGCAACATTAGTCAAATTCTGGGTGAATTCCTGTTTTTTTCATGAAATATTGGCAATGGTAGCTAGATCTCATTACCCTACTCCAGACGATGGTTTAAGTTGGTTGTTAGTAGTGTATTGCATACTAATTTATAACTGTGAAAGCCTTTTCAGTCATTGCCTGTTTGAATGTAGTTGTGTGTTTCCGTCTTTCATGTCCGTAACCTATTGCCCTTGCCATTTATTTCCTATATTCCCTTCTCTATCCCTAAACTATTGCGTACTTATAACTGTGAAAGCCTTTTCAGTCATTGCCTGATTAAATGTAGTTGTGTGTTTCCGTTTGTCATGTCCCTAACCTTGGATTGCATTGGATTGCATTGGATTGCATTGGATTGCATTGGATTGCATTGGATTGCATTGGATTGCATTGGATTGGATTGGATTGGATTGGATTGGATTGCATTGGATTGCATTGGATTGCATTGCATTGGATTGGATTGGATTGGATTGGATTGCATTGGATTGCATTGGATTGCATTGGATTGCATTGGATTGCATTGGATTGCATTGGATTGCATTGGATCGTACAATCCATGGTGCACAATGTGTTCAAAAAAACTTAACAAGGCGTTTTTAGTGACAATTGCATGCTTGGAATGCATACATTCCATGGTGCACAATATTTTCAAAATAACCTAACAAGGCGTTTTTAGTGAATATTGCATACTAGGAATGCATACATTCCATGGTGCACAATGTGTTCAAAATAACCTAACAAGGCGTTTTGAGTGGCAATTGCATGCTTGGAGTTCAATGATACACCATGGTCAGCACGAGCTTATGTAATACAGGCAACTCTGTCCTTGCGGCTAGCTTCCTTTTAAGGGCAGCTTTGAAATGCGGCCGCAAAATCAAAGTCCCAGCAAAAATTTGTAGTAAACTCTGCATTTAAACTTTGCATTTAACGGGCAGCTTTGAATTGTGAACTACGGGCAGTGATCGGTAGTCCGTGGCCCATGAAAACACTGTGTGAAATGGCGGAAACGTTAATGGGCTGGAAAGTATTTTTGCCTTATATGGTAAAAATCGTCAGAATACGTGGGAAACTGAGTGACGAAGTTTAGACCGAGGTTTGCTTGAAGTCCTGAATACTTGAAGCTCCGATCAAACCCCTTTTTCTTTACATAACAACTCCAAGGGCTCTTTGGAGGGTCTTGTTTCATAGAGGGATAAGGATCTCTGCTATTATGTTAATTTTCCAACATCCGGTCTTGAATATTTTTTTCAGAACCTTATGTCCTACTACAATAGAGTATTTATGATTGATTCCTTATTAATTTAATCGTTTGCAAAATACCCACCCTTATGTTGCATGTTCCCATATGGGAACGTTGCCAGCTAAAAGGTTAAGCTTAGTGCCACATCTCTGTTTACTGGCACCATATATTTGAAGATTTTGGCCTTACATACTCTCGCTTTTAACCTCGAGATATGGTATGTTTATGTTTAGGCTATTGGAGAAGGCTTCCAGTGATTTCATCTTTTCGACTGGGAATGGTATTTCGACTTGTTCCAGAACTGTTCCAACTGGTTTGTTCCAGATCCTGATGACCCGGGGTATGAACGAATGTTGGTAAGAATTAGATCTTGCAATCTTCATCTTCACGGGCTCCAATTGCAGACTGTGCGATCTTGTGTTGCTTTGGGGAACAATATTCTACACAATTTTTGACACAATTCTTGGAACGTTCGTGACATAATCACAAATATATGTGTAGAGATATCATTTCGTAAACACGACGATATCTCGAAATATCAAGCGAATAATATCCTCAACTTTAACAGAGTTATGACCGTGTAGCCGATTTGTGTGCCCTCCACTTGAGCCGTGCACGTGGCCTGAGTACCGGAAATGGCTCAGACTGCAAACGACTAGGGAACGCAATGCTGCGTAGTGCTTCGATTGCAAAGGAAAATCAGACTGCTGTGGCGGGGTCTCACTGTAGGCGTCTGGCTCGACAGGACTCCAGCTTTTTGTTCGGCGTTAGTTTAGTTTCGATCTAAGTTTCATTTAGCTGTTCTAGAATCGGTGTTTATCTCACGTCTTAAGCCTAGTTTATGTAGACAGAAAGAATTTGTTTTTAAGTTGTCAATGTTTCGAACTGAACTCTCCTGAACTCAACTCGTCCTCTTTATTTATATATTCGTGTTCAGCCTTAATTTGGATAATGATGTCATGGAGTAGAAAACTCTGGACGTCCCATTCCCAACGATGTTGCACAATGGCATGGCATTCACGCAATTATATGACGTTCACATTACTTTAATCTACATACTTGACATCCCCCACCCCCCAATACGCTTTACCTCCCACCGTCGCTGAGCCTAATAGTTGTGAGTGTTTGACTGTATCTCGTTGATATATGTTGAAAAATAAATTTCGAGTTTAAAAAAAAAAATTATTATTATGTTCTGCGAAATACCTCACACTATGGCAAAAGGTTTCTTCCGCACTACCAGCCAACATCTAGTCATTCTCAAGGCGTGCAATTATTTTGTCCCTTCCAACAAACTCAAATTTGAAAATTTGGAACTCTGTAGCATCTAATAGGTTCAAACACCCAGTAGGACCGCCTATAACGGGTTATGGAGAGAATCTGTCGTCAATGAGAATAACTACTACACTCATACTTTGACAAAAGGATGAGAAGCTATCCAATACTTTGAATTAGCTCCCCCTACATTTAGCGTCCAAGTGGACTGAAAGCTAAATAATGGTCCCTTTATTAAACACCACCTGAAACATACGTCCATCACACCCATTAAGGAAAATACTATTGAAATACTCACATTCCATCGTGTGCAACGCATTCCAAATTTGTTTAAATAGTGTATCTGTGCTGAATGGGACTATTGAAGTACTCTCAGTCCACCGTGCGCAATGCATTCCCATTGTCTTTAAATAGTGTACTTGTGCACAATGGCACTATTGAAATACCCACATTCCATCATGCACAACGCATTCTCATTGCCTTCAAATAGTGTATTTATGCAGAATAATCTCATCTTGGCAAGTTCTGAAGTCAATTTGGCAAGGACTTACAGCAATAGAAACACAAGAGATAGAAACACGCATGTTCCCTCTCATCATTAAGCCCAAACTCGTCACTGTGTTGATTAATAGTACAACAGTACATAAATTTCCATTATATATATATATATATATATATATATATATATAATTCTCAAAGAGTGGAGCGTTACCACAATAGCTTGCAATTTAGGGTCAACACCTGCAGCCCTAGTGTCTTTTAGTGTCAATCTTTCGCGAATTCTCCTCCACTCAGTGGGTATGGGAAAATAATTAATTAATATTTATTTTGTTTCGGCTTTGAGTCTTCGTCTGAGAATATGTGTATATGTATATTAGTCCCGTCCCCCCACAAACACAAACAAATAAAGAAGACAATAATAAAGTAGCATCTTGCGACAGATAAGGCATCTATCTTTCGTGCCTCGTTCCGAAGTATTTCCTCTAGAGTTTATTATTACCTCATTGGGGCCGACATGATTGCCTCGTTTTGAATTTTGACTTTGGCGTGTGGAACCAAAGGAGAGCGGTGAGAACACGCTTCATTGTTCTCAGAAGAAAGGCAGCGCGCATAAATCCGCGAACAATCGAGGCTGTCAACACATTGAAGTTGAGTCCTTTCAGGTGAGGTAGTAAACCAACCCTAAGGGGTGGGGTGGGGGTATCTTATATTTGAATAGATCTTGAGTCAAAAGGTGACTGCATCCTCGAAATCATATGGCTAAACTTGAACAAGTAGCTGAGGTGGTTTGGAATTGTTTAATTGTTTTGAACGTACCTTGGCATTGGAGGGGGATTGCAATTAGATAGTCAAAAGCAGACAACTTAGCTTTTCTTATAAGCTCATTACTACGCTAATACTTGCATGTTACTTAAAGACACTAGTGTCTACCCATCTACAGTGCAATGACCCAAGTAAAACCATAGATCTAGAATTGCTTTCAAGATAATAAACATTATAGTTCATTAAACTACGTTGTCAGTAATGCGCATTATTGCTGTTTTAAAATAAAACTATCAGATATATACATTGCTTCCTAATCAAATAATAACTACTGCCGTGTATACTACTTCTAGTTACTTAAGGACACTAATAGGAAAAGAGCCTTTAATCACATTCTTTACCATTTGCAATCATAAAATTGTCTAATATCTTCATTTTTCAACATTCTTAGCTATTACCCTCGAAAACTAAAACTTTTGAAATTGGAAAAGAGCCTTTAATCACATTCCTTACCATGTGCAATCATAAAATAGTCTAATATCTTCAGTTTTTCAACAAACGTAGCTATTACCCTCGAAAACTAAAACTTTTGACTCCTTCCCACTGTTCATCGTGATAGCATGGACTTGATTACTAATGAGGGAGTTATTTCAAGATTCATATGACAAAAGAGCTCTGTCACAGTAAAACACATACTGCAATTCAGTGATGACACGTCTTGTAACGTTTAGGTAAGACTAGAGATAAAATAGGGGGCTTGAGCCGTGAAGTGTGGTCAAGTAGGGCCTATGGACGACGTTGAAATAATGAAGAGTAGCAATTTCCGTTGATATTCTGGTGATTATGAACAAATAATATTACGCAATAAAGGGCCTTTTTCATCCCTGTTTAACCAACTACTGGGTAGTTTTCGGTAGCAATTAAATGATTCGACCGAACACCGTATAGTGCAATTATTGGGCCAATACCGAATACCGAATGTTCGGTGCATCCCTCTATTTCTCATAAAGTCGAGCTTCATATCAATGATTGCACAAACACTCGAACGTATATAAATGATTAAGGTAGCATAAGATTTCTCACTTCGAGCTCTTTCAGAATATATGCATATTGTAACAATGTTTTGTAATTTAAAATTTTACTCACATACCTAATTAAACATATAGGCCTAGAGGATAAGCATTTACTTTGACATTTAACAATATTGGAATCTTAAAATTTATATAAGAAGTAATAGAGACCAACCTGGTTCATTGTCAATTTCTTCCAGGGCATTTGCTGAGCGCTTTGTACACAAAGTGATTGAAAATGCGGTATCGTCACTCAGTGTTAATGACAGTCACATTAAACTCTTCATCGATCAAAGTCTTGAAGTCACGACTCAAGACTTTATGGATGAGACTCTTCCAGGTGAAGCAAAGAACTGTTTTCAGTTGAGGGCATTTGATGAACGCTTCGTACCCAAAATCATAAAAAATCTTGTAAAGTCGTCGTACCCATGGGGGGACCTAAAATTATGGGGGGACCTAGAATTTATGGGGGGACCTGAAAAGCTGGATGAAACCATGGCCGTGTTCACGCCAAAGCTTGAAACGATTTCGACAACCGTTGTAAATTTTATAATGCCTGGTTCACATGGAAGACAAAATGGTTTTAAGGAGCTTAAAATAGATATAAATTGATTTTTAGGCCTTAAAACCAACCTGATTCAGATGATAACTATGTCAAATATGCCTTATAAGCCTACTTTGAACGCTTTGTGCACCATGGAATGTACGCATCTAGTGTATGCAAAATAAGTCAAGTATACCTTATTAGCCTCTTTTGAACACCTTGTGCACCATGGAATGTACGCTTCTTGTGTAAGCAAACTATGTCAAATATGCCTTATAAGCCTACTTTGAACGCTTTGTGCACCATGGAATGTACGCATCTAGTGTATGAAGCACACATTTCTAGTAAATCTTCCGCATCCCTTAAATTCTCTTTCGACTCACATGTCTAAATCTGAAATTCAATTCTAAATATCTGGTTCTATGAACAAAATATGTGGCAAAATTGATACTTTTTCACACAATTTCGTACACGTTTCTAGTAAATCGTCCGGATCCCTTAAATTCCCTTTAGACTCACATATCTAAATCTGAAATTCAATTTCCTAAATATCATATGCGGTTTTATTGCTCTTGAGGTTGTGAATGTTCCTTTAGGTCGAGAAATCTTAATTGTAGAAGTAGAAATGTACAAACTCGAAGTCCATTCTTGATCGATTAGAGCTAGAGGCAATAAAATCTTGAATTAAAATATCTGAGAATCGTTTTAATAAAAATGTAAGGAGGCTATAGAGCTCCTCCCAATATTTTGAAAATGTTGGAATTTTCGTTAAAATGATGGTGTCATAGGTACCTTTTTGTGTCATAGGTACCTTTTTGTGTCATAGGTACCTTTTTGTGTCATAGGTACCTTTTTGGGTCATAGGTACCTTTTTGGGTCATAGGTACCTTTTTGGGTCATAGGTACCTTCCTCAAAGTACACGTTGTTGCAAAAGGGCAGCCTTCTGTATCACTTGAACTTTCGCTTCTACCCCAACCTTTCTTCCTTGGGCATCACAACCACTTTTAATGAAAAGAGTCTTGACATTACTGTCATTTTGGACGAACACGTTAACGAATTGATCGGAGACCTACAATTTTCTACAATACTGTAATAACTGTTGATTTATACCACGCTGTGAGTCAGAGAATTCTTAAATGAGCTTTGCCTCACATTCCATATCCCTATCATGTAATCCCGTCACACCTGCAGCTCCTGTAATCACTGTACTGATGAAATACTCAAATGTCTGATCTCGAAGCAGATCTTTAAAATGGAAAGTGCAATGCTTAATGGATAGTTACTCTTTTATATTTGGAGGATTATCAACGCTTTTCTTCTCTTTTTTGTTGATTATTACTTTAAAATATCACTGATTTGATTGTATCTTGGCATGTGCAAATGGCTAATCTCCTCTTGATTGGTGTCACACTTAAAGAGGAGCACTATTAATTCCATTTAAGTAATCCACACTAATTATAAGATTTTGAACAATGGCCTCCAGCTTTAGACCGCAGTTGCATGTTGAGGAGGCCTGTTATTAAGATCGCCTTGATGAAGGCTCAAAGCTGAAACACAATCAATAATTATAATGAATGAATTTCCCCCTTACCCACTGAGTGAAGGCGAAAACATGGCAAGATTGACTTGAAAATTTCTCACCTTATTTATTGGGCATTGATGGTCCAATGGTTAAGGTTCAATACCGCACCATCTTACGGTGCACCCGCAACAAAATCTTATACCGTCTTGTGTGTTACATTCTACAAATGTATCGCATTAAAGCGTTGTACCCCCGTCACATAACACCCCGTACAGCTTATATCCTGCTAAGTTGTGCCAACCTCTACTTTCTCTGATGTTCAGCTACGTGCCATTTCAGGTCATTGTATTTGAATGCCACACGTCATATGAAATGCAATAGCATAACTAGTGAAATCAATCATTATGATAAAAGTAACATGAAAAACAAACGCGCGCCAAATTGAAATGACGTCCATCTATTTGTATTTTGACGATCCCTCAAAATGTCGGCATCCCTTTGGCCCAGAACTCTGAATTATATCACTACTAAGAAAGTTTGATTATTTTATATATAATGCAACTGCATTATAGTTGCCAAACTGAAATAGTACCGTGTAATAATAATATTTCAGTCTTTCAAGTCTGAGCTCAGAGTTTCACCAGCAAAGAGCTATAAGAAGGATAAATGATGTTTGTAGTCTTTTGTTGTAGAAGTCTTAGTGGCTTTAATTGTAGAGATTTTATTGACTGCTGAGTGGTAATATTTTTCTACCTAAATTTTGTTTTTTAAGTGCATTGAGAAGCCGCAACAATCGAAAAGAAAGTTGAAATCAAATGGCATACAAAATCACTGTACACTACGCCTCTATGCACCTAAAAATGCGTGCAATGTGAACACTAACGAGGCTTCCTGTGGAACAATCCATTGAGTGTGCTAGGCGTCTGTAGGCCTCCAGTGAGAACGCACCCTAACAGAGGGGCTTGTCTGAGTTGTTTATAAGGTTGATCATTGTTCAAATACAAACTCCAATCTTCACTAATAATAAAACAACAAACTTAAAATCCTATGCCCCTTTGGTTAAGGCGCTGGACTTAAGTTCCAGTGTGCGATTGCACACGTGGGTTCGAACCCCACTTCTGGTAAATACAAACCTTCACTTAGCTTAAGTGCGATTAGATGCTCTGTGTGCTTAAAGTAAAGGTGAACTAAATTGAACCTTTTTCAATTTAATTAGAGGGGTATTAAACTTTAGTTGTAAGACGCATTTGTATATGACAGAAACCTGCTAATGAAATCGATCGGCCAACATCAATATCTGAAGTAGAAACCGCTGTTAATAAATGGAGGTGCACAAGAAATCAACTTATAGTTGTTACTTATCCGCTTATTTCAATAGACTCCTCTGCTAATATAACGAGGAAAATAGCAAGAATAGTTATCTATCGATTAGAAAGTTTGCTAGAAATAGAGTTAGATAAAGAGTGAATAGCATGCAGTTGAAACTGTACAACGCACCTGTCTGTTACAAACATTAGTATTTCGTCAACTTAGGATCAACCGTTAAGGTAGACTGGGGTTTCTCTCAGTATATTCTATATTTTCCGCCACTAAACGAGGGAGAAGGCCAAATGGGACCCATAGGTGACATATGGGGGGGGGCCAAACCCGAAGGCCAAACGCTTCTCGGCCTTTTGGCAAGGAATGGATGTAGTATCTGTTCTCATTGATGACAGATGCTTTCCATAATCCCATAGAAATAGTAGATAGACTAGCTAGAATCAAACTTTCACTGTTCTATCTACTATTGATATCTATTTATTGAATATAATTGTGACGTCACACTTTAGTACTCTATTCTTAGTATAAAGATAAGTGCGGGGCAAAAGGCGCATGGGTGAAACATAATGAGAAAACATAATATAATAAAGTCAGAAGATCCATGAACATTTTCTGGAAAGATGAAGTCAGTGACAATGATATGTACTATCTAGGTTTGATATGTCAAGGAATTTTATAATCGCTAAAAACTCTTGAGAATTCCCTAGAATTATAGGTGGTTGATAATGTTGGTCTCAAATGTAGCACGTCATCGAAAGGTTGCATGGGCAACTAGAATTTCGTCCGTACAAACTGATCAGCGACTCAAAAAACTCTTTGATTTTGCGTGCAACGACGCGACAAGGATTTTGGACTCTCTCCCAGCTCATTTTAAAATTGACATTGCCAAGGTATGTTAGTCCGCATACAGCAAGTACCATCAGGATACAAAATTAAATCCGTGGCGAAATTTGTCATGTTTAATCCAAATTAGTTGAAGAGCTCGATGTATGGACTACACTATGTACATATAAAGCCGAGGTTGCTTGATACAAACAGTTAAAGAAGCTTGGAAAATTGGTGACGATTTCACCTGCTTCAATGTCATAGACAATTTTATGATTGCACATGGTAAAGAATGTGATTAAAGGCTCTTTTCCTATTTCAACAGTTTTAGTTTTCGATGGTAATAGCTACGTATTTTGAAAAAATGAAGATATTAGACTATTTTATGATTGCACATAGTAAAGAATGGGATAAAAGGCTCTTTTCCTATTTCAAAAGTTTTAGTTTTCGAGAGTAATAGCTACGTATGTTGAAAAAATGAAGATAAGTTTGGCATTTGTTACAAGCAGTTTACCCAAACAACTCGAAATTAAGAGGTTCGGACCGGACCATCCAGATTTTGTTAAGTGACTTGTGGAAATCGTAGATATCAAAACGAATGGTATACTTACTCATCAATGCTGGATAAATTGACTTTTTTAACAAAATATAAATTTTTTTATTCATAACTTTTAAGTATTGAATTTCTGAGTATTTGAAATGAGTAAGGTTCTATCAAAACCTTGTTAAATGAACCCAGTTCATAATTTTATAAACTGAGCAAAATTAACAGTGTTTCCTTAAGGCCTTTCCCAAATTCAAACAGCCGTTTCTCGCAGCTGATATGAGATTTGAATGCGATATTTTGCATACGGGCATTTTGTGGCAAGGTTAACAATGTGATATATCTATAATTGCGATTCCTCGAAAAAAGGGTACTTTGAAGTCATCTCTTTAAGCTGGCCTCTCCCTTACTGCTGATAATTATGCTGTTGCTGTTGATCTCCTGAAGAAACGTTTTGGCCGTAGACAAGCCATAATCACGGCCCATATGAACTCCTTACTGCATTTACCTGCCGTAAGTACCTCGTTTGATATTAAATCGATCAGAACATTTTATGACAAATTACAGTGTCATGTACAGGCGCTAAATAGTATAGGTGTAGCGTCTGCTGAGTATGGTAACTGTAGCATCTCTACGACAACTAGGCCCAGGGTAACTCATAAAATAAAGATCTAGGGCTCACCATATTTTTCTGTGGTTCTGCTTGACATGTTTCTCTCAGGTTCTGCTCGACATGTTTTTCTCAGGTTCTGCTCAACATGTTACTCTCGGGTTCTGCTCAACATGTTTTTCTCGGGTTCTGCTCAACATGTTGTTCTCAGGTTCTGCTTAACATGTTTTTCCCTTTAATCACATTCTTTACCATGTGTAATCATAAAATAGTCTAATATCTTCATTTTTCCAACATATGTAGCTAATAGCCATGTCAGAATCAGAACATTGGCTGTGATATTGTGTAGTACCATGGGTGTAGGTCCATCCTTATATCATATATATATACCATATATGGGACCCCTCACTCGACAAGGTGAGGATGTGTTGGAGTTACAATAAGGCCAACATCACAAGGCCTCGATCGGGTGAAGTGCTAGTAACCTCTCCCCGTTTATTATAATCTTAAGTTTACCATAATTTACGTATTACGAAAATAACGTTTACTTAGCTTTTATGTCTTGTTATCCATTATCCATAGTTATCTTATTCACTGTATCTCTCTGTATTCACTTATATAATAATAGAACGCTACATTATGATTCACTGTGATGTTACAGTTGACCAGATATTAGCAATCTCTGAGGCGACTGAAAGAGACAACGCAGGAGATTGAATAGAAACAGAAATAGAAATTGAGAAATAAGTAGTAAGATAGTAAGATAGAACTCGATTATAGTAGGAGTACGTATATATTAGATGTTATTTACCTCTTTTGTTGTTGTTGTGTTTGTTACACTAAATGCCCCCTGATTGCTATCGCAATGTAACAACTACTTACGTAAATTAGACGAGAACAACAAACGATCAGCAAATCGTAGATTATTGAGCTTCTCTCCATTGATGTTGATTCCCATCTCAATGTCCATCCTCCTAAAGATCTCCTCTAGTGCTGATATAAACATGACCGGTGAATGCGTATCCCCCTGCCAAACTCCTTTCATAGTGTTAATTTTTCTGCTTAGTTTTTCTGTTCTGATCTGTGCTGTGCCTCCCCTGTAGGTTTCTTTCAAGATGTTGATGTATTTCTCCACCAATCTGCTTATATCTAAGAGAACGTCCTTGCAGGATTGTTGGTAGTATCGAAAACTAATGATCTTTTGATATCGCTAGTAGATACTGGTATCATCAGCGACTGGAATAGATAGAAGCAGTCAAAAAATTTATACAAATAATTTCTTCAAATCAGAAATAAAAGAGGACCAAAGATAGATCTTTGAAGTACTCCACGTTTAATGGGTTGATATGAAGGTGAATCGAAATTTTCTCTATTTCGAACAAAAGTCTTGGTCTCTTGCGTATATTTCTCTCTCTATCTCGAACATTTTCCTACGTAACGGTGTATTTACATAACAAATAGAATAAAAATGTTATAAAAATGATTAATTCGAATGTAAACTAAGCGTTAGAGTTCGAAATTCAAATGCAATTGAAGTAGAACACGGAATGATAAGGTTTGGTTTTGCATTGCGAAGGCTTCTCCTTCACATCTTCTAAAATCAGTAAGAAACAACCTGATGAAATACAAATTTATTTTTGGAGAGAAGGTTGCTCAGTGGGCGGACATAGTAACATTTTAAAAAGAGATCAAAATCAGTCCATTCGGGCTGTCCCAAAATTGACACAAAGTCATATTGAGCCAACTCCTTTCAAAAAGATGAAAGTCAAATATGCTAGCCAGGTTATGAGCCACACAGTTGCAGCTTGCCTTTTATTCGATCAGACTCACTAACTCCCTAACCATTTCATTTTCCATGGGTTCAATGCTCATCTTTATGTCATTTTTTGGAAGAAATATGTACGTAAAGCTGGCAACGTGACCGTATCTCAGTATCCCGTAAACCTTGACGTACGAAATTTGTAGGTTTTCTTAGTCACGCCACTATAGTTATGTATACCAGGTATGAATAAAAAACTATTTGATTTTCGGGTGGTGCACGAAGCGTTCAGAATAGGCTGAAAGGGCATATTTAAAAAAATTTGCATACACTAGATGCGTTCATTCCATTGTGCACAAAGCGTTCAAAATAAGCAGATAAGGCATATTTGACATAGTTTGCATACACTAGATGCGTAAAATCCAGGGTGTTCAAAGCGTTCAAAATAGGCTAATAAGGCATATTTGACATAGTATGCATACACTAGATGCGTACATTGATGCGTACATTCCATGGTGCACAAAGCATTCAAAATAGGCTAATAAGGCATATTTGACATAGTTTGCATACACAAGACACGTACATTCCATGGTACACAGAGCGATCAAAATAGGCTAATAAGGAATATTTGACATAGTATGCATATACTAGATGCGTACATTTCATGGTGCACAAAGCGTTCAAAATAGGCTGATAAGGCATATTTGACATAGTTTGCATACACGTATTTCGAACGCTTTGTGCACCATGGAATTTACGCATCTCATGAATTCAAACTATGTCAAATATGCCTTATTAGCGTATTTAGAACGCTTTGTGCACCATGGAATGTATGCATATAGTGTATTCAGACTATGTCAAATATGCCTTTTTAGCGTATTTTGAACGCTTTGTGCACCATGGAATGTACGCATCCAGTGTATGCAAACTATGTCAAATATGCCTTATGGCTGCCACTTTTGCTATGAAAACTTCAAGTTTTAATTTCATGCTTGATGAGTACATATATTTTTCTGGTAAGAAACCGGTTTGTACGAAACTAGTACTGGGACACCCTGAAAATCAAGAAACTCTCACTACTGAGCAGGTGTATGTTAAGCAACTTCTGCAAGCCTGTCAAACAGCCCATGACCCACTTAAGTAGTTTGCCCCTATTAGAGTGGGCCATGCCTTTCGTGCTGTGATATCCTTTGGCAGGATATGAAAACTGTTTGTTTCGTCGTACTAAGGTGTAAAATTGGGACGTGGCTGTAATGACCAGAAAAACCGAAAGAGCCATGTACATTGCACAAAATAGCGGAAACATTGCGTACTGAAAAGATTTTTTCGTCTGACACTCCTCAGAGTACCAACGTCAGAATGACCGAAATGGAATGTGTGAAAGAGTATACCCAACTGTGTCTTGGGTCTTCTAGTTGTCTTGGGTCTTCTAGTTGTCTTGGGTCTTCTAGTTGTCTTGGGCCTTCTAGTTGTCTCGGGTCTTCTAGTTGTCTTGGGCCTTCTAGTTGTCTTGGGTCTTCTAGTTGTCTTGGGTCTTCTAGTTGTTTTGGGCCTTCTAGTTGTCTAGGGCTTTATCATTTCTGTGTTGATGATTTCTGGACCATTGGCCTAGATCTAGATTAGCTACCTTTAAAAATAGGGGGATAGAAGTATTTAAATAAATTGTTTGTGGTACAAAATCCAAAGATTGGTCTGAAAAGGCGACTCATCGTTATTAGGTTGAAAAGCATTTTTCGTATGACTCTCCCTTAACTTTGCCCCCCAAAATACATTGTTTATGATATTTCTTTGTTTAAGTAGTGTTGTCCGTTACGTCCGCAGTTTCCCGTCTATTCAATATTTGTTTGTTAATGACGCATATTTGACACCGTTTGCATACACTAGATGCGCACATTCCATGGTGCACAAAGCGTTCAAAATAGGCTCCTCACGCATACTTAACACAGTTGGCAAACATTAGATGCGTACATTCCATGTGGCACAAAGCGTTCAAAACAGGCTTATGACGCATATTTTACATAGTTTGCATATACTAGATGCGTACATTCTGTGGTACACAAATTGTTCAAATTATTTCCAAAAATCGACAAATCCTTATAATCGAAAATAATAGAACTCATTGGTAATTCGGTATTTTTTACAACGTGGGTGGGTCAGTTGACAGATAAAGTATGAAAGAAAGGGACTGCAAGTTAAGTTTTCAAATTTTGCATGATACGGATTTGAATGAAAGAGGATTTTAACTAAGCGCTAATATCAACAGGGCGACTGCTGTTGGCTGTGGGCACGGTGGATGTATTTGATAGGGAAGTTCTTCTTGTTGCCAAACGAACTCAGTGGTCTTGTTTTCTAGTGTGCCTTACGCGCGGCCGGGATAATTCACAATGTTATTCTGTGTTTTTCCCCATATTACTTGTTTTATATAGGCCTAGCCTTTGCATCTGGATTAGCAGCAACAACTACTATTATGATGAGTCTGAAGACCAAAGATCATGTCATTGTCATGGATGATGTTTATGGAGGTTTGCCAAACAGCGTAAAGAAATTGTCAGTATCTACAGTTCAGATGCAGTTGTAGTGTTTTTCATGCAGCGTTTTATTATGTCACAGGTGTGACTGATTGACATTACTGGTCCCCATACGAGGTTTTTACGTGCTACCACTGCATTTTTAAGCGCCTTAGGGGGCGCCAATATAGTACTTATGTGTGATGTCACAATTTAATAATGATCAGAAGTTTGATAATATTGCGTACATTCCATGGTGCACAAAGCGTTCAAAATAGGCTAATAAGGCATATTTCACATAGTTTGCATACACTAGATTCGTAAATTCCATGGTGCACAAAGCGTTCAAAATAGGGAAATAAGGAATGTTTGACATAGTTTGCATACATTAGATGCGTACATTCCATAGTACACAAAGCGATCAAAAGAGGCTAATAAGGAATATTTGACATGATTTGCATACACTCTGCATTTCATTTGGCCGTTCTGGAGTCAGTCCACATAAAAGCAAGAAAACCTATACTATGCAGACAAAAAGAGTTCGTTTTCTCGCTTGGCCTATTCAATTAACATTGTCGTAATGGGCGCTGATTGGTCAAAAAACACAAGCCACTAAGGCAGTCCAATTTCTGATTGGCTCCTTCAAAATACAGTTGGGTATACTCTTTCACACATTCCATTTCAGTCATTCTTAAAAGAGTTCTTCAGAATATCAAATATGACACTGTTAAGGCAACTGATTCTGCGGACAGCGGCTGGTACAAGAAATAGATTATTGGAAAGATCGGAGTATTCATCAAGGAAAACTGAAGATGTTATTATGGTGTTATGTTATGGTGTTATGGTGTTATTATCACTGGCAGATAAAGGTAGAAAGAATTCATTTTGTTATACCAGGCGAGTTTTTGGCAGGAGATGACACTTGCATGCTTGCAATGCGTACATTCATTGGTGCACAATGCGTTTAGAATAGCACCAAAAGCTGTTTTTAGTTTCACTTGCATGCTTGGAATGCGTACAGTCCATGGTGCACAATGCGTTTAGAATGGCACTAAAAGCTGTTGTAAGTGACACTTGCATGCTTGGAATGCGTACATTCCATGGTGCACAATGCGTTTAGAATAGCACTAAAATCTGTTTTATTCTAAACGCATTGTGCACCATGGAATGTACGCATTCCAAGTATGCAAGAGTCACTAAAAACAGCTTTTGGTGCTAGACTAAACGCATTGTGGACCAGGGAAGGTACGTATTTCAAGCATGCAAGTGTCACTAAAAACAGCTTTTGCTGCTGTTCTAAACGCATTGTGCACCATGGAATGTACGCATTCCAAGTATGCAAGTGTCACTAAAAACAGCTTTTGGTTTTTCGAGGGTAATAGCTACGTATGTTAAAAAAAATGAAGATATTAGACTATTTTATGATTGCACATGGTAAAGAATTTGATTAAGGGCGCTTTTTCTATTTCAAAAGTTTTAGTTTTCGAGGGAAATAGCTACGTATGCTGAAAAAGTGAAGATATTAGAGTATTTTATGATTGCACATGGTAAAGAATGTGATTAAAGGCTCTTTTCCTATTTCAAAAGTTTTACCTATGGGGGGACCTAAAATTATGGGGGGACCTAGAATTTATGGGGGGACCTGAAAAGCTGGATGAAACCATGTTTTTTCCTTTTATTTTCTTTTTATCTCTTCCATTGATTAGGTCTTTTTCTCATCTTTACCTGCCTGACCTATTCCTTTTCTTCCTTGTCTTCATCCTTGTGTCCCTCTTCCTGGTATGCCTTTGAAATCCACTTCTTTTGTCACTTCATGGTAATCCTAGAGTTTGATCAATGAGGTCCTTTTCAAGATCCTTGTATTTGCTTTGTTTGTAGTCCTTTGATTTAATGTCTCAAAACAAACTGCGAGTTCAATCACTGTGAGACAGTTGCCTTCAACTGAAATAATAATGATAATAATTTTAAACTCTATATATTTCATTCATTCCGAATAATGCAACCATTACTCGCTTTACAGGCATAACGGTTACATGTATGATGCAGATAGGAAATTATGATTCTGCAACGGGGAAGCAAAGATTCTCTGCACAGGCAAGTCAACTAATGTATGTCCGAGACCACAGAGTTGAGGAAAACGCATAAGCTAATTAAAGTTCGTCACCACATCGTTCTATTAAGTCAACTTCAACAGTTCACGACCTATTTTTATCGTAGTTCACTTTTGTTTGGAACGTTAGAACAGATTTTAATATCGCAACTTTCATACAAACTGCATGGTTTCACGCCTTCCTCGCCAATGTTGCATGGTGCTTCTCGAATCTTTTTAAACTTGATGTTCACCAGAAATGTTCCTTGTTAGGGCATTGTACGGTTACTCAGAGAGGCATTGCCCATTAGTTATTTAAGTGCTACATAAAAAGTTGCACGAGTTCAGGTTTTATTGACTATGACTGACCTGACCTTGTCTGCTGTTCATTAACTTTAAAAATGGTGACATATTTTCTATTTCTCTAGTGTTCTTTTCAAAACTAACATTTCAAATCCTCTCTTCTCGATGATACTCTGAAATTATTAGTTACCAAAATCCAAATCAAATGCAACAAGTATGTAATCACCTGAACTACTAATTAGTTACGTTTCCCAAAGATTTCACGTCTTTCAAATCTTGTCTACCTCATTTTTTTATTCAAGCGATGGAGGGATGCCGGATTTACATACACTAGATGCGTATATTCCATGGTGCACAAAGCGTTCAAAATAGGCTAATAAGGCATATTTGACAAAGTTTGCTTACACTAGATGCGTACATTTCATGGTGCACAAAGGGTTCAAAATACGCTGATAAGGCATATTTGACAAATTTTGCATACACTAGATGCGTGCATTTCATGGTGCACAAAGCGTTCAAAATACGCTAATAAGGGATATTTGACATAGTAAAAATATAATAGATTTGAAAATGTTAAGGGTTCCATTTCTTTTAAAACATGAAAAGGGGAGATAAAAAAGAATAAATAATAGTTTTACTGAAAATTATCTTTACTTAAGGTTGAGAACCCTTGGTTTTTACTTAAACTTTATAATTTTATGGGCCACGTCTGCTGCAACGCCTTTTTCTGTGAAAATAAATGCTATCACACAAAAAGACGGCAACAGTATACAGCTTTTGCAAAAATTGGTCCAATTTTGACAATCACCAAAACCAATTCGAACATGCTTGCCAAGTCCTGTTCACATGTTACCAGCTTACTGCCAGTGATTTGAGAGCATTTTAAGCAAATTATAGGTCTTTGAAGATAGTGATGCGAAAGTGAGATTTTGTCCAAGGCGCGCCTTGGCCAATTTTGCAAAAATTGGTCAAATTTTGACAATCACCAAAACCAGTCCCGAGGAAGGGATGATAGTTATCCCTCCCCATCCGCCCTCTTGTCATAGATGCTTATTCAACTTTGAGCACTTGTGGTGGGTTATAAATTTTAGGGTTGGTGATTCACTTTCTAAAAACATTAGTTTCCTCTAGCATTTGTATAAAATGAAATGGAGAGGATTTCACCTAAAGTTCTGGGTAAACTGGCCTCGTACAGGCGGGATAACACACACAGAAACACAAACAAACTCGCTTAGAGTAAGTATTTTTCATGAGCTAAATAGACAACTTGCATAGAGTAAGCATTTTTTATGAGCTAAATATACAACTTGCACAGAGTAAGCATTTTTCATGAGCTAAATAGACAACTTGCACAAAGTAAGCATTTTTCATAAGCTAAAGATGCAACTCGCTTAGAGTAAGTATTTTTCATGAGCTAAATAGACAACTTGCTTAGAGTAAGCATTTTTCATGATGATGATGATGATGATGATGATGATGATGATGATGATGATGATGATGATGATGATGATGATGATGATGATTATCATCATTGTGACAATGACAATAGTAATGAAGAAGAAGAAAAAGATGCTGACGATAAGGATGATGAGGAAGCTGATGATTGTGGTTGTGGTGAGACGAACTATAATGATGATGATAATGATGATGATTATTATCATTGTGATAATGATGTACGTTCTACCTAATAAAATTAGGTATCAGTAAAATCAGTGAAAAATTTGGAACAAACAAGGAGTTGAAAGATAAGTATTATTGTAGTAGTTTTTATAACATTACGTTTTTAATCCTCGATAACAAGTCATTTTCAACAATATTATCAGTTACAAGAGCGTGGTCACAGATACTGATACCATTGAAAATAGCGTTAAAAATTGTATATCCCAGAATTAAGCAAATTCCCTAAGGAAAAAAATCCCTAATGGAAAAAATCCACCTCGGAAGATATCCCTAAGGAAAAAATCCCAAGGAAGAAAACCAATAGCTAAGTTAAGAACAACTGACAAGATTGCTTGCGTGAGATGCTTCCCTAATAAGTAGTGGAGCCTGTCCTAAGGGAGGCTACTTTCCAATAGGGTAACAAGTTAGACGTAGTTCATGAAGGCAGGTATAATAGTTAAGATGAGCTCTGAGACATGAATTCCTTCTAAATATCAAATTTCATTAAGATCCGGTCACCCATTCTTAAGTTAAAAATACCTAAATTTTTCTAATTTTTCAAAATTAACACTCCCCAGCTCCTCCAAAGAGGACGGATCCATTCCAATTATGACAATCACGTATCTAGAACTTGTGCTTATTCTTCCCATCAAGTTTCATCCCGATCTCTCCACTCTAAGCGTTTTCCAAGTATCATGTCTATTTTATCGCTTAGCTTCGACCCCTCACTTTTGCAGTGCTGCTGCACTATTTTGTGCATATACATTCCTATAATTTACTAACATCTTGTAACGTTGCGTACAGACTTTAGTGTTCATAACGAGTAATAGAAATATAGAGGTATAGTCTCGTTGGTGACATACCTTCGTTCTCTCTAATATCTTCTCAAGATAGTATGATGTTGAAAAGAACATTGAACGTGCATAAGCTGAACTGTTGATAGCACTGCAGACTGAGTGTGGGTTAAGATCAGCGTTGGAGATGCACTTAAGATTCCTAATCATACGTAGCTGTTATCTTCCTTAACATCACTGAGTTATTCAGGACAAGGTAGGACCTTTGTTAGGTATGTGAGTAAAATTTTAAATTACAAAAAATTGTTACAATATGCATATATTCTGAAAGAGCTCGAAGTGAGAATACACTATTTGAACATATTGGGAATGCGTTCTGCACGCTGGAATGTCAGCATTTCAATAGTGCCATTGAGCGTAGCTACACTATTTTAACATATTTCGAATGCGTTCTGCACGCTGGAATGTGAGCATTTCAATAGTGCTCTTGAGCGTAGTTACACTATTTGAACATATTGGGAATACGTTCTGCACGCTGAAATGTGAGCATTTCAATAGTGCCATTGAGCGTCATTACATTACTACTATTACATTACTACATATCTTTACATTACATTACTACTAATATATTACTACACATCTTTACATTACATTACTACTATTACATTACTACATACCTTTACATTACATTACTACTATTACATTACTACATATTTTTACATTACATTACTACTATTACATTACTACATATCTTTACATTACATTACTACTAATATATTACTACACATCTTTACATCTTGTGAGCAATACTATTCTGACCAAGCACTGAATATAACTTTAAAACAAGATCAGTTATTGCTTATTTCTACTTAAAGTACGCAACTGGAAGAAGATCTTTAATTAAAACATGTATTTAATACAAGGCGCTATGGATACATAGCTGATAAGTCAGTTTTACCTTTGACTTGCTGATGCTGATATTCTCTTGCATTTCGAGTTTATAATTGGTCAACCCATTGATCGTGGCACGATTTTGAAAAATGGTCAGGTCCGTTTCTCGTGTGGCATAGAAGTGGCACGTCGCATTTGCCACGTGGCCTGCCACTTCGGTGTGAAAGGTTTAGTGCTTTTGTATAGATCCATTCCCACGTGACATGCCACGTGACATGCTCTTCCTGTAAAAATCTGTACAAGAAAACTCAACAATACACACAACAACCTCAAAAACAAACAAACAAAGTAAAATTCAGCGTAGTTACACTATTTGAAGATATTGGGAATGCGTTCTGCACGCTGTAATGTGAGCATTTCAATAGTGCCATTCAGCGTAGTTACACTATTTGAACATATTGGGAGTGCGTTCTGCACTCTGGAATGTGAGCTCTTCAATAGTGCATTGAGCGTAGTTACACTATTCGAACATATTTGGAATGCGTTCTGCACGCTGGAATGTGAGCATTTCAATAGTGCCGTGCAAAATATTATCAAACTTCTGATATTTATGAAATTGTGACGTCACACTTAAGTGCTCTATATCTGTTAATTGTTTCATTGTTTGAATCTACTATAGTAGCTGGGTGCGATCGCCCTTCACTTTTCATCAGGCCCATTCCTTTTTGCCTCAGGCCCATTCCTCTTTGCCTCAGGCCCATTCCTCTTTCCCTCCGATTGCTTAAAAATCATCCATTAAGCACTGTAACCAATGGCATGCGAAAAGAGGGAGAAGGGAATACAGCCTTTGTTTACATTAGTCTAGCAGGGAAAGAGGGAGAAGGGAATACAGCCTTTCTTTACATTAGTCTAGCAGGAAAAGAGAGGGAGATGGGAATACAGCCTTTGTTTATATTAGTCTAGCTGGGAAAGAGGGAGAAGGGAATACAGCCTTTGTTTACATTAGTCTAGCAGGAAAAGAGAGGGAGATTATGAAACCCAATGAGGGAACAAAGCGTTGAAATATTCTGAATGATCGTATGACAGTAGGATACAGTACTTACATTTTTATTTCAATACCTAATCAACAGCTTAACTGCAGTATCTAACTAAAGCACCCTTTTAAAAACTATTTCTGTAGCTGCCGGCAAACAAAATTGCTTTCATTGTGCTCTCTGCCGCGCAGCTTTGACTTTCGCGGAATGTTTGCAGGACCGTTTGCATACACGACATGCGTACATTCCATGGTGCACAAAGCGTTCAAAATAGGCTAATAAGCCATACTTGACATAGCTTGCATACACTAGATGCGTTCATTCCATGGTGCACAAAGCGTACAAAATAGGCTAATAAGGTAATTTGATATAGTTTGCATACACTAGATGGGTACATTACATGGTGCACAAAGCGTTCAAAATATCCAAATAAGGCATATTTGACAGCATAGGGCATAAACAAAATAGCTCTTTGGTCCAAAGAACCGTTGCTGTCACCAGAACAAGACTTTAGTGATTAGTATGACTGTGGCAACGGAGCCTATCTGGTCATAATATCAACGTGTGTACGTACAAACACATTAAAGATTACCCCCAGTGGTCAGAAATTTTTTGATATTTTGTTTATTACACTTAACTGATATGCCTCCGTCCATTCTTTCTGTCGTATGAACATAAATACAGAGGAACCTGTTTACCAATACGCCTATCCTTCGTCACTCTCGTAAAATAAATACACGAATGATACAAAATCTATATTCGAAAACATTCTAACTAGACAAAGCTTTCATAGCAAAAAACAACAATATCAGAAGCACACAGATCGACACAAACAACATTATTTAGTCCTCCTCTCACCCCTTAATTATACTCTTCCTGACTCCAAAATTAATAGAAATTACAGAAGTATTACAATTACATTTAACGCTTTTCAAAGCTCCCAAGATCTACACATGGGGTTAGCTACATTTGTTGATGACACATGTTATTTGAAAGGGAATGGACATCATAGTTCACCTGCTATAATCAGCTTTCAGCTGTTCCCTCGAACAACCAAAACATCACAGTTGCTTCTCAGAAAATTACTGGTGGCAATTCTATACTTTGCAATCAATTAACACCTTATTAGCCTATTTTGAACGCTTTGTGCACCATGGAATGTACGCATCTAGTGTATGCAAACTATATCAAATATGCTCTTTTAGGCTATTTGGAACGCTTTGTGCACCACGGAATGTACGCATCTAGTATATGGAAACTATGTCAAAAATGCCTTATTAGACTATTTGGAACGCTTTGTGCACCATGGAATGTACGCATCTAGTGTATGCAAACTATGTCAAATAGGAAATTAATTAATTAATATTTATTGTGTTTCGGCTTTGAGCCTTCATCAGTGCCAGACATATACATATTCTCAGCTATATATATAGATATAGATATAGATATTTAAAAGCCTACGTCCTCCTATGCGTATAAATATAATATAGAACCCAAAAAATACACATTTTCTTCAACGTTTCGATATTATCTTCGTCAGGTATACTTTACAAGAGTAACATGGATCTGCTGTCAAATTTTATTCACTTGAAAATGGCAACAGGGAGTGCCGAAACGTCGTGTCGAAGAAATCAGATTTACTATATTATAAAGTGGTTTTCATTTGTAGTATTTCGTGTACTGCGAGATAAGACCTTCAGAAAATTAGAAGGAGTCGCTCTACGTCTCACAAAATGTATCTGTGACATTGAATACAACAAGTTTTGTAAGGAAAATCAACTGCTTCCCAATTATACTTGATTACAGACCCCTTCCATATTTATATACAAAGCAGATATTTCGAAAGAAAACATCTAAGCGTTGTAAACGTTTGCAAAAAGGCTTAATCAGGTAGAGTACGCTCTTTTGGTGCAATTAATATTTTACCGTTTTTGATGCCCTGAATTGATTACAGACCCCTTCCATATTTATATACAAAGCAGATATTTCGAAAGAAAACATCTAAGCGTTGTAAACGTTTGCAACATTCTTGTGGTAGCTTGACATGCTCTATAAATATCACTAGGCATATCTAATTTGAGGCCAAGATATTTGGAAGAAAGCTTTAAATGCGGAAATAATAATAATAATAACAATAATAATAACAATAATAATAATAATAATAATAACAATAATAATAATAATAATAATAATAGATGTTGCTGTTTTTTAAAATTTAATGTCTTCATTGGTAATCTTTATGATAGTGAAAATAACAGCAGGCAGCACGATAGACAGAACGATACTTAAAATTTATCTTTAAAAAAAAATTTGTTGGGGGGGGGGAATAACCGACAAGTACCACAATGTTAGCTTAGATCGCCTCAAGCCGGCATTTATGGACACACTTGAAGTTTCAGAACACAAAGCGATTCCCTCAGCAGTAACAGAAACTACAACAGTTCATTCACCACAACAGGACATTCGAAAAAATTTTCCCGCTCTTTCCGCTCCAGCGACACCAAATGCTACCCGTATACCTACCTTGGTACGTTGTCATGGCGCCTCTTGTATTCACGCTGCGCCAGTTTGCTACGTTCGCTCACAATGTGAGTGACACTTTCACCTTTCTCACCGCACATTCTACATAGTGGTGATTCACTGGACTTATCAATGTGGTATTTGATGTAGTTTGTCCGCAGCGATTGTTCCTGTGCACTCTCTAAAACTATTGATACACCGATATCTACACATATTTTGCAATAAAATCCACAAAGAAATGTTAAATGTACTACGTAAGTAGTTGTTGTGTTGGATTTGAGTAACCTAGTTCATATAATTTAGTTGAAACGATCAGCGATCGTAATTTGCAACGGTGGTCCAACTGTAGCCGCTACTCAAAGTTCACTTGTCTGATTTCGTCGGACGATTGCTCAAGAATTCACATATATTATCCTGAAGAGAGGATTCAAAATATTAGTTTTAAAAAGATACTCTGTAACTTTAATGGGCTTTGGATGGATGACGGGACAGAGGGCAGTTCTTCCTTGGTCAAGTCACATGGTGCCAAGAGGCTGGTCTGCAACTGCATTGAGCTGGATGTTGATGTCCACTGGTGGATAATTGGGAGCTAATGTGGCAACTAGAGAAATGGAATATGTTATTGAATGCCCAATTAGGATTTACCTGATCTTTACAGAGAGAGCAGCACCTGTATGAACCTGTCCATTTAGGATTTACCTGTCCCTCAAAAAGGAGCAGTACCTGTATGAACCTGTCCATTTAGGATTTACCTGCCCTTCAAAAAAGAGCAGTACCTGTATGAACCTGTCCATTTAGGATTTACCTGTTCTTCGAAAAAGAGCAGCACCTGTATGAACATGCCCAATTAGACAGCTTTTGGTGCTATTCTAAACGCATTGTCCACCATGGAATGTACGCATTCCAAGCATGCAAGTGTCACTAAAAAGAGGTTTTGGTGCTATTCGAAACGCATTGTGCACCATGGAATGTACGCATTACAAGCATGCAAGTGTCACAAAAAAGAGCTTTTGGTGCTATTCTAAACGCATTGTGCACCATGGAATGTACGCATTCCAAGCATGCAAGTGTCACTATGTATACCAAGTAGAACCTGGATCATTATACGTTTGTGTCCCAACTGAATCTCAAGAGTTTGTAACTAAAAGCCGTTTATCAGGATATAAAGTTTTGGCTGCTGCATTTTGGACCACCAAATCTCTTGTTTACAAGCAAAATGCAATACGGATAAATGTCTGCTGTTGGCAAGAGCAAAGTTTTCTGCCGTGCGGTTAGAATGATGCTTAATCGATATGACCAGGAGTGTATGCAAACTATGTCAAATATGCCTTATCAGCCTATTTTGAATGGTTTGTGCACCATGGAATGTACGCATCTAATGTATGCAAACTATATCAAATACGCCCTATCAGCCTATCTTGAACGCTTTGTGCACCATGGAATGTACGAATTTAGTGTATGCAAACTATGTCAAATATGCCTTATTAGCCTATTTTGAACGCTTTGTGCACCATGGAATGTACGCATAAAATTAAAAAAAAAAACAAAAAAAAAAAAGAAAAAGAAGGGGGGGGGGGGGAAGGGAGGGGGGGGGGGGGGGGGGGGGGGGGGGGGGGAGAGTTGCTATGGAACATAACATTTAAAGGCCTTCTTCTTCTTCTTTGCAGTGTCGTATTCGAAACTTTTGAACTTAGACGATCATGGCTTTAACAAGATTACGGTCCGAAAATTTTTCGCGTAAATTGTTCACTCACAAATCTGGCAGACCTGCATCCTATCCCAACTTCTACCAGGTAAAATATACCATCAAAATAACAAAACACCACCTGTTAAAGAAACACATCTCATACTCTTCCTTTATGCTATGGCTTTCTAAAGACTCCTCTCGTTACATGCCTCCTTGTGAAAATGAGTCTAGTTAGCAATCATAGAAAGCGAAAGTATCAAACTAAATATCAAGTGACTTTCTATATACCCGAATTGGATGAATGTTTTTACTAACAAAAATTAAATATCCAGGGGGCATGTGTGTTTTACCAATGCCCCCCAGAGGATCCTTAGTGACCCAAATTATGATGCAAATAAAAAAAACTCATTAGAAAACTTGAATAAGACACATTTTTCATTAACCCTACCTTACATGGGCTTTTTGGCTCTTCTGATACATGGGGGGGGGGCCTAGTAGGCCCGCGGTACTTTGAGTCAACAGATCCCAAAACAGACTCGGCAATAGGACAGCATTTGATTGAAAACCCGTCATGTGCTGACGACTATCAAGTGGATTCGTTTTGGGTATTAGCGACAGCCAGATTTCCTTTTTATCTTGCCGCTTTAGAGGCCGCATTTATTAAAACAAAGAAGCCGGTACTCTGTCGACAAAAAGAATTTGTTAACAATTTACGCCTTTTTCAATAACACGAGTGGCAATTCCATGGTGCACAAATCGTTCAAAATACGCTAATAAGGCATATTTGACATAGTTTGCATACACTAGATGCGTACAATCCATGGTGCACAAATCGTTCAAAACACGCTAATAAGGCATATTTGACATAGTTTGCATACCCTAGATGGGTACATTCCAGGGTGCACAGAGCGTTCAAAATAGGCTAATAAGGCATATTTGACATAGTTTGCATACACTAGATGCGGATGGCCTGGCCTTCAATTATTGCCGTTACAATACACCCTCATTTATTTGAACGACATGAACTTAAATGTGCGGGGACCTGTTGGGATATTCCGAAAATTCGGATACTCAAGGACGGAATTTAGAGTCTATAAGATGACTTACTTTACGTAAGCAGATTCCCTTGCCTTTCCATGACCTTTAAACACTTGCATCGAGAGGGAGGATAATTATTGGTAAGTCCTCTTTACATCTCTATCCACCATTCGGTGAACACACATCTTACATCTCTATCCACCATTCGGTAGTCACACATCTTACATCACTATCCACCATTCGGTGAACACACCTCTTACATCTCTATCCACCATTCGGTGAACACACCTCTTACACCTCTATCCAGCACTACGCAATTTGAAGATCAGCCTCTTAGTATCACTTGACTCGATCCTAAAAGAATGATCTTCCAGCCAATCTTTTAGTTTGTCAGAATGTTTGTGAAGATACATGTTTTTACTTTAGAAGCATTTGATTTTCCGAGACAGGCTCCGATATTCGTAAGCAAGGCTCCATTTCAGGCTCAAAATATACTTATCATTATTTATATATACTTATCATTACTTATTTTGGATCAAATTCAAATCCAGAAAATTCCACTCAGATACTTTTCAACTATAATGTAAGGATTCTATGGTAGTAATAAGGCATATTTGACATAGTTTGCATACACTAGAAGCGTACATTCCATGGTGCACAAAGCGTTCAAAATAGGCAGATAAGGCATATCTGACATAGTTTGCATACAGTATATGCGTCCATTCCATGGTGCACAAAGCCTCCAAAATAGGCTAATAAGGCATATTTGACATAGTTTGCATACACTAGAAGCCTACATTCTATGGTGCACAAAGCGTTCAAAATAACTGTCATGCGTTCTATTTATATACTATTGTTCCCAACCAACTTTTGGTATTCGGACGAATAACGAACAATCGAATACTCGGTATTCGGACGAATATGATTTATACATCGAATATTTGGTTTGCTTTATTCGTTAAAATTTTGTGTTCAGTGCATCCCTAATCACAAGACTTGGTAAAAGTTACAGAATTGTTGTTCTGTAATTAAAAGCTATCATGTTATTCAAATTGGTCGACGCATCCAACTCCACAAAGGTTGTTATTGAACAGGTGCCACTCCATAAAGGTTATTGGTGGACGCGTCTAACTCCACAAAGGGTATTGGTGGACGCGTCCAACTCCACAAAGGTTATTATTGAACAGGTCCCACTCAACAAAGGTTATTGGTGGACGCGTCCCACTTTATAAAGGTTATTAGTGAGCAGGTCCCTCTCCGCAAAGGTTATTGGTGGATTTCGGGTGATCAATTTGGCATGTCTATTTGCATTCCGTTTTCGGCCACAGAGAATTGCGATAAGCCGTAGCAAAGTGTTTTCCACTTAACCTACCTGAAATATCTTAATTCATCCTTTCCACAATTTATTCAGTGACCTTTTGGGCCTTGCTGTGAATGATTTCAATACTGAAAAGGGTTAAATTTGAACTTCTAAACGACTTATTATAGCTACCTCTCTTTCACTTTACCTTACTCGGGATTTTGAAAGTGCTCTATGTCCAGGGGCTGGATTCTCCCCTCTTTTATATCTTAGGAACTTGTCAAATAGCCCTAGATCAAACAAATTTGGTTAACAAAATACAGACCGGTTGGTCCAGTGGTCGAATTTCAATCATGTGATCATATTGTACTTTTACCCGTTGTTAATACACCTAGACCTGTAAATGCTGTACATTTTAAATGGTGGTAACCAAGTTTAGGTAAAGAAATATTTTAGGTAACGCTTATAAGAGATACGTCAGTGACTATATCACTGATACATTTTAGAGCGATAATGCAATGCTTTGTAGGTAAAATCTAATTTTAATAATTTAATTTAAGGAACTCACTAAATTCCAAGTAATCCGTGTCATCCTTGATGATATCTTTTCTGATATGCCACCTTTTAGTTCTGTTGGTAAGAATTTGTTTTCACAATGCGTTCAGAATAGCACCAAAAGCTGTTTCTAGTGACACTTGCATGCTTGGAATGCGTACATTCCATGGTGCGGAATGCGTTCAGAATAGCACCAAAAACTGTTTTTAGTGACACTTGCATGCTTGGAATGCGTACATTCCACGGTGCACAATGCGTTTAGAATAGCACCAAAGGCTGTTTTCAGTGACACTTGCATGCTTGGAATGCGTACATTCCATGAAGAAGAAGAAGAAGAAGAAGAAGAAGAAGAAGAAGAAGAAGAAGAAGAAGAAGAAGAAGAAGAAGAAAAGAAGAAGGTCGTCGACCGCAGTCGGAGGCAACACTAATGCTCCTCTTTCCTCGGTCCAGTGGTACTGGACTTGCATTACAAATCGAGCGACCGGAGTTTGATTCGAGACAATGGTGCCATGGTTCACTCAGCCTTCTATCCTTACGGGGTCGGTGAACCAACATTCTTAAAAGTTGTTATTTAATTAATGCGAGAAAGGCTTTGACCCCGATAATGAGATGGAGATGTTTATTATGCACGTATCCAGGCACGCCCATCAAGGTATATGCGGAGAGGGGGGGGGGATGAGCTGTCCGAGGCAGTGGGTAGTTAATTAGCTGATGGAATTGAAAACTTTAGCTAACATCTAAGTGGAAGTAATACTTGTTTTAATGGTGGCATGGAGCAGGACCGGAAAATATTCTTTTTGAAAGGCCCCAGCGCATCTGGTCTCTCTCCGCCACTCCTTCAGCACTGCCCTCCAAACTCTTTTCATCGGCCCATATACTGCAACATCCAATGGCTGCATAATGTTTGTTGCATGAGGACGAAGCATGATGAAAAACACATTGTGTGTTTTGGCCAGCTGAACAACATCGTTGTTGAAGTGTGATGCCAAATTATCTTGCTTGAAAGTGTGGGTCAACCTTGTATAAAAATTGTACTGACAAAGGTATCTAGGACCAAATACTCTTTTTCCTCTTCTGTTTGGTATGGCTGTGCTATTATGAAGTATCTTAGCTTTGTGAATAAATGAAGTAGATTTATGATGAAAAGTTCCAATCTTTGACTGTAGCCTCTTTGCGACTTGGTATTTAAACCCTCGGCTCGGTTTCTGTAAAACATGAACGAAAAAGCCATCATTTTACAGTATAAACAATCTTTTATTACAGTGAATAGTAATATCATCGTATTTTCCCGACGTTTCGGTGTCATCTTGACGCCATTCTCAAGGTGGATAAAGAACAACTGTACAACGATAATTTATAACATTTGTAGACAATATACAAAATCTAAACAAAACTTTTGCTCGGATGGAGTCCGTTTGAACATTCAAGTTAGGCTTGAGCGTGCGAAAGCGTTCAAAATAGGCTAATAAGGCATATTTGACATAGTTTGCATACACTAGATGCGTACATTCCATGGTGGAAAAGGCGTTCAAATAGGCTGATAAGGCATATTTGACATAGTTTGCATACACTAGATGCGTACATTCCATGGTGTATGAAGCGTTCAAAATAGGCTAATAAGGCATATTTGACATAGTTTGCATACACTAGATGCGTACATTCCATGGTGCAACGTTGATGTAAATTATGTATGGTTGCGCTAAAGATGCATTCGTCTTGTGTCAGTCAGATATTTTATCAGGGGCTATAGGCCTATTCGGAAATAAATCTAGCAACATCAGAACGAGGCTAGTCCAGCAAAGTTGTTTTGATCCGTGTCAGCAACAGTGGCTTACACTGACAGAATAAGCTGACTACTGAACACTACTAAATACGCTCGTGCTTCAAGTCTCTTTATTCATATTCCACAATTCAAACACTCGCTAACCACAATAGGTAATGACCGACCAACAAATTTCCGATAAACCCGTTGTACTCGGACGTTTACTCCCACTGAATGAATTTGGTTTGGCAAGATCAGCTGGCAAAGATCGTTTTCTGTGGCCACCACAGATATTCTTGGTTTTAGTTACGTTGAGGTATGTAGAACTAAATCGAACTTCCCGTGGAATCGTCCCGGCAAGTTTGCATACACTAGATGCGTACATTCCATGGTGCACAAAGCGTTCAAAATAGGCTGATAGGGCATATTTGACATACTTTGCATAAACTAGATGCGTACATTCTATGGTGCACAAAGCGTTCAAAATAGGATAAAAAGGCAAGTTTAACATAGTTTGCATACACTAGATGCGTACATTCGATGGTGCACAAAGCGTTCAAAATAGGCTAAAAAGGCATATTTGATACATCTGGAATAGGAGCTGAATGTGTGTTAACAATAATGGAAACTTAATGGCGAAGTGATTGTAACACAAACCATCAGGAGCACTTGATTTCTTAACCCTCTTTAAAGCCTGATAGATATCGCCACCAGAGTGGACACATTAGTGTCTACATCTGGAATAGGAGCTGAATGTGTGTTAACAATAATGGAAACTTAATGGCGAAGTGATTGTAACACAAACCATCTCCGGCCCGTCATCAATCCAAAGCCCATTAAAGTTAGAAAGTATCATCGAGAAGAGAGGATTTGAAATGTTAGTTTTTTAGTAGTTCTGTGATTAAGCTTCTTTAAATTGTTAATCAAGTTATTATCAGTAGGCGTACACATCAAAATAAAAATTATTAACACAACGCACACGTGAATATGCAAAATCGAACCTATAAAACATCGCAGTATTTAAGTTCAAGTCGTGTTGAGTGGATTACAAGGGGTAAAATCTGATATAAAAAAGCCCAAACAATATCATTGCCAGAATGCCATTTACAGTTCAAATTTTCTTTTTTTGAAAATGGATATGGCTGAACAGAAGCACCTATTAGAAAATTGCTCTAACGTAATTGTCAATCCTGTACCAATGAAGTTAAGGAACACGTAAGACAAGAAGGCTTTTTATTATTTTGAGGCAACATGACTTTCAAAGCATTATGTGACTCAATATGGACAGGATTGGAGGTATATGAAATTTGGAGGGAAATGACAACTAGGGCTACATATATTACCACTGCCTTACTTATTAAAAATGGTATATAGGTAATTATATATAAACCAAAACAACGTCCGAATATCATTTTGATATTCAACATGCATTATCGGATCACGAGTTTTCGTTGATATTTCAACTTAGTTCGAAGTCATCATCAAGCCTTACAGTTGATCCGATCGTGCACATTACATTCTGTGATTTGCAGTTTTGGGACCACTACCCTCTATCCCTGATCCCAACACGCTGTTGGAAACTGTCCTCCTGAAATCCAGGTACATGCTCAAGATCATCATATGTGACTATGTTCAGCTGCAATGGAACAATTCGACCATGTTCTTCTTAAGCAATTTGGCCTCATCGTAACTAACATCAAATACTTTAGATAAAACTTTTTCTTAAACCCAATGCTTTTATTGGTACTCTTAAAAGTACAGTTATATTTCCTACTGTTTCTCTCGGCATTTTAACCCAATGCACATGATTTTGGGGGGATTTTTTTCTAATCATCTGTACATAAGTTACCGAAGCTTCTTTGACGCCAAATGCACAAGAACATGCACATACACATACAAAAATGCACAAGTACATTCATCCATGCACACATGCTGGAATGCGTACATTCCATGGTGCACAATGCGTTTAGAATAGCACCAAAAGCTGTTTTTAGTGACACTTCCATGCTTGTAATGGGTACATTCCATGGTGCACAATGCGTTTAGGATAGCACCAAAAGCTGTTTTTAGTGTCACTTGCACGCTTCGAATGCGTACATTCCATGGTGCACAATGTGTTTAGAATAGCACCAAAAGCTGTTTTTAGTGACACTTGCATGTTGAATGATGAAAAGTCGTAGCAGCTTTACAACTCTCAAGTGTATGCAATTTAACATTGTGGCTCTATTTATTTAAAAGAAGATGTAAGATACAATTTAGACAGAGCATCGAACATAAGAACGTCTCAAAATATCAGTAGTAACTTCTTCTCCTCGCCCCCGCGCGGCCTTTTAATAACCTATTCAAATGCCAGTACGAAAATGGGTCAAAAGAAGTAACAAAGAAGCTAGGATAATGTATCGACTGCAATCATCGCAGGGAAACCAAGGAGACAAGTCGGTTAGTTGCTCAAGCAAAACAATCCATTTTTAAAACCGGAGACAGAAGATGCGCTGTAACCCTTGAGAACAAACTTACGAAAAGTAAAAGAACTTAGAATCGGAACTCAATTTTCTAAAGCAAACTTTTCTTTCTAATGGCTATCCCGAAGACATCGTTGACAGCACTATGAAATTGTAATTGGTCAAATCCAGAGCTTCTAGCTTGGTGAAAACGTATATCATACCATGTAAATTCATTATGCCTGCAATGAGATTAATGAATTGTATTGGATGAAAGAAATAGATATTTGAAGTTTAAAAATTATTAGATGTAAAGGAAAACGTACGTCATACATGTAACCGTTATGCCTGTAAAGCGAGTAATGGTTGCATTATTCAGAATGAAATAAATATCTCGATTTCGCAGACCTCAAGTTGTTCCAAGTTGTTGGGAAAAATCGATTCAAAACCGATTTCGCCAACAACTTTGGAAACAACTTGGCCAAAAGATGGAAGATGACATCTTGGAGGGAAACGACAGAGACAAAATAGTAAAAGATGCTTCAACTGTAACGAACCTGGACATTTTGCCAAGTCATGTACGAAGCCGAAGCAGCATCAGCAAAATCGAGAAGACGGAGAACGCATTCCCAATGTGTTCAAATACTGTAACTGCGCCCAATGGCACTATTGAAATGCTCACATTCCAGCGTGCAAAATGCATTTCCAATATGTTCAAATACTGTAACTACGCCCAATGGCACTATTGAAATGCTCACATTCCAGAGTGCAGAACGCATTCCCAATAAGTTCAATTAGTGTAACTACGCTCAATGGCACTATTGAAATGCCCACATTCCAGCGCACAATTTCTTGCTTTGCCTACAACTGCAATAATCGTTGGGTACCAAAATCTAAAGATGAGCGGAGAAGGGGCAAAGTAATTTCGTTTCATGGGTAAGTTTGTAGCAGCTAACTGTTACATGCTAGAGGCTAGTGCTGTCGATTTACAAAACTGATACTTGCGGTTACTGTTACCATAATTTTATTTCAAGGTTGACAAATTGTATTTGGGTCATTCCATGTGAATTCCAAGCATGCAAGTGTCACTAAAAACAGCTTCTGGTGCTATTCTAAACGCAATGTGCACCATGGAATGTACGCATTCCAGGCATGCAAGTGTCACTAAAAACAGCTTTGGGTGCTATTCTAAATGCACTCTGCAACATGGAATGTGCGCTTTCCAAGCATGCAAATGTCACTAAAAACAGCTTTTGGTGCTATTCTAAACGCATTGTGCACCATGGAATGTACACAATGACACTAATTATGATCAGTTGCACGTAGCGGTGGCCACATGGCTACGAAGAAGGTCTAGAGACAGGCAACATAGGGTTTGAATCATTCTCTTGGATACTCTATTATTAGTTTTCATTGGTTGCTTTACTGATTTGAAACAACGACAATGACACTAATTATGATCAGTTGCACGTAGCGGTGGCCACATGGCTACGAAGAAGGTCTAGAGACAGGCAACATTCGGCATACTTAATCCTTTCTGTGATCAAATAGTTTGTTTGTGGTACAAAAAGCATTATCAACCAACCACAAGGATCATGTGCCTTCCACAAATTCTAGCTCTGCAGTTTATTAACTTTCATGCCAGTGTGAGGGTGGCTATGTTGGACGCACGACTTTGAGGTTGGTTGACCGAATTAAGCAGCATGTACCATCGTATATTCGCCAAACATTGACTCCTAAAAGGAGACCAAAATACTACCGTCCCCCACAGGTGACGATGGGCATTCGTGCAGTGACACCGGCCGTCACGTATACGTGACTATGGGCCGCAATGGGTTAAGCTCATAGCCATTGCTAAAAATGTGTTTTCATTAGAGAAACAACTTTAACTGTTTTCAGTGAATTACTTTAATGTACATTTCAAATTGATTGGCCTTGGGGTACAGTACAAATTTAATAGCATAGGTGCGGAGCACGTTAACTACCTCTGCAAATCCTCATTCTACCAGCTCAGATCCATAGCGAGGATCAGAAAGTATCTCTCTCTAGAATCCGTCGAAAACTTGTCCATACTTTTGTGACGTCAATATTGGACAACTGTTATTCCCTATTGTACGGAATCAACAAAAGTTTGATTAAGAAGCTACAACGTGTTCAGAACTCCGCAGCCCGACTAGTGGCTCTAACCAGGAGTTTAATAACGGAATCATTAGTGAAATGCCATTGACCGGTTTCGTTGCACCCTCGTCAGAATGGCTCGTGCAAAGAACAAATTGTGAGCAAATGTGAGTCTGATAGATTGTGGTACACATTAGCTACATCAGCACGACTGTTTGTGGGCCTATACGAATTATTGTTTTCGTATATTAGCTAGAGCTAGATCAGCTTTCCATCTGAAAGTTTTAGAAGCGGTTTTCAGCTAATGCCTTTGCTTTGCAATTGCCATTTCATAACTGATAAACTGAATCCGAAGTCGCAGTATTAAGGTACCGGAACGAAAGTAAATCTGGATTTTTAGTGTCTTTTAAAGGCTGCAACAATGACAATTGGATGTAAATCCTGGGTAATGGACGCTGAATAACTGAAGAGAATAAAGATATTTTACAATTTATTTACTCGATATACAAAGCCAATATTTAAAGACCAAGCATGCAAGTGTCACTAAAAACAGATTTTGGTGGTAATCTAAACGCACTGTGCACCATGGAATGTACGCATTCAAAGCATGCAAGGGTCATTAAAAACAGCTTTTGGTGCTATTCTAAACGCATTGTGCACGGTGGAATGTACACTTTCCAAGCATGCAAGTGTCACTAAAAACAGCTTTTGGTGCTATTCCAAACGCATTTTGCACCATGGAATGTACGCTTTTTGTGATGATATTTAAGCAGATCCATGTTACTCTTGTAAAGTATACCTGACGAAGATAATATCGAAACGTTGAAAAATGCGTATTTTTTGAGTTTCATCTTATATTTATACGCAAAGGAGGACGTAAGCTTTTGAATATCTATATTATATATATATAGCTAAAAATATGATAACACTAGCATTCGAAATCACAGTGCTCAATACAAAAAACTGTAGAGCATTCCCTTAATCATAATTTATATGTTAACGCATCTAATAATCAGTCTCATCTACAATTGCCAAAACGTTTTGCACTCTTCTTGAAAAAGGCTTACAGTAGGTATGTGAGTATCGTGCTGTTTTGACCGGTGATTTTTGGTTGAGCAGAAGCGCATCCAAATTCGCGGGGCGGTCCCATACCATGGTCAAGGAAAAGGGCTTTCTTTCAGGATCGCTGATCGACTGCCTATGTAAAGGAAAAGAAAACTCAAACGGAGATATAGTAATAAAAAAAGAAGGTAAACCATATTGTAAAACAGAATCAATAAGATAACGATGCTGCCATCTCCAGTATCCAAAGGACAAGCTTTTTGCATATAATGCAGTGGCAGGGGAGCAATGCAACCTACGAGCTGTGTTTATAGCACCAGTAACTGTGTTGTACAACCATTTGTCATACATGTACTGTAGAATTGTAACAGAAAGAATCTGGGCTGTTTTTGCAACATCGTCTACTGGTCATAAAATGTCTGAAAAGGAACTAAAAGCTTTAAAACGTATTGTCTACATAATGTGAATCAAAATATGTTACAATCCCTTCTTCACTTCACCAAAATGACCAAACATAAACATCTAAAATCTCTGAACATGTAACATGAACTGTATTTGGAAGGAGAAAATCAGAAATTGGACTGCCTGAATTTTCGCTCCCTTTAATTTTCGTCCCTTTAATTTTCGCCCCCTGATCCTTCGTTTGGCCCCATTTAATTTTCGCCTCCCTCGGGGGCGAAAATTAAAGGCAGACAAAATTTCGGGGTGCATTGTACTTCTTTGCTTGTTCCGTACATTTTTGAATTTTCCTTTGGTGAAAAAATATTGCAAAACGGCATATCCCTGCAAACCTGCCCATACTGCAGCCCGCGCGTCGCTCTGAAGATGGAATCGCCAGCGAGTGAAAATATTACCTTCGCATGACAAATTTCTGAACTTTCGAACTTCAATTAACGAATTAACCATTCTCTTCAATAATGAACTCTTAATGTTCAAGCACGCCACGGACGTTTGGGAGATCGTAAGTCGGTTCTTTTGTAGTTAATTTTGATTATGCGTATATAGTTTTGCTACCTGGAATTTATCTTGGTTATAGTTTTGTCGTATATACAAGACTTAGTCAGGTCTTCGTACACTGAAATGTTATAGCACTAATAAGGCAGTTTAATCGATCTTTTTGTCAACAGAATATTTCCACCTCTTCTCTCTATTTGCAAATTTAAGTTTATTATTTTCCATTAAAACATTGCAAACACAATAAACTGTTCTGATATTCATGACATTTGTAGTTCAAGGGCAAATTGATCTGAAATATACTCGATTGCGTGCAGAACGCATTCCCAATATGTTCAAATAGTGTAACTACGCTCAATGGCACTATTGAAATGCTCACATTTCAGTGTGCAGAATGCATTCCCAATATGTTCAAATAGTGTAACTATGCTCAATGGCACTAATAAAATGCTCACACTCCAGCGTGCAGAACGCATTCCCAATATGTTCAAATAGTGTAACTACGCTCAATGGCACTATTGCACTGCTCACATTAGAAACTGGACGGCAATCACAAACGATAGTGTGACGTGAATAAGGAAGATATACAATATGCGAAATTACAGACTAAGATAAGCTAGGTCAAGCGAGGCAACGAGGGTAATGGGGGTATCGTATCATGTGCACAGTGACCTGGTCACACATGCAACGAATGTCAGCAACATTTAGTTGAAACTTGGGAAATATAAGACTGAGGTTTAGATAAAAATTGATAAAAGTTCCTGGGGTGGTCACGGACCCACCTTTTAAGGTCCCTCCTTAGTTGTGGATCACGCAAGTTTTCCACAAACTGGTCTAGAATAGCACGGTCCATGTTTAAGGTCCCTCCTTAGTTGTGGATCACGCAAGTTTTCCACAAACTGGTCTAGAATAGCACGGTCCATGTTTGGAATTGCGTCATTGTTCACCCTTTGTACTTTCTCCGACAGGCAGCAAAGGGCCCTTCCTATAACTCGTGTGTCTGACGATCCAAAGGATTTGGATGCCCTTACTCCTAACCACATTATTTTACTTCGACGGATTATCTGTACATCACCTGCCGAGTTTCAAGATTTGAAAAAGTATTCAGCACGCTGGAAATTCGTGCATTTGCTGGCAAACGAATTCTGGCTCCGATGGACGAAGGAATATTTGCCGACACTCCAAGAACGCCAGAAATGGTTGTTCGGGTTATGGGGGCCATTCGTTGAACAATGGAGTGCTCAACGGAGTCTTGAGGAATGGTGGGCTTTGACGGCAATCCATTGGTGATAGTCAGAATATAGAGGCTCCTACTTCCCCTACCCTACAGAGGCTGGAACGAGGTTGGACACCCTACAGTCCCAATTATGACACTAGCTCTAACTTCTAACTGACTTTGGATGAGACCCGATAATTCTTTCTGTAAAATGTCTACATTCCAGCGTACAGAACGCATTCCCAATATGTTCAAATAGTGTAACTACGCTCAATGGCACTATTGAAATGCTTACTTTCGAGCGTGCAGAACGCATTCCAAATATCTTCAAATGGTGTAACTACGCTCAATGGCACTATTGAAGCGCCACATTCCAGCGTGCAGAACGCATTCCCAATATGTTCAAATAGTGTAACTACGCTCAATGGCACTATTGAAATGCTGGTTTGTTTGCCCTCCATCTGGAAAGCGGAAATGAGATTTCATTTCCGGAACGCTCAGACTGCAAACGACCTATATGTTGTCTCCAATCAAGCAAAAACCGGATGTCGAGCGGTTGAGAATCCGCACGACTTCAAGTTATTTTCGTACTGTTTGAATGAACCTTGTGATTGGTTCCTTGTTTCTGAACAATAGCCCAAGACGTGCTGCAAACCTTCAGCACGACTAAAAATTAGTTCACGAGTTCTGGCTGTTGAAACAGTAGTTCCAAACTTGCCTAGAGAAACTGGTTTTACAACGCACCGGGAAAACAGTGTGGTCGCTATAATAGATAAGTACCGTTGAAAAATTGTTACAATAGCGATTTGCATAACAAAAAATTAGTTCACGAGTTCTGGCTGTTGAAACAGTAGTTCCAAACTTGCCTAGAGAAACTGGTTTTACAACGCACCTACCTTACATGGGCTTTTTGGCTCTTCTCATACATGGGGGGGGCCTAGTAGGCCCGCGGCAGTTTGACACACTATAAATTTTTATTGAACAATGCTATGACAAAGATATTTAGCACGTTTATAGTTTAACTCTTTTCCAAGAAATTGAAAAAAAAAATTTTTTAATTTGGTGTGAATGACGTCATCTATGGCTATGAAATATTGCGCAATATTCAAAAATTTCAACAAAAATGCCTTGGGAATTAAAAGTGCTCAGAATTAGCTAAAATTAACACACAGCAATGCTTAGGCGTCCCTAGAGACCATGGCGGTCTCAAATTGCTCATTAGAGCACATTCAAAATTTATGGTCACTTGTGCTATTTTTCCAAAAATGCCTTGGGAATTAAAAGTGCTCAGAATGAGCTGAAATTAACACACAGCAATGCTTAGGCGTCCCTAGAGACCATGGACATTGACTCAATTACATTATTCTTCCTTCACTTTGTCGCCATAAAAGCTGTTCTTGCCGCCCAAACTGTTTCTACAGTTCTCTGTTTTCGTATTTACACATCAAGACATCACCATTCACTTCTGTATTGATCATGCTACTCTTTTTCCTTTATCTATCTATCTATCTATCTATCTATCTATCTATCTATCTATCTATCTATCTATCTATCTATCTATCTATCTAGCATAACGGTTACATGTATGACGTACGTTTTCCTTTACAACTACCATACAAGAAGTTCGGGATTGGGCCAATCATTACTTCTTTTACAAAAAAGAAAATAGGTTGTTCTCATTGCACAAGATATAATTTTGAATGAAAGAAAATTACTATTATCAACATTCAGATCCTTAAGCATCGCTATAAAACAATTACTGTCCCTTGCCATTCCGCCAATACCACTCATACGAAAAATAGTCTCTTAATACAGGAGATCACCTTGCCCAACTTGTAGAGCACACGCCGTAATAGCGTTGGTCACGGGGTTTTTTTCCTATTTCTCTAGTGTTCTTTTAAAAAATGACATTTCAAATCCTTTCTTCTCGATTATAAATTTACATTCATATAAACCGGTTTTTATCCAATTTGTGAAGGGCTTTAGTACTCTTATCCCTAGTTCCCAGATTCCTGAAGAGTGATGTACCTGGAATAGGTCTGTTGATTTTCATAAGCCCAAAGGTTAATGTGCTTGTATATTTATTCCTATTAAAGCATTGATATGTCCTTCAAGACAGATACTAAAGAAATAGAAACATTGTCCTATTGTCGTAATAGGTCGTTGAAAAAAGGCATTAAAAGGAAGAACAGCAGTCGATAAAAATTGTAAGTCAATCATCAATCCTGTAAATGCAATGATAATTTGACAAAGTTTGCATACACTAGATGCGTACATTCCATGGTGCAGAATGCTTTCAAAATAGGCTATTAAGGCATATATGACATAGTCTGCATACACTATATGTGTATATTCCATGGTGCACAAAGCGTTCAAAATAGGCTAATAAGACATATTTGACATAGTTTGTATACACTAGGTGCGTACATTCCATGGTGCACAAAGCGTTCGAAATAGGTTAATAAGACCAATGGTATCTCGCTTCAATTTAGTAAGCTTGATTGCAACCAGGCGCGTAAGAACGGTAGCTGGGTCCCCTAGGACAGTTTCGCCATGGGGGCCCCAGGCCAATTAGAGCAAAGCGAGGACCTCCTCTTGCATAGTGAGTGGTTATACAGCTGGGGCGTCTGGTGGCGTTGTAAGGTCTTCCATGGTGGTCCGGAAAATTTTGAAATTTTGACTACCTTATTCCTACTGGAGTGATTACAAGTGTACTTCACTGAAGTGATTACACGTGTACTTTACAGGAGTGATTATACGTGTACTTTACAGGAGTGATTATACGTGTACTTTACTGTTGTAGTTCCACGTGTACTCCACTGGAGTAATTACATGTGTAAACAAATTTTAGATTGTAGATAGTGTATCTGTATTTGAAAGATGTGCAAGCCTTTCAGATCGTTGCGTGACAAAGTGAACACACCTTAACCTCAGAAATCTTTACATCATTTAAATATCTTCATCAAGTAAATCAATAAAAATATTTCTATTCAAATCACCAGAGCTGATTTTCCGAATTATTATACCAAGAGCCTCTAACAAGCTCTGGGCGGGAGGAGGGGGGGTAATTTCCAAAAATTAATAAACATCGTCCCCTTTTCTTGGAGACCAAATAGTATAGCTTAGTTGTCATACACTACACATTTGCATACACTAGATGCGTACATTCCATGGTGCACAGAGCGTTCAAAATAGGCTAATAAGGCATATTTGACATAGTCTGTAGACACTAGATGCGTACATTCCATGGTGCACAGAGCGTTCAAAATAGGCTAAAAAGGGATATTTGATATAGTTTGCAGACACTAGATACGTACATTCCATGGTGCACAAAGCGTTCAAAATAGGCTAATAAGGCATATTTGACAGGGCAGTTGAGCCTGCTTCATGGCTTGCTTCTCTGCCCGGTAGCCTAAATTGAGGGGTGTTGCCCTTGGACGCCCCACCTGCCCTTTATTTATTAGTTAGCCTGTTTGGTAGTTTTTCTGTTTAAATAGGGTAGTTTCAATGTCGGACCCACTGCTCATCAGGGGTCTTTGATTGAGAGACTGCTAAAGATTATTAGCGCCATAACATCCAGTGTAAAAAGACCTGCCATGGTTCCATACTTAGGCCAAATGTTATCAATCTTTCAAAACGGATGATAGCTCAAATTTTCTCTTCATTACGATACTTCTCGTTTGCCACGTTAGTTTATATGATTTGAAAGTGAAAAGAAGCCCTATTATCTACATCTAAGCCCTAAAGCACTTATCTTTGACATGTCCATCATCTCTACTCCTTTACATTTTACACCCTAATAACTTTACTATCATTGTCTTCATTCCAAGTTCATATTTTATGTTTCCTCAATGGAAAATGTTTAAAACCGGCCACCCTGACTGTCGGTCCGCTTTCAAACTTAAACACTTAAAAGCAATTTTTCAATCTCGTTTCCTTACTCATGGGGTATAATAAAATGTCATCTGAATGTTATATTTATCACAAACATTGTATTTTTTATTGTCGTTTGGTTGCTTGCCTTTAGGGACATCTGTGCTATTCAAAAGCTGTTTTTAGCGACACTTGCATGCTTTGAATGCGTACATTCCATGGTGCACAATGCGTTTAGAATAGCACCATAAGCTCTTTTTACTGAATCTTGCATGCTTGGAATGCGTACATTCCATGGTTCACAATGCGTTCAGAATTGCACCAAAAGCTGCTTTTAGGGACACTTGCATGCTTGGAATGCGTACATTTCATGGTGCACAATGCGTTTAGAATAGGAATTTCAACAAGCTATTGAAAACTCTTGTATGCAAACTTGGGGAAAATGGTGCTTAAAACTTAAAACACAGGAAAAACTACTTAGTGGACTTTGCAAGTGTGGCTTATACCCATTTAATCCAAACATTGTTCTCCAAAAGTTACTCGGAGAGAATGCAATACATTCAAAAATAGCACTTCATCAATCTTTGCCTCATCAACTTCAGAGCATGAGAGAATCCCCTGTTACTTCTGAATATGAATAACATTTCCACAGCATATGTCATTAAACCAATGTACTAGTTGATGACGACAGCCATCAGTTCCAAACAACAGAACTTTACAATAATGTACAGTTGCATTCATGAACTTCCCCGGTGGTCACAAAAAACCAGCATATCAAAATATGCCATGAAAATGATTCCGATTTACATAAGCACTTTCATACCTGATTGGAGCGACAATTTTTTTCTACTGTTTCAATGGACTCATCACAAAATCTACAATTTGGGTTACTGCCATTTTTTAACACATTCGCTTGATAATTACGAGTCGTTAAACATTGGTCTTGAGCTGCTAAAATGAAACTTTTTATTATTATTAATATTATTATTATTATTATTAACAGAACATTACTCCAAGGAACACTTAACCTGCTGGCAAAAAGCTTTAAACCATCTTCCAAAAAATATCTAAACCAATACACTTTCCTGCATCATCATCATCATGATCATCATCATCATCATCATCATCATCATCATCATCATCATCATCACCATCATCATCATCATCATCATCATGATCATCATCATCATCATCATGATCATCATCATCATCATCATGATCATCATCATCATAACCATTAATGTCAGCTTTCTTCCATCTGTCCATGGGTGACTGAAAGCTTTTCCTCCCATGAATTCCTTTGTACAATGTGGAGGAGGACGAAACATTGGTTGTTCCTGCCTGGTAAGTATACGACACAAACAAATGTTAAAGAATACATTCCTTTGTACAATGTGGAGGAGGACGAAACATTGGTTGTTCCTGCCTGGTAAGTATACGACGCAAACAAATGTTAAGAATACATTCCTTTGTACAATGTGGAGGAGGACGAAACATTGGTTGTTCCTGCCTGGTAAGTAGTGGCAATGTTTCTTTGTGGCCCTTATTATGAGAGTGTTGGCAAGTACACTCTATATTTTTTGTCAAGTTGACAATCCGAAAGTGTTTGCAAATGATGATGATAGGCTTAGAGAAGAGTGAATTTTGGCTGTTTGTGAAGAGATCAAGTATGTTTTACAGTGCCTAATGAGTGTTTTCGGTTCGCCTTAGATTGACAATGGATCGCAAGCAGGGGAAGAGAGGCGATAATAATAACGATATACAGGAGCTTTCCAAATTACACTGGCTCTTCATCTCCCTTAAAGAATAACTGTAGATGGGGAAAAAATTGACAACCCTAGGCGACCAAACTATAATTATAGAAACAACTAATTTCTACATGTCAGTGGTCCTCAATCTTGGCTCCGCAAAGTATGTCAAGGGATGTGGAACCTATTAAGGATTGGATTGAGTTAAATGAGAACTCAAGCCACCTTAGCTTTTGAGCCTCGATGGCTCAATGGTTAAGGCGTTGGTTTAGTAATCATGAGGTCCCGGGTTCGAATTCCGTCAGCGCAGTTTAATTGCAAGCTATTGTGGTAATGCTCCACTCTTTGAGAATTATATATAATTGCAATGCATCTGCTGAGAATATGTATATGTCTGGCACTGATGAAGGCTCAAAGCCGAAACACAATAAATATTAATTAATTAATTCTAATACAGGCACTGGCGATCATACGTCTCCACACCAATCTGTCACAACAGGTATGAAGAAGTTCACAGTAGCTTAAGTTGGTATGGGTTGCCCACGCGTTAAGGGGCTGCAGATATGTTATTCTTTGTATTCCCAGTGCTCTTTTACCTTCGCTTTTAACAATCCTAACAAAGACAGCTTTCAAATGGATGGTGTCTCACAATGTGTCCATTTTTTTGTCTGCGTCAGAAGATCAAACAAGAATTAAGAAACTAAAGCAGAGATGAGGTCTCGTGTATTAGGTATATCATGTATGGGCTGAAGTACCTATAAAACATCAACTCTTGAATTGCTAGAGGTGAACTGTTTGAGGCAAGGGGCCATAAACAAAAGGACAAATCTTATATTCACTGGAGGCATCAGAAGGCTACTGGGGTAAGCCCGTCTATTGTAACCATCTGAAAAGAGTAAACCAACAGACCAATGCTCTTCGTACAGGCCAATCACTGTTGCTCCAGTGCTCTGTAAAGTTCTAGAGATCTTAGTATCAAAAGAAATTCAATATTCGTGCCGATTGCCTGACCACCAGTTCGGTTTCCGACCGGGTCTGGGTTGTGAGCAGATTCTCACGAATCCGGTGATCCTATAGTGATTGGTGCTTTTGATGTGAGTAGAGCGTTTGATTCGTCGATTCCTTACCTTCGACCTTCCACATTATCACATCTATAAAGGGTCCAGTTAGTAACTCGTCTCTCTTGTGATTCTCATTCTCCTTGCTGGCAGTATTCTTGTAGTTTTCACGTACTATTTCCATCGAAAATCTTCAAGCCAAGGATCCTGTTCGGCGCTATTTCCTTTTGGTACCCCCCTCAAATTTTTCGTGAAATCGATTAAGCAATGTTTGTATGATATTATAACGCCAATAATCTCATAGACATTTTATTCTTAAAGCGAAATTTAAATCCCGTGTAATGTTACAGCAACCGTCTCTCAAAATGCCAAGTTGTAGCAATCTCAGTGCCTATGCACACGAGTGGCATTTAAAAAGATAAACCAAGGCTTGAATAGAGGGAAGCGTTAAAAAGTGTAAAAAACACAAATAAAATAAAAGTGCTCTCATTATAAAGTGTTGGCTGAGCATTAACATTCCATGGTGCACAAAGCGTTCAAAATACGCTAATAAGGCATATTTGACATAGTTTGCATACACTAGATGCATACGTTCCATAGGCACAAAGCGTTCAAAATACGCTAATAAGGCATATTTGGCATAGTTTGCATACACTAGATGTGTACATTTCATGGCGCACAAAGCGTTCAAAATAGGCTAATAAGGCATATTTGACATAGTTTGCATACACTAGATGCGACAAAGCGTTCAAAATACGCTAATAAGGCATATTTGACATAGTTTGCATACACTAGATGCGTACAATCCATTGTGCAAAAAACGTTCAAAACACGCTAACAAGGCATATTTGACATAGTTTGCATACACTAGATGCGTACATGCCATGGTGCACAAAGTGTTCAAAATACGCTAATAAGGCATATTTGACATAGTTTGCATACACTAGATGCGTACCTTCCATGGTTCAATTAGAAGCTAGCTCTAAGCAAAAGCCAATCGACCCCACTCGCCCAATGCACGGGCAAACAGTTACAGACGTGGGGCTCTCATTTTTATAATTTATACATTGCAATGTGGATTTTTGATGTTACCTACACCTTGCTTATCATAAAATCAAATAGTTTGTTTGTGGTACAAAATAAGAATATTGCACGAAATAGCGAAAACATAGTGTACTTAAAAGCTTTTAATGTAAATAGAAACGGAACACTAATTTAGAGTTCTTCCATTGAAACATTTCATCACTTGAAAGGTTTCACAATGCCCCTTCCTAGCGGAAAAGCACCTAAAGCACATCTTCTTCAGAGAAAAACTTTTCTTAAGCTAGGTAAACCATAATCGCTAATACAACTTTTCATTTGAAGTGGATACCACCGTGTACAAAATTTAATTTAGGCTGGTTTACAACTCCAAGGTCTCCAATTGCGTAGAGCTGGATGTCGATGTCCACCGGTGGATGATTTGGAGCTAATGTGGCGACTAGAGAAATAGAAGTGTGTTAACATCGGGGGTCACCTAGCTCAGTTGGTAGAGCGCACGCCGCGAAAGCGTAGGTCACGGTTTCGATCCCCGATGGTGACATACTTTTCTATTTCTCTAGTGTTCTATTCAAAACTAACATTTCAAATCCTCTCTTCTGGTCAGGCCTCGAGTTGCTTAGCAATTTTTCAAAATCAGGCCTGGAGTTGCTTAAGTAGTTGCCTAGGTATCACTACCTATGAAATACCAGATGATGGTTGGATCTTTAATCTCTTTGCTTGACATATTATCAACAGTGTGATATTTCTTATATATCAACAGTTTGTAATCAATTCTTAATGAAAAACGTTTCTTGATTTATTTTTCAGGCGTTTTAAAAATTGTTATAGCACTATGTTTCGTTGCATTGGCTTTTCGGTAAATAGAGTAACATGTGTTGATATTCGTAGCGTAGAACGTTTGTGTCAAATCAACTGAAGATGCATAAAGGACATACGAAGCATGATTTAATAGTTTGTTTGTGGTACAAAAGAAGAATATTGCACGAAATAGCGAAAACATGGTGTACTTAAAAGCTTTTTTCGTCTGACACTCCTCAGAGTACTAACGACCGGAAATCTTAGAAAATACTTAAAGCGGTGAGATCAGGATGAAACTGGATGGGAAGAATAGAAACCTGTCTAAGACACGTGACTGACATAACCAGACCGGATCTGCTCTCTTTGGTGGAATTGGGGGGGGGGATAATTTTGAAAATTGAGGTATTTGTAACTTACGAAAGGGTGACCAGATCTTAATGAAACTTGATATTTAGAAGGATCTTGTGCTTTAAAGCCAAGCATGCAAGTGTCACTAAAAACAGCTTTTGGTGCTATTCTAAACGCATTGTGCACCATGGAATGTACGAATTTTAAGCATGCAAGTGTCACTAAAAACAGCTTTTGGTGCTATCCTAAACGCATTGAGCACCATGGAATGTACCCAATCCAAGCATGCAAGTGTCACTAAAAACAGCTTTTGGTGCTATTCTAAACGCATTGTGCACCATGGAATGTACGCTGAAACATCTTACAAAGTATAAGGTACTAGTCATATGACATTCTTTGAACACACATATATTAGGAAAGTTTGCACCATTTTTCTTATATTCAGGATGAAGATATAGCGCCAACTCATGATAGAAGACATTCAAAACGCTCCACTTCAGCCAAGAAAAGTAAAACGATTGGTAAAGAGAACACTACATCTAAACAGGGTATGCGGTTTGGCAAGTTTACTTTATACTCGAAACAAGATGAAATGCTTTAACTGTGGCTTGCCTGGACACATCGCGAAAAATTGTTGTAGAGGAAGAAATCAAAGTAATGCTAATTTGACTGAGGCGAATCGATTACATTCCGGTATATTTTATACAGCAACTTTGATGGCAGATTGACGACACTTGTTCCGAAAAATGGTTTATCGACTCGGGCTGTTCGCAGCATATGTGTAGTCGTAAAGAGTATTTTTGTTGTCAGCTCGCAATCCTTGACGACGTTAGCTTCCCAACGGTGTTGGTACTGACAGGGAGGACCTCGTGAAGGTGTTGTCTTCCTCCCCACCTCCTTCCTTCCTTCCACCACACATTATAGCATTTTAAAGTACACATTCGAATTGAAGAAATAATGGTAGACATTTCCAATGTGAAACAATGTTGCAATTTTAATCCTAAACGCTTAGTGCTTCATGTATCTGTGCCGTTTGCTCTTTCTTGTCTATTAATATCAGATCAGGTCTCCTTGCTTCAATCATATTGTTACACTGGATAGTTATTATTATTATTATTATTATTCTTACTATAATTAAATTAGGACATTATCTTGTTGATGTTGTTCTTAGTGTCATTATCGTTATTATTGTAATTATCCACTTCAATTAATCTCACTGTCCCCATTATGCCGGGTGAAAACAGCGAGAATTTTATTTGGGTCGGCCTCCACTTCTCTCGTACCCACTTTACCCCATTTTATTACCCATCACCGTTCATTTTACTTGTTTTTTATTGTGTGCCTTAGCTCCCTGTATTCTTGTATTTCCTTAGCATCGTAGGCAATTTACGTTGTACGACAAAGAATTTTCTCGTTGGTATGTACCATAGTGCAATTCGAGTTTAGGTTTTCTATCTGTACTGTAGAGCTCTGAGTTGGAAGCACATCTGTTAGAGGTAAGTAAGTAACAAAATATTCATACATGTAATTGACCACTGTTAGTTCCTTTTAAACTGAGTACATGATCTCACTGAAACTGTACAATCACAAAGGTACCTGATCTCCATTACTGACATTTAAGGCTTATAATAATAATATATCAGCATTTATATAGCGCCACTTCCACTAATTGTTCAGCGGTGCTTTACAGTAATACAATTGAGTATCAGAGAACCCTATTGTAGAAGTTTCAAGCTCCTATCTACGAAAATGTGGAATTTTGTATTTTTTGCCAGAAGGCAGATCACGGATGCGTGTTTATTTGTTTTTCTGTTTTTTTTCCCCCAGGGGTGATCGTATCAACCCAGTTCTCCTAGAATGTTGCAAGAGGGCTCATTCTAACGGAAATGAAAAGTTCTAGTGCCTTTTTTAAGTGACCAAAAAAATTATAGATAGATAGATAGATAGATAGATAGATAGATAGATAGATAGATAGATAGATAGGTAGATAGATAGATAGATAGAGTTCATTTTAGTTATTAGTTATTTATTCTGGATTCAGGTAGTTTTTAGAGTTTTTGTTTTTTGTTTTTCGCTTTCGCTTTCGCTTTCTTTTTTTTCTTCTTCTTTGTCGTAGGATCCTTTTTGTGATTGTAATTGATGTGCTTTTATTTATATATATATATATATTCTCAGCAGACACATTGCAATTATACATAATTCTGGAGTGGAGCATTACCACAATAGCTTGCAAATTAACGGCGCTGACCAGATTCGAACCACGAAATCATGATTACCAAACCAACGCCTTAACCATTGAGTCATCAAGGCTCAAAAGCTAAGGTGAAGATTTTAGTGTCAATCTTTCGCGAATTCTCCTCCAGTCAGTGGGTACGGGGAATTCTATATCATCCTTTAAAAAGGAACCCTGATGGACTCCATAACAACCCTGAAGGACTTCATGTCAACCCGAACGGGCTCATTACATCCTTCAGAAACCATGTCCTGAAGAATGATATATCATCCTTTATGACTTCGATTAACTGACTATTGTTTGTGTTGTATTACCCTACGTTTAGGAAGTTGCAGTTGATTCTAAACATTGATTTTTGACTTCATTTTTCCCTAACGGTAACCAATTCTCTTACTTAGAATTATCATTCTCTTACTGAAGTGGGTACAATAATCTGCAAAATCAGTTCGGCTTTTTTTTTATTATAAGTGAAGAATGGTGTCTTCACTACAAACAAGAATATGGCTTCTACTCGTTTCCCTAACGGTAACCAATTCTCTTACTTAGAATTATCATTCTCTTACTGAAGTGGGTACAATAATCTGCAAAATCAGTACTGATCACGTTTAGTTTCATAGTGATAGTCATCATCATCATTACCAATAGTTATCGCTGTGGTAGTCATCATTATCATCATCATCATCATCATCTGTATTAGCGTCATAATCATTATCATCATAATCACTTAGATTGTTATATTTGGACTGATCACGTTTAGTTTCATAGTGATAGTCATCATCATCATTACCAATAGTTATCGCTGTGGTAGTCATCATTATCGAGTATAAATAACGATGTACACAATCAATTTTATTGTGCGGATGGAGAGGCAGTTTGTCAATTTTCGGGAGGTAGTTGTTAAGGAGTGTGGTTAGACAGTCCTTAGCCTGGCAGTTGTCCATGAAGATTTTGAACTCTTTACCGAGACACTTAAAACTTCTGTTTACCTCTACTGATGGAATCTGCTGTGTGTTGAGGCAAAGGTAAGGTTTATACTGCTTTACCATTTTCTCCATGAATTATAATCATTTTCCTTTTTATTGAATTATATTTATTTTCATATTTTGATTTTAAAGCTAAAAATAGTTTGAATAGTTTGAATTCACAGTTCGTTACTACGAACTGTTTGAAAACCGAAAAGATATAAAATATCATTTTCTCCATGAATTATAATCATTTTCCTTTTTATTGAATTATATTTATTTTCATATTTTGATTTTAAAGCTAAAAGAATAGATATTATTGTTTGAAACACTTTATTATTTGACGAAACACTTTAATTTGGCACTTTTATCTTGGTGCAATCCGAGTTAAAACAGTAGATGTTAAACGATTCCAGATGGCAACTGGCAGGCAAGTGGACATGAACAAAAGATGCGAATAGATATTATTGTTTGAAACACTTTATTATTTGACGAAACACTTTAATTTGGCACTTTTATCTTGGTGCAATCCACGTTTCTCTTAAATGTCATTCCATTTATTTTTGTTGCATTAATTTGAAGTTTATTTTAACGATTTGACGCTTTTGTGTGGTTTTAGAGGTTGGAGTTGTTTTGGGGTTTGTTTTTCTTGTTGTTGTTGTTGTTTTTGTCGTTGTTGTTTTTTTTTTTGTTTGTTCGATCGTTTGTTTGTTGTTTTGGGGTTTGTTTGGTAGTGGGGTTTGTTTTTGTATTTTTATTTTCCAAGGACGTAGCTATTACTCCCGAAAACTAAAACTTTTGAAATAGGAAAAAGCCTTTAATCACATTCTTTACTATGTTCAATCATAAAATAGTCTAATATTTTAATTTTTTCCACAGACATAGCTATTACCCTCGAAAACTAGAACTTTTGAAATAGGAAAAGAGCCTTCAATCACATTCTTTACCATGTGCAATCATAAAATAGTCTAATATCTTCATTTAAAAGTAAATAGCTCCTCCTGGTAAATAGCTTTTCGTTCCCATTTATATAAAAGTAAATAGCTCCTCCTGATAAATAGCTTTTCATTCCCAATTATATAAAAGTAAGTAGTTCCTCCGGGTAAATAGGCTCCTCATTTCCAACGATATAAAAGTAAATAGCTCCTCCTGGTAAATAGCTTTTCGTTCCCATTTATATAAAAGTAAATAGCTCCTCCTGATAAATTTGTTGTATTCCTTCTTCTTCAACTCATTGGAGATCAGGAGGCAAATTCAGCAAGGGTCAAGCCTGCTTCTCCTGACTGCTTCACTAAGATAAAACAACACATTTTGGGGTGATACGCGGGTAACAACAGCAGGCCTGGCAAATTTTTTTGTTGTATTCCTTCTTCTTCAACTCATTGGAGATCAGGAGGCAAATTCAGCAAGGGTCAAGCCTGCTTCTCCTGACTTCAGATACCCTTTCCTTCCTTTAATCCTTCCTTCCCTTCGGATACCCTTTCCTTCCCTTGATCATTCCTTCCCTTCGGATACCCTTTCCTTCCCTTGATCATTCCTTCCCTTCGAATACCCTTTCCTTCCCTTGATCATTCCTTCCCTTCAGATACCCTTTCCTTCCTTTAATCCTTCCTTCCCTTCGGATACCCTTTCCTTCCCTTGATCATTCCTTCCCTTCCATTGACGTGTTGTAAAAGACAGAATAGATGCTTGAAAGGAGACATTTGTGGTAACTGTGTAGTTCTTGACCTCTTCGAACTGGACAATTCGTTTATTGATCACTAAGTAAAAAAGCCGTTTCTTAGGGCAAACTAGGGCAAGCTGAAATGAGGCCCTGTAGAATATTGCTTTATTGATATTC